>CM043015.1:148891019-149491019 GCA_023690525.1 Holotrichia oblita | reverse complement strand
TAAAACAACCCTACTGGTTAATATATTTGACAAGATTGAACGACTGCCGTTATGTGTTTGTATTTACAAACAGGGTTGAATGTATGTAAATATATATTGTAAACGTCATCTGGACGTAAATGCCACGAGGTATACGTGTAGACGGATATTTTCTAGGGAAAAGCGATACGTTTTAGATGCACAACTCGTAAAGTAGTCGAAACTGTGTCAGCAAGTGAAGATATGTCACTATGAAGAAATCGATTCGAAATATCCGGCTATCGGGCGTCTCCATGTGATTCAAATTGAAGGACTTCGTGATCTGACTTATTTCGTTCATTTTATAAAATAGTCAAATATTGATGTGGTAAATAAACAAGTAATTCTAATAAAATATGTTACCAACTTATGATGTATATTCTGCCTTCCTTATATAAATTTTTTGATATAATGTTTTTGTATTACTTTAAAAGGCGTGGCTATAGTGTCATCGAACCACTGCATGAGAATATATTTACGTAAGAAGCGATTGCTTTGATAAATACAGTGTGAACAACAAAGATTGAAATGCGTGTGAAATGTGTAAGTTTTAAATTTAAATGCACCATGGGTAAAGCTCCAACTGGAAAATAGTTTTTATAAAAACAGAAACAAATATAGAACCACGACGTTTGAATCTTTCTTGCTCGCATGTTATATGCATTATATAATCTAGTAAGTGTAATGTAGTACATCGTTATGTTATTGTGACTTTAGTTGAATTAATGTTTAAAAGACTGTATTTTGGCAAATATGTATAACTTGTTACATTATTTTTTTATCTATACTTACAGTCTTAACTAGTCACAAAATATATTATTTTAATTGCTTTATTATAACCGTGGACATTCAAACGTCAAACGTCTTCTTTCTCCTTTTACTGTACTCAAGCTTTACTAAAATTACTAAGTAAATTCCAAACTTTACTCAGGAATTGAAGGATAAATACATAAAGGTCAACATAGATATATTAATTGTTCATAATATCTGCATATTATATAAAAGAAAGTAGTATAATTTAGCAATTGACATTTTTTTGCCATAAATAACGTGTTATTTTTGGAAATTTTTAGATGTCCATACTGCGATGTTGCTATTTTCTGCGGCTATAGCTGTCGTAATGAATCATGGTATGAATACCATGTCTGGGAATGTTACGGTCTCCAAAGGAACTTCTGGACCATTTCATCGCCAGAGTATGTAGGTATGCGTCTGTTGTTTCTAGGAGCCAAACATAAGTTTGATATTGGAGACGAAGAATTTCACCAGCGCTATGACAAAGAACCCGATATACACGCTAGTGGAAAGTTTAAAAATCCTTATAAATATCTATACAGATTAACCTACAATTTAAAAAATAAATCTAGAATGGATTTGGTTCACATGTTAATGGTAAGTAGCCTTATTACTTCAATAATATGCAACTTTTCCGTTTATGTCTTAAATATTTTAGGTTTTATTAAATAACAAGCCGTGAATATTATCTTGTCAAATAAGTTGTACGACATAATATTAATCAATTAGCAATTATATTCTAGTAAGTGAAATATTGTTTAGCAATACTATGCATTTTTGTTTGAAGTTTTGGAAAATTACATTGAAAGCAGTATAAATATATGATCCATAATATTAACGAAAGAAAATCGACCAAAATCTTTATTTTTTAAGAAAACTTTTTCTATAATATAAATTCAGCTTCCTGTTTTTGACCGCAATATAGAAGTTTAATGTATTCAAATAAATTCAATAAATTTGCAGAATAAATTTATTTATCGTAAAAAAACAACATTACCTTTAAAAATATTGCGAAAGACAGACTTTGATTTTAAATATTCCATTAAAAAAAAATTAGATCGCGAAAATAAATTTCCCTCATCTATTCACAAAATTCTTAGCTATAATCATAAGTTTTCTCCTGTCAAATATTAAACTAATTTTAGCTTATATAGATGTTTTCTTTTTAGAAGTGAGTTTTTCAAAAAAACTTGAAAACTCACATGTAGGTTACAGCGTGGTCTACGGCAATGCTTCTACTAGTTGCATATAGATTGTTTTCAATTTCTAGTAGTGTATCAAGTCGTAAGTCAAGTAAAATTTGCTTTCAATCCTACTAATGGTTAACTGACTTAGGATCTGATTCGGATACTTTTCTCTAAAAAGTTGATTCATCATTAACACTCCAATTCTCTGTGAATACGTCGAGAAATACCACAATATAAAAACCAAGAAAATGCGTATAATAGGCGCTCATGGTGTATTGTTGGAATTCACCCTGCAAATGAATGCAATGAAAATATATAGATGAAGCATTAGAAGCGGATCACGTGGTTTCGATCTTCTCTGGTGGCTCTGTTGATATCGGACGGTAATGTATCGTTTCGTTTTACTACGCAATGTAAAATGAATACAGTTTTCACACAGACAGGTACACTGATGCAAGACTACGCCACCACTTGACTCTATCAGATATATGCAAAATAGAAAATTCTGCTACCATCGTCATTCCGACGACGACATACTGTGCGGCCTGTGTGAAGCGTATGTCCGGCACCGATACCGATAATATCGGTGTGTGTGTGTGAAACCGCCCTAACTGTATAATACCTCCGACAATGGAGTAACTCCAACCCAATGCCCCCTAGTGGGTAGAGTGGGACACACTGCAAGGCACTACACAACACAAGGCGGTACAGCTGATACTGATCTACTAGTTCGCACAATTCGTGGATTATCATTCCCGCTAGATGTCTCGATCTGCTAAGCAGTCAATGGTGAATTCCATATACGGCTTACCATGACGTAAAACGTCGAGAAATGCCACAATATAAAAACCAGAAAATGCCTATAATAGGCGCTCATGGTATATTGCTAATGCTTGATCTATTTTCATTGCATTCATTCGTGTGGTAAATTCCAACAACATACCATGAGCGCCTACTATAGGCATTTTTTTGACTTCAATTCTCTGTTTTTCGCTCAGTTGTGTAGTTCATATTAATAGATGGATTTATGAAAGCTAAACTTCAATTTAAAACAAACAAATGACTCATTTTAATGTTGTTTTTTGACAGCCGTAATCATGGTTATTCATTTTGTATGGTAAATAGATTAATTTTACAAATTTAAAGAACTTTTAATATCTGAGCTTCAATAAACTTTCTTCGACTATTTTTTTTTTTAAATGTATAGAAAATACATTTTTTTACTTCCAAACAAGCAAGGAAATAGATGTTGTTTTTTGACAGCCGTAATCATGGTTAAACATGGTAAATAGATTAAGCATTTAAAGAACTTTTAATATCTGAGAAATAGACTTCCAAACAAGCAAGGAAATAGAATATATGTGTGTTAAATTTTACAATTTTTTCTGGTGAAGGTATAAAGTTACCGAAAGCTAAAATAATGTGTCTTTAATTCGTCAAGAATCATAATAGGCTGCTCTGACAAAGAAAATCTTCCACGCAATAGAAAATATATCGTTAAAAACGGAATAAAAACTACTATAGCGGAATCAATAATAACAAATATATACCTATATAGGTATAAGTTGTTATTTAAGCAAAATATAGATGACGTCATTAAAAAAAAGACATAACTTGATCTTCTTAGCCGACGTTTTGCTGCTACTGCAATGGGTTTCTTCAGAAGTAAAAAGTGCGTGAACATCATAGTAATTTGATGTGTCAACTGCGTTAGAGACGAAAACCTTTCGACAAAGAAATGCTAACGTATACCGGGATATTATTTGCAACCTGTGGATTGCATTCTGGTCTACTGGAAAAGGGGCGGACTTCAACTGTAAGCACACATGCGCATGATTCGTCCGCCTCACCTCGCAGTAGTACGGATGAGGGCTTCGTTGAATTGATTGAAATTAAAAAGATCGATGTGATGATAGCATTTTCTAGTAGTTAAACAAGAGTAAAGAACAGTGGTGGGTACTTGCTGTTACACAGCGATAGCATACAACATACAATTGTCCAGCAGAATAGCATGCGTATTTCTTGACTTTGTTAACACATAGAAATCATATTTTCATCTTTCTTCCACTCATATAAAGAGGATCATCACATTAAAATTTAGCTCTTGGTATATACAATTTATTACCCTTTGCATGTTACTAGGGGAGTACCATGCTGGAGAAGAGCCTATTCGTTGTTGATATTGTCGAGTTGACGAATTAAAATTGCTCTTTGTATAAAGGAGCTGATTACCAATTGTTTTTCTGTTAGATGATTATGTGAAGTGACGTAAAGGTTTTAATCTGTATGTGTGGGTTTCTTATAGACTGAGTGGCCTAAGTAACCATTTGGTAAACGAGTAACTAATACATCAAGAAAGAATAGGGTACCGTCTGTTGCAATCATCATGGTGAATTTGATTTGGGTGTGTTGATTATTAAGGAAATGCAAGAAAATCGATAGAGTGGTTTTTCTACGACGCCAGATAATGGATGTGTCATCAAATCAATGTACTTTAATAATATTTGCCTTGAAAGAAAGCATCTTTAAGTATGATATTTTTGGGCTAACTTGGGTCAATCTGAGGATTGATTGTCTTGAATTGGTGTATTATTGCGACGAAATCTATGACAAATGCTTTGGCGAATAGTAAAGTGACATCAAAACTAACAAGATCTCCAAGTTGTGTAGAGATTTGAGATATGAGTTAAATAAAGTCAGAGGAATGTTAGATGCGATGAAGTGTTTCCTATGTATTTTTAAATATATACGAGATATTTCGCTAAGTCGTATGTGAGCAAATTTATTGTTTTAACTATTGATCGGAATGGTATGATTTGTTTATGATTTTTTTAAGTCCAGACAATCGATGTGGGTTGGAGTTTTTTCATCCGTTTTTTGTGTGTCTGCTGGAATGTAGGAGGATCTCATTAATGAGGTGAACTGTTCAAATTTTGATGTGGGGTCATGCGGCAAACGAGTATAAGTACCACTTTATAAAGCATCTGATATTTTGGCTACATATTATGATTTGTGAGAATGAGAATTTTCTTTGTTATCTGAGAGAATAACTATGTCGTTGGTGCGGAGCGAATTTAGGACTAGACAAGTTCTTCACAGTGAATAACACCGACATTTTTTGTAAGAAGTATGTGAACAGATCACTCTTCTAAATAATGTTATATTATTGGTTAATATGAGTGTAAATCAGATTTGAAATTAAAAATTTTGGTTTCGTCCGTCCTGCTGGACTATATTTGTCAGGAACTGTAGATCGGCTACCAGCGGCAGCGAGGTACACTCGGTACGACTTAGTTTTCGAACGATTTTAGTAAGGTAACTCACTAAAATCGTTCGAAGACTAAGTCGTACCGAGTGTACATATGCTGCGTTGTCTGCAATCAAGCAGCTAAACAGATAGAAATACCAAGCAATGCTTTAATAACACTTTGTAAGTAAAGCCCATTGTACTGGATAGCAGTAACGTACAATTTTATCGGAAAATATGAATATGTCACGGTCATAAAGAAAATTGATATACATACATACGGAACCATCTAAGTTCCCCCACTGTTCAGATCGAACTAACATTATTCGAGCAGTGTTCTTGTTCTGTCTTCCGTTTATATTACCAATTTTTAGATGTTTTATTTCCTTTTGAGTCATTCTGCTGTACACTCTACACCTATTTTTGTTAATATTGATACATTTTACATTATACAATGTCCACAGAATTGTCGAAAGGATAGAAAGGTCCAATTTGATTTTAACAAAAGTTTACGACTTACAAATAAACTTCGTTTCTCGTCTGCACTCACTTCGATTCTGAAGTTGTCAATAAAAGGAACTAAATCGCATTTTAAATTGGATTTTGTACACGAAAACAGTATTGTATTACCATTGATTTAATTTGGTAGTAGAGGCTAATAGTACCTACGTAAATAGCAGGAGCAATGTTTACATTTGCGCTTATCGAACACAATATACCTAGTTGAAAGATAAAGATAAAATAAGGAATGAGTAAAGAAAAGTTAAATTAGATATTTCGTTGTATGAATGTTCCTCAAACCTCTTTGTTTAGAATCGTCGACCTTTTGAAAGCTACTGGTATCGTTTTAAAATGAAAAAGGGACTAAAGAAAGATGATGAAGTCGGTGCTACATAGTTCAATTCTAGTTTTAGATTGTTTCTTCGTTAGCAGAATGATACCAATCCAACATTTATTTGACTAGGCAGTCTCTAAAGAATTTCAATATTTAGTAGCCTGTAATGTAAATGTCTCGATAATATAAATTTGCATCTGCGATATGAGTTGAATTTACAGCTTCCGCTCTGAGTGTATCATTTATGACAAAACAAGATGTGGCATATTGGTGATAAGATAGACGTAACCGTGTACCAAATAGTATGATTTTCCTGCTAAAAAAATGGCAAAATCGGCAATATAGAAAATTTAGGATATCCGAAGATGAAGACATTTACATTATCTTTCACGAAGAAATCCTAACATAACATTTTGAATTTGATGTCCAATGTGTCTTGCATTTAGTAGAGTATAATCGAACCATAGGTCTTTAATGACAACGTATATCAAATCATTTACATAGACATCTTAAATATGTCGATTATTCTAAGAACTATTTGGAAACATATTTTATACTAAGTGACTCGTATTTTCAACAGGATAAAGCAACGCTCACAACTAAGTTCCTAACTTTAATTGTTTGTATCATTCCGAATATGTATATTTTAAATGTGCTAAATATGTTAACTACAAAAAAAGCGAAATCTAGTTGTACATACTAAGGATCTACTAACACGTTGGTTCGTTGAAAATAACGCGCGGCACAATCGGCGGACCTGTCACCTATTGAATATTTGTGAAAGATATTGAAGGAAAAGGTGTCTAGATATAAATGTGCGTCCAAAAAATTTTTAAAAAGCAAAAGTTTTAGAAGAATGAGAGAAACTTCCTCCACAACTGTGTCATAATTTTGTATCAAGTATGCCACGCAGGATCCGTGCTACAATACAGGCATATGGTGGATCAACAAAATATCGATATTATCAATAAATTATCATTAAAAATCTTTTCTGTGCATGCAGTTTTAATGTATTTTCAATACTTCCTCACCAACCGTGTAAAACGCGGAGTGTCTAATACGTATGGCAAGGATAATATATTTTAAATAATACATTTACATTTAATACAAAGTACATCACATCAAACAATCTAGCTAGGTTTTGTTTAGTTTTAAACAATTTCGAATTTTTGACCATGTCAGTTTTTGTTCTAAACGAGACGCATTTAGTTAGTTTCATACGAATTACATCAACTCTAAAGTGACTTTCATCCCAACAAATTTAAATAGAAATAGGAATTAAATGATAGTTTCTAACGTGCATCATTTTGTTGTTACAACACTTGTTTCATTCTACAATTTGAACCGCCTGCGTAAAGTTAGCCCTTCCCCCCTCCCTTTTTCGAATTTCGAAATTTTGAAAGTTGTTCCAGGTTGTTCTAGATTTGTTCTACATTGTTCCAAGATTTTACCTTTCTATCATGTATACCTCGTGAAATAAACGAGAAAAACTAATTTTCAGGGGTGTGAAGTTAGCCCCCCCTTTTTGAATTTCGAAAGTTGTTCCAGGTTGTTCTAGGTTTGTGCTATATTGTTCCAAGATTTTATCTTTCTATCATGTATACTTCGTGAAATAAATGAAAAAAACAAAATTTCAGTAACGCCCCTTTTTCAAATTTCGAAATTTGGAAAGTTGTTCCAGGTTGTTCTAGGTTTGTTCTACATTGTTCAAAGATTTTACCTTTCTATCATGTATACTTCGTGAAATAAATGAGAAAAACTAATTTTCAGGGGTGTGAAGTTAGCTCGCTCTTTTTCGAATTTCGAGATTTTGAAAGTTGTTCCAGGTTCTTCTAGGTTTGTTCTATATTGTTCCAAGATTTTACCTTTCTATCATGTATACTTCGTGAAATAAATGAGAAAAACAAATTTTCAGGGGTGTGAAGTTAGCCCCCCCTTTTTCGAATTTCGAAAGTTGTTCGAGGTTGTTCTAGGTTTGTTCTATATTGTTCCAAGATTTTACCTTTCTATCATGTATACTTCGTGAAATAAATGAAAAAAACAAAATTTCAGTAACGCCCCTTTTTCGAATTTCGAAATTTTAATTGTTCCAGGTTGTTCTAGGTTTGTTCTACATTGTTCCAAGATTTTACCTTTCTATCATGTATACTTCGTGAAATAAATGAAAGAAACAAAATTTCAGTAACGCCCCTTTTTCGAATTTCGAAATTTTGAAAGTTGTTCCAGGTTGTTCTCGGTTTGTTCTACATTGTTCCAAGATTTTACCTTTCTATCATGTATACTTTGTGAAATAAATGAGAAAAACAAATTTTCAGGGGTGTGAAGTTAGCCCCCTCTTTTTCGAATTTCGAAATTTTGAAAGTTGTTCCAGGTTGCTCTAGTTGTTCTGGACATAGTTTTAAAATTTTAGATTTATACCTTGTATAGTTCATGAAATAATTGAGAAATGCTCATTTTTGCTATCCACCCTCCCCTCCGTTTTCTAAAAATCGTGCTTTTCATAGCTAGTCAGGTTGTTCTATCTAGCTTAGTTCTTTATAGTTGCCACTTCTGATGCATAGTTCACGAAATAATTGAGAAGAACGAAATTTAATGGGCTCTCCCCTTTTTTGAACGTCGAAGTTGTGAGAGATGTTTGGTCATTGTTTCAACATTTTAGCCTTCTACTAAGCATAATTGGTAGAAATGGAATTATGTTGTGTCCCCATTTTTTTTAAACCGAACATATAAGAATTGTTTCAGGTTGTTGTATTTATAAGTCATTTGTTTAATAAAGATAGCCAGAGAAATGATATGATGTATGGTAGGTATGTAACATGTATAGTACACTCTGTTTTTAAAATAATGTCTAATATATACATACATACATATATATATAGTAAGGGTATATATGTATCTAATATAATTTTTAAAAGTATTTAATTTTCGATCGTACTTGTTTAATAATACTTATTTAAATTATTGGGAATGTCGGCCTGTCAGTTATTAAATATAAATTTGGTTTTGTTTAATAACTGACAGGCCGACATTTCCAATAATTTAAATATTATAATATAATATAATATGTTTTATAGCTCAAAGCCATTTAAACAAAAAGTTTCCAAAAATATGATTTTCCCCTATTTTGTTCAGAAGTTATTTTTATTTGCAATAATTTCATTTTATTTTATGTTCAAATTTATTTTTATATCATTTACGCTAACGTTTTTTGTATTAACAATATATCAGTTATTTGTTTTTACTATAAAAAAGATCCTTGTTGGGACGGATTTCTTGTGAGATTTGTCCATCAATAAAGTTGTACTACTCAATAAAATTAGTATTACATTAATATTCAAATAAGTATCTTGTTATAATATAGAATACATTAAAAATTGTCTCCAATAAAGTCTGGAAGACTAGCAATAACTAAAAGCATACACCTCTGAAGTAATATTAGAAAAACTAACCCTCATACAGTATAAAAGTAGGGTTTATATTCTATATTCTACCGCTACTAGGTAAATACACATATCGAGATTTAAAATTATAATTATACACGAAAGTGTTATTGTTATGAATCCGTCAGCAGGGGAGACATTACTTTAAAAATAGAGTGTACGTAGTGTATACAGATGACAGGTCGGATACCGGCAAAGTGTTTAAAATATCTGAACTGTTAAGTTGTATCCTTGTTGTATGAATCTGGTATAACGAAATTAGACAGTTGGTGCAAATCAGTATGCGAAATATTTTTCGTAATATACTGAACAGCCGTGTCTCTTATAAGGTGTTACAATTATTATCACCTACATATATTTTGGTTCCTCGGTGGTCCAAATACTTTGTTTCCATTGGTAGAATATATGGTTTTCTTTTCTGTACAGTTTTAGTTTTCCTTAATAACATGTTTGTATTGTTAATAATGTATGTAAGTACTGCTTGCTGTAATAAACCTAAATTGGCTAAGCTATTAAATTTGCCATACCTATTATCGTTAATTACATTAATAAATTGCCTGTTATATTGTAGATGTCTACAACAATATATTATTCTTAGTATACATGATAGAAAGGTAAAATCTTGGAACAATGTAGAACAAACCTAGAACAACCTGGAACAACTTCCAAAATTTCGAAATTCGAAAAAGGGGCGTTACTGAAATTTTGTTTTTTCATTTATTTCACGAAGTACTTATACATGATAGAAAGGTAAAATCTTGGAACAATATAGAACAAACCTAGAACAACCTGGAACAACTTTCGAAATTCGAAAAAGGGGGGGCTAACTCCACACCCCTGAAAATTTTTTTTTCTCATTTATTTCACGAAGTATACATGATAGAAAGGTAAAATCTTGGAACAATGTAGAACAAACCCAGAACAACCTGGAACAACTTTCAAAATTTCGAAATTCGAAAAAGGGGGAGCTAACTTCACACCCCTGAAAATTAGTTTTTCTCATTTATTTCACGAAGTATACATGATAGAAAGGTAAAATCTTGGAACAATATACAACAAACCTAGAACAGCCTGGAACAACTTTCCAGAATTTTGAATTTCGAAAAAGAGGCGTTACTGAAATTTTGTTTTTCTCAATTATTTCATAAACTACACATGACAGAAGGCTCAAATTTTGGAACAATGTTCAGAACAACTAGAACAAACTGGAACAACTCTCAAAAGTTTGAATTTCTAAAAATGGGGGGCTGGCGAAATTTCATTTTTATTAATTATTTCATAAACTACTAATGTGAGAAGGTTCAAACTTTGGAACAATGTTCAGAACAACTAGAACAACCTGGAACAACTGTCAAAATTTCGAATTTTGAAAAACGGGAGGGGCTGACCAGAAAAACGGTTTTTTCGATTTTGCTGGGCAATTTTTTAATATTTTTCTCCAAAATTCTGGAACAGTTTAGGAGAAACCTGGAACAACTTTCAAAATTTCGAAATTCGAAAAAGGGGGAGCTAACTTCACGCAGGCATTTGAACCAGTTCAAAGGTTTGGTTAATTGGTTATTTCTCTTAAGCTCTAATCTAAAGTACTTAATGCCAATTATACAGGATTTCCCATTTCTTCTAGACATAAAGAAGCTTTGTTTTATTCAATACAAACCTATATTTATTATCATTTATTTTGAATTTACATGAAAAACAAATGGTGTTTTATGTATGACACTCAGATCAAAAATTGATGGTCTTTGAGATACTTATTACTTAATTCTCGTCAATCATAATAACGGAAATTTTCAGGTTATATCAATCAACAGAAAAAATATGTTTTGAACAAATGTTGAGCAACAATGGCACTTCAAAATATCAGGTCAAAACATGCTTCTTTATATTATTGATCAGTAAAATATAGAGTTAAATAATCTGCAACTTTGCTGTAGCTGTTCCTATACCTAAGTTCAATACATTAGGTACAAAAAACAGTGTTCCTGGTCAATGAAAAGAGAGGTTTTAATGAATATGTACCTCGATCATCACACTTATCACCCTTTGACTTCTTTTTAAGCAGTTATATAAAGTGTAAAATTTATACAAGACAAGCAATTTTTACAAAAGCTATATTCGACCATAGTACCTCTACTGTTGGATAAAAATGGATGGTAACGTTGACTTTCAACACTTGATTCGTTATCAAATAAATGCCTGTTTTTTTGTGAAAGCAGACTGTTTAACAACTCTCCAAAAAACTAAAAACTCATTGTGACAGATCTATTTTCATCTGAATTTAGGGATGTCGTTTAGAAAAGGCGTTTAAAAATTTGTTTTATAAAAGAGATTAGAAAGACAAAGTCTACCACACACACAAATATATTTCGCAAATTTAGCTCAACCGTTTGCCAAATGACGCTGGCAGAATGTAACAAGTATTAATAACTAATAAAGAGAAGAAGTACAGAGAAGCAAAGCATATATCACAAATTAAAAAAAAAGTCAGTTGAAAACGCATAAGAAACCAGTAGTCAATTACTAAAATACTAAACTTACATAAAAGCTGCAAATGGTTGTGTGCATGTTCATTATTTAAATCTAGAACGGATATCATTTTTAAACTGACGCAGAGTGAAGAAATTGTCTTAATATCGAACAGCATCAACGTCTAGCAGTTATGTTCACAAGTATAACGGCACAAGCGGCCGGAATATCCTGAAGCGAATTTCATTGTAACCATAAATTACACTGTGAAACACTGGATGGAACAACGATAAAATATATCAAATTTAAGAGCGATGGGTCTCCATTATCTGCTGTAACAAAAAATTTAGACAAGGCGGATCTTAAGCAAAATTATATGTCATGTAGAAATTTATAAACGGTACGCAAATGATTGCATTTGCTGCATATCTACCAAATAATGAAATACAAATTTAATGCCTATATTATGGTAGATTATGATAAAGTATGAATTTGTGTAGCCAAAAGTGGTAAGTATAAGAGACTTCCGACTAGCCCTGATGAAACGCCAACACATACATGTATTATTTGGAGCATTTAAGGTAGTACAAGTGAAGACGCACAGTAGTCCATTAGATAATAATAATAATTTATGCCTTAGCATCCCCCAAAAACTTACGCTAATTACAGGGTGCATCGGCTGGCGATGAATTATTATTACCTGCATTTACCGTGGAAAACTACAGAAAAGTAAATTCAGAAAAGAAATGCCGGAGTTAGAATCCGGCACCGCCGAACTACGAAGCAAGTGCAGTAGCCACTAGCCCAGCCGATTCCTAGGAACTAGCCTGACTTACTATTGGTAACTTATGAGTAGAAACACATATTTTCGTACGCTTCAGATGTAATACTCACATTAAATGAAACATTGCATATAACTAGTATATTTTGTATAATCAACAAAGCCGGTATGTCTACCGAAGTGTGGTTGAATATAATAGACCATGATGAACTTTACACAACTTAAGCGTTCTCACATGAATTAGCCTACTGGTTCAAGCGTGGTTATATTTTTGAAAATTCATAAAAGCATTGATTACTAAAAGCGTCGTTTGAAAAGGTTGCTTTTATTGAAATTACATACATTAATTATGTAATAATTGCTTAGATATAATAATTATAATAACGTTTAATGTCCAACGGAAAAACCTATTAGGTACATGACACATAAAAGAATACAGACATTTAATACATAAAAATATAGAAATAAAAATGAAATAAATACAAAAACATACGTATGTGCATCTAACATAATTGATTGACTTAATTGTGGAAGATATCTTCATAGCGCACATCAGCAGCACAACTCATGGTAGTTAGAGACGAACTCTGCAGCATGTCGGTTCTAGGAAAGAGCAAGGCACAAGTAAGGTAGGAGCGGGAAGATATACGAGGAACGAAAAAGTTATACAGGAGAGTAAATGAGGGGAGTCGATGGTACTATGCACAAGCTTCCACATAAACCTTACTTAAGGGATCTCACGACGGTGTCCTAGCGATTGCACACCATAGGTATTTTAAGAAGCGACGTTGTATCTTTTCAGTGGTCAATTGAAGGTAAATATAACGAGGGGACCAAACAATTGTTGCCCATTCAGACTTACTAACAACAAAGCTAAAAAACAAAATTTTGAAAAGAGACGGATTAATAAATAATTTGCACATCCTTAAGACAAAACCCAACGTTTTAGAGGTAGAAATGCAGAGATTAGCGATATGAGGCACAAAACTTGAACGAGAATCAAATAAGACACCGATTTATTAGCAAATGCATCTACTACATTTTGAGGACAGTCAAGACAGATATCATTATGAAATAAAGTATTTGGATTCGAGTTGTTCTTGTTTTATGTTAATGTACTGAAAAACTTGTTTCCGATTAATTTGAATGGAAGCTTCAACGCACTCATGATGTGATGAATAGGCTGTGATAATGTGTGAAATCTCCTAAACTCGTTATAGAAAGACTGACTTCATTCAGACTTCCATTTACGGTGATAATACTCCTTCAATTTTAGATTATAAATTATCCTTCTTGAAATCCAGTAGGGATACTTTGATTTGGAAGGAAAAGAAAAATGTTTGCGTACAGATTGATTGAACATTGTATAAAGAGCTCTGTAAAACATATCTAGCTAGAAGCACAATAGCCCTGAGGAGACGCAAGAAACAACAAGGAAATACATAAGGGAGGATGATATGGATCAACTGGAACAAGAGGATGATTATCCGAAGATACGGTAATATTAAAATTAAGGTTAGAAGTAAAGAGTCGACCATCACAGTTGGTAATATTATTGAATTGCTTATGATTATGTAAGTTATACAAAGAGCTGAAAGCATAACTCTTGCAACAACGGATCGGTAATAAATTGCGGTAGATTAAAATCACCAATAAAAATAATGGGCTTATCAAGTAATACAGCTTCGAGAGCTTCCTAAAATAGTTCAAAATCATGCTGCAGAATATCAGGAGGAATACAAGCAGCCACGAGGTAGAAGGAAGTAGAATTGTATTTACAATTGCAAATTCCTACATTAGAACTAAAGAAATGATTTGTTATGAAAATGCATACACGAAGAAAGATAATATATCTATATTTATTATTTTGCGTTTCGACCAATTGCTGCGTCAACTAAGAAGGTCCTTACAAAACGTGTATAACCTTTGGAAAATTTTCACGTGTTTTACATTGCTAGCCACATTTACAAGGTTGTATTGCCACTACTATGCTATGCAATGGTAATTGACCAACCTATTACCTACTGGAACTGAAATGTATACCTATTTCAAAATAAGCTTTAGTTGTAAGAATTGCATATACATATTTATCACTACTATATGCACGACACATGAAATGGATCTATGCACTTGAATAAATGTCACGAAGTTTGTATGTTTCATGAAGAATTGGAAATGCGACTAATAGTAACATAACTTCTTCTTAAAATATTATATAGCAAGAATTATCACAGATCCTAAGGAAAGTTTAAGATATAAACTAATTTTTGACTGTATCCAAAAGTAGTGAAGCAATAAATTTACTCTCGATTCAATGATCTACGCATTTTAGTATTGAAGTATTGTGAGTAATTTATACAATAGGCGTGTTCAGTTAGTACATCGGTAAGTTACCGATAGGTACTGGTACCACTTTTACTATATCTTTATTTCTGTTATCGTAATTTACTGTTATCGACAAAATTCTTCCTGAAAAAATAATAAATACTTATTGTTAGAAATAAATAGAATATGATGAATATTATTAACAATCCACAAAACGTCAGTGTTAAAGGGTCAGTGCAATGGGTTATTTCGCAGGACAACTGTTACTGTTTATCACTATAATTAAGTCGTATGCAAACATTATAATTGCATATTACTGATGAAAATAAAGTTTACGATTTTTCTATAATATCCGCGTTAAAAGTCTCATAGATGTTTTGCAAAACAAAATAACCAACTGTCTCCGAAATGAATAGCGAACATGAAAAACAAATAGCTACTGCCACTGCTAAAGTGAGGTTGAGGAAGTGTTGCTTATTTACCCGAATTTCAATGCGTAAACCTCCTTTATGGGAAGAGAATAAAAGAAAACGTTTCACGGTGAATGAACGAACGCTTCCGCTGGACAATTGAATGACGGAGGAAGAAAAAGCGTTTATTCGGAGATATACAAAAGCACAAACAGGGAAGCCACTTACAGTATCAACCATCCAACCCGAAGAGAAATATGTGACAGTTTTAGGATATTTTAGCGACGAGTTTTTTTAACCTGCGTGGATGTTAATAGTGTTTTCAAATAAGAAACTTTTGGTAATGATGTATTCAAAACAACATTTGTTCTGCTTTAAATAGACACACAATTACTGAAGTTATATAATACTTCGAAACTAACATATCGAATCTAAAAAAAGAGAAAACAAAGTAGAATATATTATACAAAGTATGAAAAACAGTATTATTAATGTGATCTACTGTCAGTTTTATATTAGAACTAACAATTCTTATTTACATTCTACGTCTCAATTGCACATATAATATAGAGATATTTAGCTTCGAGTAATAAATACGCAAATATGTAGTTAAAGATAATCATAAACACGAACCATTATACTACAGTATAAAAAATCTTCTATTCATATATCGAAATATAGAAAAATGTTAATACAACTGTGATTATTGTTTAGTTCTTCACTGGATCTCTTCAGAAGTAGAACACTAAACACTTCAACCCACTAAACACCAAAAACTTTTAACTAAACACGGACTAGTTTCGACAGCAAAGCTGGCATTATCAAGACGATAATAAATCAAAATTAAAATAAAACCTGCAAAAACAGGTAACCTAAATGTTATGCACCGTCAATCCGATACGCTCCACTAATTTCCGATTAACGAAAACAATGACACACATGACATATTTTTGTATAGTTCTAAACTTTCGAAAACATTTAGAAACTTACAAATTTGTCTAATTAATGTAACATTCGTATGAACGATGTTGTGATGTGTTGGGCAACGCTTGATTTTCCAATTCTATTACATGTAAGATTAGCCATATGATCTTTAAATCTAGGTGAGACTGCTCTCCTGATTTGCGCGATATATTTTTGATTACAATCTTTACAACTGATTTCGTCAATACCTGATTTTTCCAAAGGTTCTATTTTATCCTTAGGGTTACCGATGAAACTTCTTAAACTAGTCCTAGAACTGTAAACTATTCTGAGATCTAGCTCTTTGAAGGTTTTTGCTCAAACCTTTGGTGATAAAGGGACCGTAAGTTTCTAAATGTTTTCGAAAGATTAGAAATACCTATATAAAAATAAGTCATGTGTAATGAACAGTGACAACGGCCCTATACCGCATTCGTCATTGTTTTTGTTAATCGGAAATTAATGATGCGTATTGGATTGACCGTGCATAACATTTAGGTTACTTGTTATTTGTAGGTTTTATTTTAATTTAGTTTCATTATCGCCTTGATAATGACAACTTTGCTGTCGAAACGCGTCGGTGTTTAGTTAAGTTTTTGGTGTTTAGTGGGTTGAAGTGTTTAGTATTCTGATTATTGTTTAAATTTTCGGTTATTAATTTAAACATGTGTATTCATTTGAAAAACAAAAAAAGGAACGAATAAAAGTAATTGAACGAGCTGCATTTTCTTGGAATCTTTATTTTATTTTGCGGAATAAAGGACAATATTATGATTTAAACGCAATGTTGTATAAATGTATATAGATTAAAAAAAAGGTTATTGCATACATCCTTTGGCCAAATTTTCGAATTGTTTAGTTCATTAGCTTATTCCGAGAGAATGGAAATTTTAAAAGAGTACTCGTCCGGATGTTTTAACTTTATTTTCGTACACTTAAAATCTGTAAATGATTTCTTCTCGAGGAATTCCACCATTTTCGATTTCTCCGTTTGAGGGTCCCGTCTAAATACGTGGAAGTGTTGATAAAAGGTAGCACCTTTAGCTGCCGTATTATCTTTTCCTTCGTATTATGTTTGATTTCCTTAGTTCCATTCATTATTTCGCTCGTTAATTGTATTAATATTTGGCGAATCTGGATTGGGAGATTCTTTTCGAATATCGATTTTTTCTTGCTTTTGTTTTTTTAAGATCTCTTTATAGGTCGTTGACTTCTCTATTGGTGCATCGGTTGCTGTCGTCGATTTTATATTTATAGAATTTTTTCTCATCAGTTTTTGTCTAAGTTTGTATTTGTGCTTGCCCTCTGTCTGGTGCGGTGGCGGTTTTCCTGTCATTTGCGTTATACTTCAGTGTTTTTATTTCGTCAGATAAAATTTTGTTGTGATGTTTTAAATTTGTAATTTCTTATTTAAGAGGATTTAATATGGCTGTTGTTAACCTTTGGATAGCTTCATTGGTTTTCATAGTTATGAATACGTTTATATCCTGTACCTGTACCTTGATGTTTGTCGAAACAGCTTGTTGTATGCAATCTGTTCCCGCGTTCTTCATTGATGTTATACAGGTTTCGCAACTCCTCTATTTTACCGCACATCATTGTAAAGTTTTGTACTGTAATGTTCTCACATCTTTTTATCACAGCGACATAACCGCCATATTGCATTTAGATTAAAGAACAACCAGAAATCACACATGATCAAATTAGGCAAATAGGGTGAATCTTCAATGGTTTTTACGTTACTTTCACTTAAAAAATCAAATGTCTGCTGCGCACTGTGACGATGCATTGTCGTGCTGCAACATTAATCCGCGAATGTTGACTGACTCAAGAACTACAGGGAAACATTTTGTGGTGTACCAGATTGCTGTGAGTGTACGTTGATTTTCCAGCTTGATTGCTTTTACTAATCCAGCACTACTAAAGAAAACTATGTACATGACTTTCTTGGCAGCCCTTTGCTTTTTGGTCATTGTTGGTGTTAGTGCATCTTCGTGTATCCACACACGCCTCTATGAATATCGTAATATGGGATGTAAGTTTCATCACTTGTTACTATTTCTAATTATGTACTATTTATTTCTAACGTTTAATCGCTCCTGCTTAGATCGTTAAGGATTTGGCACCCAACGAGCAACATTTTTTTTTTCATGTGAAATTGAATTTATTGTTGCGGATCCAACACCAACAGTTGCGTCAATAAATAATTAAATACTCTTCCAATGTTTCCAGCGATCTGAAGAACATAACGTTCCTCATCACTAAGCGGTATCCGTCCTCTTTTAAATTCGCTATATCAGCGAAACAAATAAAGGACTTTCATCACCAAATGCGACTTGCAATAATAAGACTTTGTTGTTCATAAAATTAAAATTTATTGTACATATTTATTGACAAGTCCATCTTTCGATGACAAATCCTAACCAGTTTGAATTAAAAGCAACTCAACTGACAGTTGAGTTTATCGTAGAAATAGGATGCAGTTTTGTTTCATCACCTGTGACCCTCGTATAACTAAATTTGCACATCGTAATCAGTCTTAAATTTTGGAGGTTATTGTGATGTATAATATTGTCTGTCTTGAATTAAGGAATCCATGTGGCCGATGATTAACCCTTTAACATTTGAGAACTAACAAGGCAAAAATTTCTTTTTTTGGACCGAGCGACTACCGTCCGTAAATGAGGGATCAGTCGCTCTGCTGCTTTAGTAATTTAGAAATCAATTATAGGATGCGAAACATATTTGTGTATAAACACAATAAATTGTTTAGAAGAAAATAAACAAAGTTCTGTTAAGCAACAGAAGAAAATAAACAAAGTTCTGTTAATCCATTTATGAAGGTACAAAGCCCGTTTTTTTTCATGTTCTACGAAATTGAATTTATTGTTGCGAGATAAGATAAAAAAACGAAAGAACCAACACACGTAGCGTCAATCGCAAATTGCGAAAAAACTTGATAGATGTCAAGGAACATGAAACGCTATTTCCGGAAAGCGATCCAAAATAACGCGTCTCAAAAGAAACCACTCTTCTCAATGAAAGCCGCAGCGAGTGTCCCTTAACTAAAGAGGCGCTTAACAAAAAGAACAGGGCCTACCAGCAAAACCGTCAGAAACGGTTCAATCAGCAAAATTGGAACATCGAAAAAAGTGTTATCTGATGAGTCAAAATGTAGAATCTTTTAAAATTCGCTGATGATCAGCTACCGTAAAGAAAACAGTGCAGTTAGCATTTTCCTTAACGGTGTTGGAAATTTGCATCATCAAATGTACAAGGTCATTTTAGAAGAACATGCTATTTTCGGGGTTGCGATTGATTGTGTCATTTTCAGCAAGATAATGACCCAAAACCGACTTTGTAGAAACTATTTGCAAAATCGCAGATGGAATAGATCATAATTGGGCGACCTACATTGATTCTCTTGACATTGTCCCATCTTTCGAATATGCATGGAACAAATCCAGTATCTACCACGTTTGCTCAAAATATGTAAAACAGTTATTAAGTGTGGCGGTGGATATTTTTCTGAGAATAAATTCAAATAATTTTAGTTTTTTATTAAATATTATATAGTTAGAGAATTTTTACTACTTTATAAGATTCAACTTTGTTTTGTTAGAGTTATGTATTTTTTTAATATATGCATCGAAATTTATTAGTTTTGTATCATTTTTCTTCTACTGATCCCTCTGGACTAGGTATATCTATACATTCAAAAAGAGGCATCTTACAAAATATATTGCGTGACCCTCGTATAACTAGCTGTAGGAGCAGCATTGACAATCATTTTGCATCTCCCTTTATATCATAATCTTTAAGTCAAGACTACATATACCTAATGTTCCTTTTTTACAGAAATGTGCTGCTGTTTTAATATATTTAATTGAGCGTACCTACTTTTTCAAATGGTTCAGTGAATTGCAACAATTTAAAACCATGAAACCCTACGAAATGTACATTTACATTGGAGGATTACTTGTTCGGCACTACAGTCAGGCAGAAATACATAATGTGAAATGTGACCAAATTATAATGGTATCTGCTCCTTTTTATGATCGAGTTGACTTTTCTTCTGCTGGAATTTTTGTGTCCGAATCTATTTACAGTTCCAACTGCAATCCAAATACTACATTCTGGTAAGTATTTGTTTGTTAACAAATTTTACTATGTTGCGTTGGTGGAATGAATCTGTCATAAAATAGTGTGCCTATTATTCCAGAATATTTCCGACCACCTGTTGATTTATCTATTTTCGCTAAATTTAGAACACTTTTGTAAAATATGAAATGAAATAAAATTACAAACCAACGGAAGTATGTGAATCAATCCTAAACATTCTGTTGACATGTACCCATACATTTAAAAATCATATTTAATATTGCATGAAAGAAAACTTTTATTGGTACATGAACGTTAACTATCTACATATATACATTTTTGAATGTCACTTTAATTATTTAGCATCAATACTTTTTTATTATTTTTGATAAAAGCTTATCTTCAAATTTTAAAATTATTTTGGCACAGAAATATAACTGATATCATTACTACATATTTAAACAGTGACTTTTATCGACTTAAAAGAAATAGCAGCCCTAACTTTTTTAACTAGTTTTGTATAGAGCTTCTTTCAGATTAAATGATGAATAAATAAATTGTATCTTAATTGTATATATTGTAATATAATAAAAAAAAACTGCATAATTACTTTAATAAACAACAGTACTTCTTAACGGTAGAATTCTTTTGAGACTATTGTAACAACAATGAAAAAAAATCAATCAAATTTATTAAAGGAATTTAAAACTAATGTTGAAGTTACTACTTACTAACTACGTGATATTCGCATATACTCTTTCTATGCTAGACATTATACTATCTAGAATAATTTATCATATTTCAGCGTGAATTCTCAGCCGTAATCTTTCTAATATACTAGACCTGTTAGACACTTAATTTTGATAATTCCATAGATAAAAATCTAAATGATTTAATTCCGAAAACTGCGCGTGCCATTCGTGCCAAAGGGTTGCAACGTATTCATGCTCATCTTCCAGTTCATCTTTCTGGAAATATTTAATTAAGATACTGACAAATCCCTATGGGATAGTTATAACACCGCATCCTGCTGAAACTGCGTACTCTGATACGGTTATTGGGAAAAAGATTTGTAAGAGGTAGGCACAAAGCTATATCTCAGAAAATTAAATAGCGACCAAAAGATTTTATTATAGCAAAACATTTATCTCACCTCCGCGGAAAGTGCGAGCTCCTGGAGTCCAATGAGATTTTACCATGGCAAAAACTTGTAGTTATATTTAGTAGGTACCGATCCATTTAGACAAAATGTGACTTAATTAGAAAAAACTAATACTAAAACATGATTTCTCATAAACTACAAACGCGGATCTAAATAATCTTCATTCATTGTATGCATCAGTTGCTCTTTGTATGTGCGCTACTTTTCTTTTTTTAAGCTTTACCACCATGGATTGAACCACATTGTTATTTTGAGCAATTGTGTAATTTGTGGAAACACGAAAATGTTACAGGACTTAAATTTACCAGTTTTGTGAATCTTACATTTATCTTGAGAGAGTAACATGACATAATTTGCTCTTTGTTGTACATCTTTAATACATTGTTTCATAAATATATATATAGCATCACTGTAAGAAAATTTCCTATCTTTCTGTTGAGTTCTCTGGTAACATGAACTTTTAAGGCACCGCCACTAAATTACCAAATATTACATGTTGAGGTTAATGATGTGATTAAGAGACTAATCTACATACGCTTCAATATACCCCTCTCTGACGCACACATACTAATAAATGTTTCTTCAATAACTACAGCATACGCGAGAATATTTTGGTAATCAAAGCTACAGAAAATATAAAATCAGGACAAAAAATTACTGTTAACTGGCATCCCGATCAAGAAACCTGTTCTTGTGAGCACTGTCTTAAGAAGGTGAGTATATGAATAAGCACCCAAAAGGTATCTATTAAATTATCGTATTCTTTTTAGTGCCAATTAAATGCATTTATCTGTCTCGATTGTAAGGGTCCTATTATGCCGCTGAAGGATGCCGATAAACTTAAGTATCGTAGTTTTGATTACAGCAATGTATTTAAAGATATCAAATCTCCAAACGGTACTAGTCTTTTTTGCAAAAATTGTAAGAATACATATGATATGGAAATATATGAACATTTGAATAATGTTGGACAATATTACATTAGTGACTGTAAGTATTAATAAAAAAATAATTGTGGTTCGTTATGTTTGTATGTTGGATAGTAACCGAAGTTAATAAACAAAAATAGTTATATTGGTAAAATGAATTAATAATTAATTTTAACACTGCAGTTAAACAAGACAGAAACATTCGTGCTCTTCTAAAAGCAATTGAAGAATACAAGAATGTTTTCCAACCTACTCATGTTTTCTACAGCTACTTATATATAATGGCGCTAGAATTTTACATTAACAACCGTTATAGTAAGTCTAATAAATATACCTAGAGTAACATACTTCTATACATAATTTATTTTTTTGTACACAGCTGACAATCCCGAAGAGCTTGCTGACATTTTAACGAAGTATTTGGATATAGTAGAACTACACTTTGGAAAATATTCTAAGTCGTTACTGAGCGGTCGATGCAGTATGATTTTGCAAATATTAGATACGTATTATGGATCTACTATGTGAGTAGTATTTTCATTTAAATATTTTCTCGAGATCCTTTCTCGACTTATACATATGTAGTATCATTTTTAATCCAATATGCGATTCTAGTGTCGCTCGTTTAATCCGATGCATATGATTATCAGTATCGCATGTTAAGATAAAACGTGTTGATATTAACAATGAAATAAACGGTGATTCGATTAATCCTTAATATTAAATAACGCATTTTGTTTATTCTAAATACTAATTGTAGCAACACCTTTACTATACGACTGATCTTGCTATACTGGATTGACAAACTAGATTAAGTCGTAGCAATTTATATTGTAAAGTAATTAGAAAACTGAAGTGTACAATTAAATTTAAGAAAGTTCCGAATCTACATATAAAATTAAAATTCTGTCCATGTTCTTTGCAATGATTGCAATTTAGTTATTATCATTCTAGATATTGCTTTTGTAGACAGCAATACAATATTCCTGGATGTGTAATGTTTTTCCTGTCTTATATTGAAAACGATAAATAGTGTAAGGTAATTTTATAGTTTGTGGAAGCTTCTTACAATTTCGCGTTCCTTAATGCTATAACTTAATTACGTAGACCTGTAACAGCAGTTGTGATAAGTAATCCACATGATTTGTCACCGTACGGTTGCAAAAAGTCAGTTACCTACCTATACATATGTACCATAAAATAACAGACATTTTAAATAGAGTTTTTGGCTTTCTAAACGGCTAAAAACCACATCTTTTTCATAATTTAAGAAGATTATGGTAGTCTCAAGTATTTCAAGCCGACCCACTTATTCTACTACACAATGAACGATTAAGTGAGGCTATCACTTTCAGCAATAACTCCATTTACTTGTTCTGCTGTGTCACTAGGGTTTGTCGTATCTAGAAAACAGCCCAAAAAGAATAAGCTCTACCTCTGTGATACCATTTACAGAATCCGCTAACATTATTTGCAAATTAAAGCGATATTCCTGTGTAGTCTCAACATTAATATTTATATTTAACGTATAGATTTGTTCGTTGCAAATTGTTTTCCCAGGAAAATTAACGTCTCGATGCGTGTTAGGTCAATACTCGGAACGAGGCGCAGCTCGAATATTCTCATTTGTCATATAGTCATTACACTACTTCTGGTTTTTATTTTGATCAAATTCATCATTTATCATACTATAAGAATTTTCGCGGCACTGAAAGGTGTTGGATAGATTTACGATTACTAGTACTGTTCAACGAGCAAAGAAAGTTAAAATGAAGCCAGTTTTCATCGCAGAAAACGAGTTGCAAGCTCTGGAGGCTGCTGTTGAAAATCCTCGTATCAGTGTCCGTGAAATTAGTAGCATCACTGATATTTCAATGCGTTCTATGCACCGTACTCTTCAGAAATACAAGTTCCATCCATTTAAAATTCAATTGCACCAGGAATTGCAACCTGAAGATTTTGAAACCAGGCAATTGGTGCAGTCCTACTTTTTGCGCGTGTTATTTTCGGATGAATCGTCATTGCATAAGAATGGAGTAGTCAGTCGCCACAACTTACATTATTACGGTGAAAACCCGCACGTCACCACCAGCCAAGATGGTCACTCAATGTTTGCCATACTGGGAACACCTACTTACTTCTTCGACGGGCATCTGAATGGCAACAATTATTTAAGGTTCCTTCGTGACGACTTGGTTAAACTTTTGGGAAATGTCCCTGTAGCCGCTCGCCCACAGATAGTTTCCCAACACGATGGAACTCCTGGACATAATAGTCGTGTCGTTTGAGAATATCTTGACGAAAGGTTTCCAGATGCATGCATTGGTCGTGGGGATCAAGTAAGGTGGCCGCCAAGATCACCTGACCTCACTTCGTTTGATTTTTTCCTCTGAGACAACATCAAGAACGAGATGCCCTATAGATCTCGTTCTTGATGTTGTCCAACTACTCCCGAGGATATACGAGAGAGGATTCGCACGGCTTTCCGTGCTGTATCACCGGAAGTCCTAAGGGCGGTGTCTACGGCCTGTGAATCGAAGTTATGTCTCCAACGGGAAGGTCGTCATTTTGTACATTTAAATTAAGCTAAGTAAACACCATGTTTACCTTTTTTTTATCATGACTGCTGAGTTTGAAAAATGACGTTTTTTCCACAAACTGACCTAACAACTTTATTAACAACTCTTTTCTTTTTAATTTTGTTAGGAAATGTTTCTTTTATAAATGTAAAATTTGTTATATAAGAAACATAAGTACTCTTCGAAGGCTTTCCGAATCTGTCATAAAATATATATTGTTCCATTAATAAAAAAATCATGTTTGAAATGCCGCTAGAATACGTCACGCCACTGGTGACCAAAAATATTTTAGAGAAATGGTGTAATTATGGACAATTTTGCTGTTAGATCTTTTTCAATACATTGTATGAAAAAGGAGCTACGGTCCAAGGCATCTTAGGTGCTATACCCTGTACATATATCTCTAATGCTACTTTATGCGCTATGTTTATTCACGTTTATCTATGTTCTATTTGTATTTTTTGAGTTATACAAGCATGCAAGGTACAGTGATATAGCAGATTTCAACATTCCTATTGTGTAAAACATGGATATTCATTCTTCTGTAAGAGTCTTGTAAAATACGATTTAAACTTGAGTTGCTCTGATAATTCTTTAACACTGTATCTAATAAATGATTTTTTTTATCCTGTCATCATAAAATATCATAATCATTTGCAAAACTTTCAAAACATTGATTGCTTCTAGGGGAAGCTATAATAAAAGGCGAATATACTTCTTTGCATAAATTAAATACGGAATTTATGGACCAATAATCTAATCATTTTTGTTTATTGTATTGACCACCGAAAAAGTTGAAAGGATATGCTCGGACGATACAAAAATATATTTCTATGTTGTTTTATTATAAACTACAACAAATTTTGTTCGATTAATTCGACGGAGAACCTGGAAAAAAACGAATGGGCGTGATAACAACTGCAGTAATGAGAACGCATAAACGAGACACTTGTTTCAGAGGACTTAAAATAAATGAGAGCCTCGACTGTATGTACAGATTTTGACACACAACTAATATTTCAAGGGGGCTCCAAGCTAGCGGCGCGAAGACCCGGAAACCGCCGCAAGCGTAAATGTATAGTGATTTCACGGTTATTAGTAGCTTTGCGTTTCGTTCCCCGATTCGTCACGAATATGCGCCACAATTTGCGTGTGTCTAAAGCTGCCTTCAATAGTTGTGATCATTCTATGTATAGTACATAGCTATGTATGTATGTACAAGTTCCGTGTTGAAGGACAGAACGTGCACTTGCACAATCAAGGGGGAGGCACGGAGAAGAAAAAAAAAGATATTAAAAAATCACGGTAATTTAATTAGTAATACCCATAAAAGTAGAACATGCTTATTACTTCTATTCATTCCGATAATGTATTGCAGTTGTTGCAGTTTCATTTTGTGTTAAAGTAACTTCATTATGGAACATTTGATCTCTCAATTTCAATCTCTCAATGATCTCATCAATCAAAAAGAATCAATATGGAATATGAAGTTTTGCAAGTAATTACGGAGAGTACCTATGTACATACATAGATAACTTATAACATATAGGAACAGCACCGATATTTGCACCAATTACCGTTCCGTCTTAATATAAAAATAATAGCAGATATACAATGTTGGCATGCATGGACATGTATAGGCCTGCCCCCTGTTGGGGATTGCAAAAGGCTGCTAAAGCAGCAACGACACAACCTGCTAGTAAATCGCATTCTACCTGAAGATTCTCGAACATTTACTGAGCGCATCCGGTACGTTGTTACCATCGATTACGAGCTCTTTTTAAAAAGACTTTGAAGGGATGACGGTTTGCGGACGTCAAGGAGATTCGGGATCGTCTTACAGCTATGCCAAAAACGGTTCCAAGAAAAAACTTTTCAGACATTTCCAAAAGCTATACGAAAGTTTTCAAAAGTGAGCTGTGTCTGGTAACAAGTATTACTAAAGCAAATAAAGATATGCCCAACATGCGTTCTATCTATATGTATATATATTTTTTTATTATAACATTCACCGTATTTTATAAACAAACCTCGTACAAACACCTTTTCCTTTACTTGGCGAAAAAACTTCTTCATATTTGTTCCTGTTTCCTCTAAAGATTTCTTCAAGTACTCTTCAACATCAAAATCTTTAAATTTTATAATAAAAAAATATTGAATACACATATCTTGTTGCGTAAAAATAATAGTTCGATGAAATTGTTAAAATTGCTCTGACAAGCAATGATGGAACACAATGTAAATGGAATATTTTAAAAGAAATTATACTAACTATATTGTTTATTATTATTTATTGAAGGACAATTTTCTATCGCTAACACTTATTTTATTTTCAGCCCATCTGTAATTATCAAGATTTGTAAAAAATTGTTGCAGTCCATTAAAATACTGGGAGAATTTCACTGCATATCTTACAAAATACATATTTTAGAGGGAGTAATTAGAACAAATTACAAAAATGTAAAACTTTGCTAGTATATATATTGTCGACATTTTTGTAACAAGTTTTTGTCATTTTGTTTGTATGTTGCGTTGCTAAATATACTTTCTTTGATTAATTTGTTGTCCTTATCTCTGCCTGCCTACAAACGACTACTTAGCAAATGTATGTGTATCTTATTTAATTATTCCATAATATGCAACGAAAAATTGAAATATTACTGCAAAAAATCGAAATAAGGTATGTAACAGATGTATTCTAGGTTTCCGTTTAAAATGCTGGAATTAGGATAACATTTAAAATACACCGCAAATTTTGATATTGATAATACGTAGTAGTCTGGCGGAAATTGTACCAACTTCTTATTTTACAAGTAAAAAAATAGAAATAAATTCAAATTGAATTCAAAACAGTTTTATTCACTTCACTACAATTGTTTCACCCTACTAGGGCTTCATCAGATGATGAATATTATACTACAAAATATTTGTAAACGTACATATTTATGTCTTTTTCTAAGTGAAGAGAGGTAAGTATAAACAACTTTTTGTTATAATGTTTTTCTGTTACATCAAGCATGAATGTACTTCACTCTTGAACCGTTTTCTTATATTCTTAATTTATGAACACCCTGTAGACCATAGCTCAAATTTATTTGCTGCAAAGTGGCTATTTCGACAAGCAAAACTTTTTATTAAGAATAACTTTTCTACGTAAAATAAAAAAAAAAAAAAATTTTCCTCTCCGGGCAGTAATCGGGGGATACACTGTATATATGCATATATATACAGCTGTGTGCGAAATAATAGCAGTGCATATAAAAATACCGAATCCAGGAAATTAATTGTACTGACATCAGAGTCATCTATATAGCGGAAGGTGAATTGACGTAAGGAAGTGTTTTTTGCTACGTTTACTCCAAAATCCGGTGAAGTACCCATTTTCTTAACACATTAGGTATTTGTTTCTGTGCAAAATAATAGCAGCGCTGTGTAGAAAGTCGAATATATCAGGTGTAGGTTTGAGTTTTATATATTTTATTGATAGTATTATATTAGTTGTGTATTTTACTTAGTGTTGTGCAATAACATGGGTCGAGCAAAGCACTGTTCACCTCAACAGCGTGAAATAATTCAGCAATTAAGAAAAGCTGGTAAAACCTACAAATACATTCAAGAAACACTAAACTGTTCGGCAAAAATGATTTCAAATGCAATCAAATATCAAGCAAAACCTGAACGAAGGGGAAGAAAGAGAAAGACATCTAATAGAGATGAGCGACGCATTAAGATATTTGCTAAAAAACACCCTTTTACAACTTCTTCGCAAATAAAACAAACTTTAAATCTTCCAATTCACACTTCCTCTATTCGAAAACGTTTGATAAAAGCTAACCTCGTTGCTAGAAGTCCAAGAAAAGTTCCTTTGCTGACAAACCGACACGTTCAACAGCGATTACACTTTGCTAGAGAACATTTAAATTGGCCAGCTGTTAGATGGCGAAATATCTTGTGGTCAGATGAGAGTAAGGTTGTATTATTTGGATCAAAAGGATTAAGGCAGTATGTTAGAAGACCTGTAGGAATGGAATACAATCCAAATTATACAATCAAGACTGTCAAACATGGAGGAACCTCTATCATGGTATGGGCATGTTTTTCATATTATGGTGTTGGTCCCATTTTTTGGATAAAGGAGATGATGGACCAGCTTGTGTATCTAAATATACTTCAAACAGTCATGTTTACGCCGAGGAGGAGATGCCCCTTCGCTGGGTATACATGCATGATAATGACCCAAAACATGCAAAAGGACTGGTTTTAGTTAAGGTTCTGGTTGGCCAACGCAATCACCAGACCTTAATCCGATAGAAAATTGTGGACAGACGTAAAACAGGCATCTGCAGCAGCACCCACATCACGACAAGAATTATGGGAAATAGTCGAAAGAACATGGCGTTCCATTCCAAATGAGCGATGTCAAAGATTGGTTAATTCCATGCCAAGACGATGCAGAGCAGTCATCGCAAACAAAGGCTACACAACGAAATATTAAAATATCTATGATTTTATTACCATTTTTCTATTATATATTATATCTTTCTTTAATACTGCTATTTTTTCGCACATGTGGAATATAGAATAATATATGTATATATAACTTCTTTTAATGTACACCTCATTGATTGCTGTAGTTTTACATCTCAGGTTCTGATGAAGGGTTAATTAAATAAACCCGAAACGTCAACAGCAAAAGTTGTCTTATTACTTCCTATATAACCCGAATTCCGTAACATAAATTTACGGTGAAATTGTACTAGTACTATCACTAAATCGGTAATCACCGAGTCTTCTTTTGGGTAATTTTGTATATATATATACATAACAATAAGATTAAGAATATTTTTTTTTAACTGATTGTTTGTTTACTGATACTCGTATTATAAAATCAAACAAGTTAAAAATATAAGTGTATATACTCCTATAATATATAATATAATAATAATAATATAATTATTTTACACAATCCTCTAAACCTATGCGGCTGTATAATACAGGACACATCTTGCAAAATCTAAATGTAATACCATCCTGAATTACAGATAATAGCTTATCTATTAACCTGTAAATTTTATTTCTACGTTATTTCGTTCCACAAAACTATCTATTATTTAATTTTTCACAATTTAAAAGGAAAAACTAAACGCGCTATGTTTACGTCACTAGTCTAAAACCATGGAAATATTTTATTAACAGTTGGGGACGGTGCGGTAGGTTAGCTATACTGCTAGAGCTATCGAGTGTTTGAAGTAAATATTTAGTTTGGCAACCCTGAAACATTTTGAATTTAAAGATCAGGCATATCAACATAAAGTTTAGCAAGATTGATGACACCGCTATAGTTTTAAATTGTACTTCAAACTGTGGCAGTTGTCAGTGACAAACCTAAATCAAGGGGTCTACAGACGATAGGATCTGTTGTACAATCCGTTGTACAACCGTAGTTGATTCGACGCTTTAAAGCGGCCTACAGACGAAACGATCGGTTGTAGAATTTATTGTAGTCTTTGTAGAATTTATCGTAGTTGGTTCGATGGTCTACGTCTGGAGAATAAACAGTGACTGACTTGTCTTTAGGTTTTTATTTTCAACTTGTAGTACGACAAGTCGTACAACCCATCATATCGTTTGTAGAGAAGCTTAGATTTGGTTATTTATTCAACATATTGGAGTTACAATGCAAAAAGTTTGTAATCAAAAGTTACCTCAGAACTGGTCGAAAATTAGATAAATAATGTCATGATTGTCATCATAGATATCACAACAGATATATTTTCACGGTAGCCAATAACTGAAAAAAAAATATACATCGAAATTGCAATCAAGCCAACACAAAGAATACCCTATGGTACTCCGTGACGTCAGTAGTTTTTGTGCTACACATAGTTGGCCGTATTTTCATAAAGGCGCTGAAAAACGAAACTGTAAACATTTATATCTCAATAAATAATAAAAATATAGCAAAATAAAAAAATACGGGTAATTTTCTTTTAATTTATCTATGTGATTATAAATTTATAATTTAAAAAATGTTCCTGTTCCCCATTATAAATTTATTTGAAATTTGGATGTAAGAATTTTTTTTTAATACAAAAATAAGTGATAGGCAGTTCGAGGAGGACCTGCAGCATGGGCGCCGGATTTCATACCAATAAATTCTTATTCGAGCTTATACAGGATCATTCACGGAACTGGTTCGTTAGAACTTTTTGATGTTCTTGAAATTCAACATTTCTGAAAACTTGCAGTTATAATTAATATCATTTGGACTCATCAGTAAAATTATTTGCGCGATTGTACCACTTCCGGTTTACCGGAAGTTGACGTGAACTTTTTTAATTTAAATAGCATGGTATATTTTTTATGAGTTTTTTGTGTCGGGCAGACAATTCTGCATCAAAAGTTACTAAGACATCCTATGTCAAACATCAACCGTTTTTGAGTTATTCAATTTTTTTCAAATATAGGGCCAACTGCAACGTTATCTTCAAAATTCTGTATTTCTGAAGGTATTGCAGCTAAAGCCTTGATATTTGGCATGTTATTAGCCGAAGTAGCATACATCAAACTTACGTCCTAAAATTTATCATAATTTATACAGGATCGTCCAAAATTAACGTTCATTTCAACCAACTTTACGTCGATAAAAGTCACTTTTTTAAAATGGAACACCCTGTATATTATTGCAGTTTCGAATAGGCCGAATAATTCTGCGTCTTTTATTATTAGACATACCACTCTATATATTTTACGATTTTCGAGTTATAAGCGCTTTTCTGATGGAAGAGTGAAAATATTCCATATGTATTTTAAAATCTTAGTAATGCTTGAATGTCAAAACAATGGGGCCGTCCCGGATTTTTTTTTAATATTTTTTTCTTAAAGTGTACATTAAATTATAGTGTCTACGTATTTTCTTTTTTTTATATTATTAATAAATATGTCAAGAAAAAATATCAAAGTTTGAATTTTGAATTCACCGCATTTATGACGTGATGATGGTAAATTGACAGAGAAGCTTGCCAAAAGTATGATATGGAAAGAGATAGAAATAACACATCAATGTTTTCTTAATCAGAAATGTAATCTCTCTTTTTTTTGTTAGCTACGCAAACATCAAACGAAATCCACCTCCTGTCTATCTGTATTTATTTTCATATTTGTTTGATAAACTATTAGTGATGTGTTTTTATTTTAATCTTATTTGATATCAATTAATCATGAAATGTTTTGTATCTCGTTGCAAGAATAATTTTAAAATCAATCTGGAAAAGCGTCTTTATTTCCAACGTATGTATGTTACAAAAAAATCAAAAGTATTTCTATATTAATATTAATAATGAAGTGAAAAGTAGCGAAGTTCAGAAGCGTTACTAAAAGTTGACAGCTGCTCTTCCACTCTACCATTCTATGTAAACCTAAAGCTTAAATCCAAAAAGAGAGTAGTTACATCTGCTAAAAATGAGTACTTATATAATTTTTGTGTATATTTTCGTTTCTTTAGGGTGTTTTGGTTTATAATTAGTTATAATTTCGCTAATTCTCTTCTCATGCCCTGGTTTAGCTAAGTCTAGATGGTTTTCTGTATTACGATGTCGGCTTTAAGAATGTCTTCACTGACTTTTACTTCAGACGTGAATGTTTTTATTGGCGCATTTCCTAATCCTTTTACCAAAACACAAGTATTATCAAATTTTGGCGCTCCCGTCTGCACCTAACTGCTGGCTTTTAACAAGTTGAGATTACTTCCGCTGTCAATGAATCCTTGTATAGAATAACCATTCGTAGTCAAGAATATATTATCACGAAGAGGACTGTCATCTCCGCAAAGCATGTTTGCCAATTTTCTTCATTTCGTGTACTTGTTTGCTTGCAATGTAACCAAAATCATTTCAATATCTTTCATGGTTAACAAATATTTAGTAAAAGTCACATCGTTTTTCTTTTTACGTGTTGGCAGGATTATATGCAATATAACTATTAACGGCTTTTCCAAATTCTTGCTTTACTTATACGTTTTTACATTTCGTATTTTAGTACGCAAAAACTACACATTAAAGACAAGTTCTATTACATTTGATTCCACAACATTACCTACAAGTCTTATCATCAAAACGTCTTTTTTATAATAATTGTCACTGTCAACACACTTGTCATGCCCTATAGCTAATGCTATAGACTAATGCTTGCACATTACTACGTTTGTCGTTGATGTATTCTTACAAGTTTAAGCCAATAAAAAGAAGTACCATTATGACGTCACTAAACGCGCGATTTACAAATAATCGGTTTTATTTTCTTTTTTATGCAATTCCAGTAACACTAAAATTATAATTTTTGCTATTACCTACATCAAATTATAGTAATCTTTCATAATAAAATATTTATTGACACATTTAAAAAACGGGACGGCCCCATTGTTACTTTATCTTAATTTGACACTATAAATACGCATAAGTTTACATCTTTCAAGCAGAATGGAAAACGAAATAAATAACTATGGAGATATTCATATGTTAGATTTATTTTACATACATTGAGAATGTAACAGAATTGTGGATAGGACATGTCGAGTATTTAATGAAAAATATCCTAATGTAGCTCCAATGACAAAGAAAAAATTTAGAAAATTCGAATCAAACTTTATTGGCCTGGGAAGGGTGACAACTAATAAAAATTATCAGAAACCGATAACTAATGACGAAACTAACGAAGTTAACATTGTAGGGTATTTTCACGCATATCCGAATAACTCTACATCAGCAGCTTCAGAAGAACTTGGTAAAATAACTATGTTAACGACATACACGCTAGTATTTATTATTATTTTAGGTTTGTCATATTCGTCTATACAGCGCGTATTGATAAAACACAGAATGCTTGCCTATCCAGTATCAATTTTAAGGATTTTCGATCAGGAGATGACAGACGTCGAGTGGAATTTTGTGAATTTATTCTGGTGAAGATGCAAGAAGATCAACAATCCAAAATTATCTGGACGAATGAATCCAAATTGTCACGGAATGGAATAATAAATCGTCGTAATTTACATCACTGGGCTTTTCAGAACCCACATGCTGTAAAACTGGTATATCATCAGCATTCGTTTAGCGTTAACGTTTTTGCGTTAATGTTGAATAATAAAATTAACTTTGAAATTTATACCGAAAATTTAACGAGTGTTCAGTATTTGCGATTATTAAATGGAGCGGGTTCAGAATTCCTCGATAATTTGCCATTAAACTGTTGATACCAAGTTGATGGCGCCCCAGCTCATTCATCGAGAGATGTATGCGAAGAGTTAGTAAGGCTTTTTGAAGATCGCTGGATTGGTTGTAATGAATCGTGGAAGTGGCCTCCAAGGTCGCCGGAATAACCCTCTTGAATGTCTATCTTTGGAGTTCTCTAAAACAGTAGGTTTACTATCGGACTATTGATACAGAAGAAGAACTCCGAAATAGGATTCAAAGAGCCTACGACAACCTACACCCGGATATTATAAAAAAGCTACAACAACTGAGGTGGAACGACAAATCCGATTATGTTTAGATAAAAACGGCGGCCATATAGAACATATTTAGCTTAATAGCTTTCCATGTTTTTTTTTTTTTTATTTAACGTTATTTTTTTATTGATATTTTTCTTCGTCATTGGAGATACATTTGGATATTTTTTTATTAAATACTCGACATGTCCTATCCACAATTCTGTTACATTCTCCATGTATGTAAAATAAATCTAAGCTATGAATATTTCCATGGTTTTTTATTTCGTTTGCCATTCTGCTTGAAAGATGTAAACTTATGCGTATTTATAGTGTCAAATTAAGATAAAGTAACAATTGTTTTGACATTCAAGCATTACTAAGATTTTAAAATACATTAAATGGAATATTTTCACTCTTCCATCAGAAAAGCGCTTATAACTCGAAAATCGTAAAAAATATAGAGTGGTATGTCTAATAATAAAAGACGCAGAATTATTCGGCGTATTCAAAACTGCAATAATATACAGGGTGTTCCTTTTAAAAAGTGACTTTTATCGACGTAAAGTTGGTTGAAATGAACGTGAATTTTAGACGACCCTGTATAAAATATGATAAATTTTAGGACGTAAGTTTGATGTATGCTACTTCGGTTAATAACATGCCAAATATCAAGGCTTTAGCTGCAATACCTTCAGAAATACAGAATTTTGAAGATAATGTTGCAATTGGTCCTATATTTGAAAAAAATTGAATAACTCAAAAACGGTTGATTTTTGACATAGGATGTCTTAGTAACTTTTGATACAAAATTGTATGCCCGACACAAAAAACTCGTAAAAAATATACCACGCTATTTAAATTAAAAAAGTTCACGTCAACTTCCGGTAAACCGGAAGTGGTACAATGGCGCAAATAATTTTACTGATGAGTCCAAATGATATTAGTTATAACTGCAAGTTTTCAGAAATGTTGAATTTCAAGAACATCAAAAAGTTCTAACGAACCAGTTCCGTGAATGACCCTGTATATAAAATTGTTAGTACCTATACGAAACACCTACCAATAATGAGGAAGAGCTGGTTGCACATATCTTATAGCAGCAAATCAAATACATAAGACATTGAATAGATTTGAAAATGTACGTCAATCAATTCTTCATCGATATACTGCTTTCATTTAAATTGGAAGGAAACGCTTTGAACAAGTGTGGATATAGTTGTATATTTATAGAATGTAAAAGGAACGTGAAAGTGCCGGAAAGTTAAATTGTATCATAACCAAATGTGTCCGAGTATGCATTCATAATACATATAAAGTAAAATAAATAATACTTTATTTTGTTAAACCACTTTATTAATATAATATAATAAAGTAGTTTAACAAAGCAAACGGTGGCGACGTATACTCACCAGAAGCAGTAGAAGGAGGGAAGACGCCAATGATCTTTTCCGTATCATTCACCGGCATACGACAATAAGCAAAGAGCTAAAAAATCTCATACTGGCTGCTAAAAGAAGTCAATGGAACAAACTCCTGGGGGAGCTGGAAAACGATGTATGGGGAGATGGTTTTAAAATCATCCATGGGGCGCCTGGGAAGACCTCCCTCTCCCTATAATCCGTTATCGAGGAAAATACAAATAGTCAAGCAACTATTCCCCCGAAAAGATGCTTTGCTCTACAGGGACAGCAATAAGACGGAATGTTCTGGGTAACATAATACCCCTGAAGAGCGAACTGAAATATCTCGGAGTCGTACTGGACAACAGGCTCTCGTTCCGAGCATACGCCAAATACGTGGTCGAAAGAGCTGAAACTACATTATCAGCCCTAGGTAAAATAATGCCTAATATCGGCGGCTCCAGCTATACTAAGAGACAGACCCTATATGGAATAGTACAGTCGCAGGTTCTATACGCCGCCCCAGCCTGGATGGACATGTAGAAAATCGAAAAGTATAAGAGCATGCTAGAGAGATTACAGAGACGGACTCTTCTGAGGGTCATCAGCGCATATAGGACCTTGTCGCTGGCGACTACGCAGGTGATAGCAGCAATACCACCTTTCTCCCTACTTGCAGAGGAGAGATTGCAGCTGCATAATAACAAAACAGGCCCTTTGAAGGAAGAAAGGAAACGACCAAGGACAAACAGCTTACACAAGTGGCAAGACATTTGGAGCCAACCGTCTATAACAGCCGAATGGACGAGAAAACTCATACCTGAATTGACCCCATGGATCCAGTGCCAACACAGAACGACCACCCATTACCTGACCCAGTTCCTATCCGGACACGATAACTTCCGCAGCTACCTGAAGCGGATGACAAAAATTGAGAATGAGAACTGTCGCTACTGCCCGAGGACCGATATTCCCGGACACGCAATCTTGAATTGTGACAAATGGAGCAGACAGAGACAACTCTTGGAACAGGAAGTAGATGAGGCTTTGACGGAGCATAGCGTGGTAAGACTCATGATCGAAAGCGAGTCTAATTGGAGAAGAATTCACCAATATATTAAATGTGTCTTGTCGGAGAAGGAGAACAATGAAAGAGTATCAGAGGTCTTGACAGAGTGGATATTGTGGAAGGAAGCGGCAACTAGCGCGACTGAAAACACCTAACGGCTGTTCCAGCGAGCTAGAGAGATGATGATGTAGGGGGTTTTTAGTCTGTAAGAGTCCGGCATCCACTGGTAGAAAGTCAGGGGTCCATGAGGCTTTTTCCCCTACTATATAAAAAAACTAAGTATTATTTTTTTATATTACAAAATGTACCACAAAGTAACGGCGAAAACCATCGATTATTCAAAATAAAGCAATTATTTTCACGAAATCTATAAACTTTGAAATTGGATCGAATTTTTAGATATTTCTTCAGAAAAATCCGAACGAATAATGTAAATGACACCTTAAAGGTTACCGCGATCCTTAGAAACAAATTTCAATACTTTAATACTTTATTTTTATGTTTCATTTCATATATGTATAATTAATATAATTTAGAAAATCACCCACCAACGCTGTAATCTGTACCGTCTAAGATGAGTATATTATCGTCGGGACCGTTATCTTCTTTGTTACGTTTAACCCTCTCCCTCTGCATATCCCTCACATCTTTGAGTTCAAAATAATCAGCAGCAAAATGAATGGTATTCTCTGGTTTGTGCGTGAGATATTCGACGACGGATTCGATCAAGTTATTTCTCAATGCTACTGGACCCTCGTCTTGTTCCTCCGTGTACTGGTTTTGTTCTTCAATTTGAACAAGTATGTCGGCAATACCATTGATTACTCGTACAAATATCCAAAAGTCGAATAAAATGAATTCTGTCACAAATTAAACTCTAATTTAATTTTTGATTTAGAAAATATGATATATACAGTGTTGCCAAATGTATGTTTATTTCAAGAGATATTTAAAACTAGATAGCATGGTATCTTTCTCATTTAGTATTGAGTTTCGGTCCAGAATTGAAGATAACCACATATAGCTTAGGCAACAATTTATAGACGCTTCCAACTTAAACATTTATACTAGAGATTAATAATAAAACAGATGAATACTGACTATTTTTTATTGACCAAAATCTTCTTGTATAAATGAAACTTATTAGTCATGTACATAAATATTAACATGCTTATTACGCCAAAGATATTGCATTAATCATCAATAATGAATGAAACATAAAATAAATACTTCAATAGCAGATTTGTTTCCATCACAATACGAATGTGGCAGAATTCGTGGTGATGGCATCATATATAAATGTATTATCAAGAGGCTTGTACTGGTGGGTAATTAGCTTTATAACCTCATGTGCTGCACAGCCACCTAACATCGCTGATACAGAGTGTAATTCTGCACCGCCGTATCTACAGACCTCGTGTATACGTTCATCTCGAATCGCTTGACCACAACCCCATTCTGCTAAAAGTTTACCGATAATTCCCTTGAGTTTTAACACGTCTGGTTCCACTTGATCATCAAATTGTCCCGGAGTAGTATTAAATTCGCTTATGAAACGTTCCAGACCACGTATTATGGCATAATAAAGCATCAAACTATCAGGGTCTTCTAGGTAAGATGAAATGTCGAATGCAGTTGACTGATATTCTTCGGCTATACATGAACCACGGGTGACATATAACTCAGATGCATGCTTGCAAAACAGTTTCACCTGGAAAAAAATAATAGCGTGTATTTTGAGTGAAGCAGAGTACAGCAATAAGTAAAAAAGTAAATCTAATTTCTTTGCAACATCTGTGTATGTACAATTTGTACGCAGTCATGAACGTGCAGGTAGGAGATCTGCCATACTACAGTGGAAACGGATAGGAAAGTAGTAGTTGCGCACTAATAAGTAGAGACGGCAAAGAAGGGCTAGATTCAGTGCAGCGCGGAGAGCAACGTAGAAGGGCGAAGCGTGTGGCACGCAAATTCGAGCGTCCGTATTAAAAGATACTTTTTTATGTGTAAACATTTATGCGTCCACATCGCCTATGCTCACTTATGAAGGTCACGAACATAAATGATGCGAATACGTAAATGTTACTGAACGCTCGCCTTGATACGGCCGCTTGGCCTCTCCAGGTCGTTCTCCGCACTGCACTGAAACTTGTCCCTCTTCGCCGAGTCTACTAACAAAGGAGCTACTTCCTACTTCAAAATACTGTGTAATCTCTTTTATGGTTAAGAGTTGCCGTGGTTACGCTCTAAGTATTTAATGTATATTGTAAATAACCAGCATAGATGGAAGGACATATTGGAGATCATAGGTATTTCTTTCCAACTATGGTAGTTCTAACGAAATATAGAACCGTTACTTCCACTTATTGTAATAATGAACACGTTAAATATACATTTAAACAAAATCTCTGGAGACATTAATAAATTTACCTAATCTTAAACAAAACTCATTTAGCTTAAGTTCTGTGAAAAGTATATCCCCCTTTGAAGTGATTTATCGTACGGTAAGTATCCGGTCGTACCTATATACAAGTCCCACTTATCTTTAATAATTTTTAACTTTCCTTCAAAACCATTTTTCCCTAAATTTGTTCCTCATCACACTTTTTTCAATTAGATATACATACATACTATATGCATTTTAAAGCGTAAACACGAAACCTCCCGTGCTTTGTATAGTTCGACATGCAATCGAAATTTAGACAGTCTTATGTACAAATGTTGTATATTGAACAGTCTGCTCAAAGTACCAAGCGAAAAGATTTGAACTATAAATATATATACAGAGCATCCCAATGAAAACGCTCCACCTGAAATAAGTCGAAAACGTCAAATACGAAAAAACGCTGAGATACGTCCCTTGCCTCTTCAAAAGTGTTAAGGATAAATAGAGGCTACATGAAAGTTGTTGCAAATAGTATGTAGAATCGAAAAATGTAATAATATGACGTAGTGCTATTTGAAATTTTAATGTTCGGTACTGGGAGAAAAGGGGAAAAACATGATTTTGCCTTATTGATAAAAAAGTGTCTCCCTTCAAACAAAAATTGACGTGTCTCGACGTTTTTTCGTATTTCTTGACGTTTTCGACTTATTTAAGGTGGATCGTTTTCATTGAAATGCTCTGTATAGATACATATTTCAATAGAAATTTTTTATACGTTTAATGTATATCCTTCCGAAGTTGTCATACATTATTGCACTCATTTCTCCTAAATTTAAATTGCCTAAACATAAAAAACTAGACGAACCTCATGTTCGGTAATTGTATCAGGTGATTGTCCAAGACTTCGTGCAATTTGCGAAGCTCTTCGATAAACCGCTTCCGCTTGGAATTGTGCTTGTTTCTGATATAATTGCTGTAAGGCAACATAGTTGATTGTGTCTGCTGCCATATCTGGTAGACTTCCTCTTACTGGTAATGCTCCTTCACTCTGAACTAATTCTCTTAAAGCCGCACACATGACCCAAAAAGATGAACTCTAAAAGAAATGCATAAAGGAAAAAACGTGTTGGTTCACCAATTATAGAAAATGTTTTGAAACCGTAAGCTAGCGACCAAACGTTCTTTATCTACCACCATAACAGACATAGACGAAAAAACAACTACCATTAATGAAAATATATGAATATGATTCAGTTTATAATTTTTGATTTATAAATCAATAATAAATTGACATAGATTTAATACCTAGACATAAATTTTTTAACGTTTAATAATTATTATAGGAACGTTGCCCCAGCCTTAGTAAATTGTTAAAATCCAGGTTGTTTATAAAGTCAAGTTTCCTAATATGATAAGAAAGCACACATGTTTTCTTGCACGTCTTGATAATAATAATAATACATTCCTACGCGTGTTGAGCCATATCATTAGTCACATTAGAGTTATTAATTACAATTCCTTGATGTACACAAAAGATATATACTATCACAAATGACTAAATAAATTATACGTTACAAAACTTATAATCTTACATTTCAAAGAAATTCCGGTGCTGCAAAAATTAGACCTAACACAAATTGGAACAATTTTAACAAGTTATTGTTTTTATAAATATGCATGCAATACAAGTAATTTCATTCTAAGGATTTTCAATTACAGAAGTGCAATTTTTGGATTATTTTTTACTTTCAAAAACTAAATATTTAGAGTAATCAACTCTCTATCCTTCTACTTTTAAGTTCATATTAAAGTAAATTAAAATCATAACTTACCTCTTGTGTAAGATTTGTGCATCTTTCATCATCAAGCAAGGCTTGTACCTGTACAGGAATTCGAGATTGACCAATACACGTATTTACATAATGAATAGCTTCTTGAAAATTTTCTTCTATGTGATTATCTTCATCTTCATCATTGAAACTATTTCCTTCTTTAATTAAATTCCTCAAAATATCTTTTTGCGCACGTGTCACGGGTACGCCACCTATAATACAGCTAAATAATTCTTATTATTCTATAATCTTTATGTAGCTTACCGTATGCATTCTTGAATTTGTCTAAATAATAATATAAAATAACTAATGCAGGGACATGACTACGTTCTTTCTTATCTAATTTTAAAATATCAATATTATTTAAGTGTTCTCTTAAAGCTGGCCATGGGTGTTCTAATCTTAAATCTGGATTTTCATTATCTGGATGTATTTCTATAACCGTATGTTCTCTAATTTGCAAGCGTAAGTACGCCAAAAATCCTATACTTCGTCCTACGATTAGTGGTACATTGGCTTCCCAAAGTTGCTTCGATAATGGTAATAGAACTCTAAAAACATAATTAGCTTTGTGTGGAATCTACGTGAAAATGTACAAGTTTCAGTGCAGTGCCGGGAGGTGGGAATGTAGGAGGAAAGTGCGTGGCACAGAAACTCGTGTCATGTCCATTCTGCCAATAAGAGTGTCCCATTGTTTTCAAGGGCAAACGAAAAGCTTTAGGAACAACATATATATAATACATATCCTAACAGTTGTAGGAATTAAAGATAGCAATAAAGCCACTACTGGCTTTCAATGACAAATTATGCTAGTTAATACTAAATTTCGCGATTGTTTTAATCACTTAATGGAGATACCAGTGTTTATATAGCATATTATACAGAACATTTAGAGCGACTAAGGCCATCTAGAGTGGGGCCCACTCTAGATGTTCCACACACACTGTATACAAAGAAGAAATTTAAATATACAAAGGACAAGCTAAAATTATTTAATAACTTTTCTAAGATTTTATTTTAAATATACTCAAAGTAGTTCCCTTCGACAATGGTACACTTGACCATCTTTCCACTAAGGCCATCTAAAGTGGGGCGGTTGTAAAACATGTTTTACAACCGCCCCACTCTAGATGGCCTTAGCTTATCCCTTGTATTTGTTTATTTTATTTATTGTTTGGAGAACATAGGTACAATTTCGACATATACAGAACATTTAGAGCGACTAAGTGGGGCCGTTGTAAAACATGTTTTACAATTTATTGCATTTCAATATATTAAAACATATTGATATACAAATTGTCTCAACTTTAGTGAGATTATTCGTCACGGTATTATCAATTTTTGTATACAATTACAGTAGTACTTTTTAATGGTAACCCTCACTTTTATCCTACATTATTGTTAGACCTCGTGACTACAAACGATAACGTGAATTTATTGAGATATAGGCGTTCCACACACACTGTATAGAAGAAATTCAAATATACAAAGGACAAGCTGAAATTATTTAAAATAACTTTTCTAAGATTTTATTTTAAATATACTCAAAGTAGTTCCCTTCAGCAATGGTACACTTGACCATCTTTCCACAACATGTTTTACAACCGCCCCGCTCTAGATGATGATGGATGATGAAGATGGTTTCGCTGGAAAATTTTAATCTTGAAATTTTACTAAATTTTTATATCAACACATTAAAAAAATTTTTGGTTGAAATATCTCCTATTTAATATGTGTTACAAAATTCCAATTTCATGTTTAATGTATTTCCAATTTTAATTTTGTTCGTTGTACTTTTAATATTTGAGATAAGAATTTTTCCATTTCATACAAAAATTTAATAAAATTTCAAGATTAAAATTTTCCAGCGAAACTTCGTATTCGTATTATTTTAGTGATTTGCAACAACTTTTCTTAATAAGTTTTTGCTCTATCTTCAAGGCTAATATGACTTTACTAGAAAGCCTAGTTTTTATTTGAAATTATAGTTGGCCAGATTTATACTCCAACAAAAATTCATTCATACAAATATCACTGATAAAAATTTAATAATAATTGCGTAGCTAATAAACAATTTATTTGGGTGTCTTCATGTAAACTGAAACACACTGTATATAAATCGTCGTCGTAAATTGGTTCAAGTTTATGTTAGAGTTCAGAGAAGTACATATAATGTTCTATGATTATCTCTCACAGTTACGGAAAAAGAAACGAGTCGTATGTACGGCCGTAACATTTTTCTTTCTAGTTCATTTACCTTTATTTAGGAGGAATGATTTTTTAATAAAACATTTTAATTTATTTTCATGTTTTTAAGAATATCAAAGCAGTCAATTTTGGTGATTATATCACTCACATATCTGTCAATCAATCACACAGTTGGAATTCCTTAGCAACAGCCAATGACATGCGTTTTAGAAGTGATAAAATCACTCGTGGTTTTATCAATACAAATGGAGTACTGTCAAAACGACTCATTTTCACTCACAATGCTCGCAATTACTACACAAAGCAAATCTTGTTTATTTTTTTTGTTTCCTCTTCTTCTGAGTTACCAGCCAAATATATGGCAAAATGAACACAACTAAGAGAGTAAATTACGAAAATGTCCGATAACTGCGGAACTAATAGCAAAGTACCTACATTGCAACAAATTTTGTTCGTGATATAGTCTTTTTAAATACAACGCGTGACCAAGATTTTTCTTTGATAAAATTGATTTAGATAATTTGTTCGTGCTTGTTGATCTTAAATAATTTTATCTCAACAAGCACTTACAAACTATCCAAATCAATTTTATCGATAAAATCTTGGCCACTTGTTATATTACTTATGATAAACTGATTTCCTATACATAGTTATACAGTAAGGTTTTTATAACACCGTACATAGCCCCTATGTTCGATTTTATTTGTTCCATATCAACGCATGGGCAGTTATACAACCAACATTACTCCTATTGTAAACATGCGATTTTACATGTTGAATACTTGAGCAACAGAGGGCGTATACATACATAGTAATCTCGTTGATAGTACGTCTGTCGGGATATTTTGCAGCAAACTTATCTCGTATATTTCTAATACTGTTTCCGACTTGATACCAATTTATAATTTCAATTTATTCATCCTTAGAATACATTTTATGGATTATTTTATCTAGTCACGAGTTTGACAGTTATAGATAAGATGTTTATGTAGAAACTAATAATATGTAGGAGTAATGTTGGTTGCATAATTGCCCATGCGTTGACATGGGACAAATAAAATCGAACATAGGGCTATGTACGGCGTTATAAAAACCGCACTGTATATTACTTATCTACTGCTAGGGACATCTAACATAAAACTGGCAAACTGTTTGGACAGATATGGAGCTGTTGTTGATGTTCAGCCCCTAAACTTACTTCCTGAAAAAAATACTGCATATTTTCAAATTATTTAAATACAGATGGTATCAGTATATTTTTCTACATATTCTAAAGGTAATATTATCAAAATTTTATATTTTTCTTCTATTAAAAAGATATTTAGATTTACAACAAAGATAATATCTTCAATGTAACAACTCGAAAATACATTTTTTTCTTCAAACGTCAATAAAACTGACATTTTTCGACTGAGTAGTCGGCCGCAAAGTGTCACTTTTCCTCCGCCGGAGGTTTACTTTTCCCTTTTTCGCCGCCGGAGGGAAAAGTGCTATTATAGCAAAACGTACAAACACATAATTTCAATGTTGACAATGTTCACTTGACAGTTTTATGATAAGTTACTATAAAAACAACTCCTAAAAATCATCGGTCTAAACGTCCAAACATCCTACCAACCCTGCTTATCTTCAATTAAAAATAGATACTTTGCATAAATTTGCCGACGTTTGAAGAAAAAATAACATTCATCTCATAAAATAATATAGGTACTATTAATTTCTAGTTTTTCCGAATACTATGTTTCTAATAATTATTGTCGAATGGTGGCCTCTACTTTACCGAAACGCCCCCTTAAAACGAGAGTACACGATTTGTTTGTCTCTAGATGCAACTATACAATGTCAAATTGAATACATACACATGTTGCACATTCCGCGGTAGATAGTTAGATATAAGATAGTATAGGATCTGTTGTATTCACAATATAAGGTGACAAAATTATTATATTTTGTCACAAATTTATGTCATTTATACAAATTTTAATCTAAAATAATAGATGTTATATGTTTAGTATTATGAAAGATAATAAATCATCACAGTAACAACGTGATGAAGACATCTTTTATCTAAGAGAAAATTGATCCAGACAGCTGAGATCTTTTCCCAATTTGTATACAAATTAACGCCTCTGAAGTTTCCAACCTCTTATACTCTTAAGTCGTACAATCCCCTCCAGCTGCGTGACCTTAAAGCAGCATAACCTCCTGCATACTTAGACGAAAAAAGAATTGTATTTATGGGGTTTTTAGAGATGGTTAATTTTTTTTGCAGTAGCATAGTATCCGTGCCTTTATTATTTTGGACAGGTCTACATTTTCGTAAAATTAACATTTTCTCAAAATTGGTAATAAATAGGAGTAGGAAAGTATCAACAAAGTTATTATAATTTACGACATAGAATCATAAATGGTATATAAAACAGGATGTTTCATTAAAATTATTCCAACTTTGATATGTTGTACTTTTTTAAACCGCCCTGTATAATTGGAGATAATTTTAAAATGTGCTCCATGTCACTCTGTACCTATATCTGACTGAAACTGATACGTTTTACCGTTTAGGCACAAGAGATCGAGGAAATAGTAGTAACGCATCCTGTGTCCAAGATAAGAATGAACTGCATGAGGATCTCGGGAACACTAAGAGATACAAAGTTGCTTAAATTGGAGAAAAGTTGGGCATTTTAGTGATCTTTTACGTAGTGTTTATTTAATTCAATTGAGTTGTTTAATTTTTGAGATATTTAGCAAAACGTGTTTTTTTAATTTTTGTTTTTATTTTTTCTGGCTTTATTTTACGAGTTATCGAAAAATAAATAAAAGTTCTTCATTAGCACTTTTATAGCTCTTTTGTTCGACGTTTCGTTTTTGTTATTTCATTCGTGATTTGTAGATTCTTTTATAGTAGGCGTGGTAATATTGACGCACTATGACAGCTAGCATATCGAAGCTATCGGTCATAGTGCGTTATTATTACCAGGCTTACTATAAAAGAGTCTAAAAATAAATAAATTTACTTCTTTTTGCCAAAAAGTAATTTCCAAAATATATACAGGGTGTCCGGATTTCATAGAGACAACATTGGTAACTTTTTTTATTGGAAGACATAGAGAGACGGTTAAATTAGCAAAAAGGTGTAGATTCAAAAGCTCACTAAGAATCCATTTTCAAATTTGTTTGTTATGGTTCATTTGTTTCATATTGAAGGAAAACTGAAATCTCCTAATTTCTTTTATTTGCTGTAACTTTTTTGTTACTTGAGATATTAAGATGCGGTTTGAAGCAATTCAAATTGTAATCTAAATTCTTTTATTGACGTTTAATAAAACAAATTTCTTTTGCTCAAATTTTTTGTAATCTCACCTAACCTCAATATTTTAAATTGCAACCGTGGAATTTTTGTGGCTCTTTTAGAAGGAGATTCTTTTCTGCATACAATCATGTATCGCATGATGTAGAAATTTTGTCAAAATTGGGAGAATTAAGCTTATTCTGATTAGGGGCAGACATTAGTACCTTTTGTTTATCGCGTTATCTGTGAAAACAACACGGTTGTCATGATACAAACTTGTCAGAAGTGCCAATGTTATTACTTCAATTTATAACGGATAATTTTGAAAAATACGATGTATTTTGTATACGATGTATTTTGTACGTATATCAAAAGTTTGAAAAGCGTAAAACTAACATTTAATAACGCAAATTTCATGTGTGCTTATTATTAGTAACCTTATCTCATCTCAAAATTTTTCATTTGAACTATGCAATTTTTGTTGTCCTTTTAAGAAAAAAATTCTTTGTAACCACTTATCTGTTAGGTAATATGATAACTCGGTTTGAACTAATTCGTATGGTAATTTAAATATTTAATAAAACAAAAATAAAACTGTGCTACTAAATAATGAACAATATTAAATTGCTCAAATAAATCGCCATCGTTTTCAATGAAAAGTTGACTCCGTCTCTGAATACTATTTATTACTTTGTGCATAATATAGGGATTAGTGGTGTTAGATGCTTCAACTATTGCTTCTTGCAATTCTTTAACATATATAGGACCATAGATTTTATTTTTAACAGTACCCTACAAAACATATGACAAGAAGTCAAATCAGGTCATCTTGCAAGCCAGCAGATATCGTGCTTTTTACTATAGTGACAGATACTGTCCTAACATCACCGTGAGAGTTACTGCACTGATAAGTACGATGTGACCATTTCCTATGAGTACATGTATCCTGGTGTGCTTTTCTCATAGATAGTATGATAAATAAAAAGTTGAGATTGATTCCTAAAAAGAATAGGCTTAATTTTTCAAATTTTTAAGGAGTTTCTATATCATGCGATACACAATTCACCTTTGACCTTGAACTTATTGAATGTGTAAACGATAAAATTGTCGTGAATTTTGCTTGTCAAATAAATTCATGAATAAATTGACGAATTAGAACCTGCTCTAATTTTTCGTCAATTTTCTAGGGAGTTATGGTTACATTTCAGATTAAAATTTTTTTCATGAATAAATTCATCAATTTCTTTGATTGTGTAAACCTATATAGCTTTACTAATAATACGCACACATGAAATTTGTGTTTTAAATCTTAGTTTTACGCTCTTCAAACTTTTGATATACGTACAAAATACATCGTATTTTTCAAAATTATCCATTATAAATTGAAGTAATAACATTGACACTTTTGACAGGTTCGTATAATGCAGTGTTGGGAGATCGGCGATTTTATCGCCAAATTGAGCGATTTTTTAAGCCATCAACGACAAATTTAGAGATAATTTTTTGTCAGTGATTTTGTTGGAGCATTTTTGTTGACAGTAGTTGTGCCATCTGCACATATGTACAACTTATAACATGAACATGTTATGAGCATGCACACACAATATAAATTTAAGATGCGCATGCCTATAACATGTTGAGTCGTTACCGCGATCCACAGAAACGTCGGAGCACCCGTATGTGAATTGTTTTTAACTTGTTTGAAAATTAACGCATTAATTGTGTGTTCTATAGTAAAGATGCGCAAATATGTTCAAAAATATCGAAAACAATGGGAAGCGGAAGACATGTTCAAAGGTAAATACAACTAAAAATACCATCGACTTTCGTATTAATTTACTGTAGTAGTTAATGACTACAAGTACATCAAAAATAACAATTTTTTTCCAGAAATCAATTCCTTATGAAAGAAAGACTGCCGAATTGAAACTTGCGGCTTTTATTGCAGAGCACTGCTCTTAAAATTCAGTAATCTCCTTGGTTTACTTTTAAAGCCTAAATAAGTTTTTAGCAAAATAAAATATTTGGTGATTTTTTTTTGTAATGTTGCCATTTTAGTGATTTTTCCGTGCCTAGTTAGTGAGATCAACACAATATCACCACCTCCCAACACTGGTATAATGACAATCGTGTTGTTTTCACAGATAACGCGATAAACAAAAAGTTGTGATGTCATCAAGATAGGTTTAATTTTCCAAATTTTTACAAAATTTCCATATCATGCGATACATCATTGTATTCAGAAAAAAATCTCCTTTTAAAAGAGTTACAAAAGTCGTATGGTTCCAATTTAAAGATTTGAGGTTAGGTGAGTTTACTAAAAATTTACTAGAAATTTGTTTTAATAAGCGTCAATAAAAGTATTTAGATTACAATTTGAATTGTTTCAAACCGCATCTTAATATCTCAAGTAACAAATGAAGCGTGACAAGTAAAATTTGAAAATGGATTCTTAGTGAGCTTTTGAATCTACACCTTTTTGCTAATTTAACCGTCTCTCTATGTCTTCAAATAAAAAAGTTACCCATGTTGTCCCTACGAAATCCGGGCACCCTGATAATGTGTGATACATCGTTGAATTCGTAACAAAAAATGCCCTCAGATACAGTATGTACTTTTTTCTCCGTCCATATAAAAAAAAAGAAGTTGATGATGGTTTCTCAAAAACGAAACGTTGAACAAAAAATATAAAAATACAGTCTTGTATAGAAGTGCCAATGAAAAACTTTTATTTATTTTTTGATAATAAAGTAAGAAAAAAATAAAAACGAAAATTTAAAAAAAAACGTTTTTCTAAATATCTGAAAAATTAAACAACTCAATTGAATTAAATAAACTCCATGTAAAAGGTCACTAAAATGCGCCAATTTAAGCAACTTTGTATCTCTTACCGTTCCTGAGATCCCCATGCAGTTCATTCTTATCTTGGACACAGTGTAGTCTATAATAGTAGAATAGACTCCCATCAAGTTATGGAAATTCACCTGTAGTGAATGTCCAGTATGTATCAGTAAAACTGGTTAATTAGAAACATTCTATCCATCAGTTGTTCTCTACATCCTAAAATACATTAGCCATATTATGTTTTATAGGAAATTAATAAATTTTGATGCTTTACAAACTCAGAATAACTTGAATGTGACACCTTAGACTCTAATATAAATAAAAATATTTACACTGATAGATAAAATACAAAAGCTGCTCGTAAACATACTTTTCTGGGAGAGATGTGGCAATAACAACCGAGAAGTTATTAAAAAAATCTTGTGTATGTGCCATAATATGTTCCGGGGATTCATCGATATAATCTCCATGTACATCGGGATTTAGTTCCAATAAACAACGTGTTGCAACCTGTGCTCGAGATAAACCTACTGAATCATTATCCAAAAAAAAACTAATTAAACTAAGCAACGAATATTCATCTAAATTAAATTATTACTTTGAACCAGTATCCTGTTCTGTAATCTTTTCACCATCGACTATTGTGAAAGCTCCTATTCCAGGTAACACGAGGCTTTTTAGTATTTCTGTACCCAATGCTGTCACATTTATTAAGCAGACTTTTGCATTTTCTAATAATTTCTGTCCATGGTCACCCCATAGCCTGCAATATATTAATTTAATAAACAGTACAAATAGCACTGCAAATTCTAACCTTAATTGCCTATCGTATTTTTTACTTTTTTCACTTTGTTCTGGTGATTTAGGTACTGGCGATGACATATTTATGTCAATTGGTTTCAATTAGATGTATATAATAACTCAAAGCATTAAAATATTAATTAATTTTTCTAATAGTTTTAACATTTAAAGGTATAATGAATTTAACCACACTTCTTATGACATTTATTTTGTTTGTGTATTGGTGACCTTGGCATGCAACGCATTTGTTCGGCTATTGGCTATTCGCTAGATGAGTGACAAGTACGTGACGAATGGTGATACGTTAACAAAATACAAAAATATCAAAAAATAGAATGTGATTTAAATCACAGAGATCTTTTAATTCCTGATTTATTTCCACTTAGAGGTCAATAAAACAATAAATAATTAAATACCAATTTATTCCATAACATATAATAATATGTTTTCGTTAAATAACTTCTTCAGTGGAAGAAATTGACATTTAATATGTGTCAAATTACTAATAATATAAATATAAATTGCCATGCCTATCAACAAAATTATCTAAAAAACAAAGAATTCATTGATATATCGAATTTTAATTATATTCACAAGTAATAATTATATTATTGACCTCTAAGTGGAAATAAATCAGGAATTAAAAGATAAGTACATAAAGGTCAAAAAATACATATATTAATCACAGAGATTAAAAATTAACATCTTTAATCAATCAATTAACATCAGGACTGGAACTAGTAAATGAAGGTAAAGCAAGGCGAATGAAGATTATAGTATATTGGGCTGCCTGTGGTTCCCAAGCAAAATGAGGAGTTGAATTAATGTTGCGCTCAGCCGTGACCTTGAACGTAAACTTGTCAAACTAATAAAATAAGCGCAAAATTTAAAATTATTCTAATTTCGAAGGATACTTAAATGTCTTTGTTTTTCAATTTCTCAATATATGCCAAGTGTAACATATAAATATATGTAATTGTAATTAATCATTATCGCGCTGGAACTTTCATAAGAAACATCAGGTTTATTTTTCTATAAGCTAACATTAGATTAATTCTTAGACAACTTGAAACAATATTTACTATCCCTTTCTAAAAGGATCTATATGATCTAGTCCTTGTACACATATGTATGTGCATTGTATTTGGATATGTACTGTATTTTTTTTATTTGGAAAATGCTGTTGTTAATATTGCGCACTTTAGATCAGTAGAATTTAAAATTTGATTTTTATCGAGTCGTTACTTCGTAGTAATCGCGAATAAGCGATAGATTTACACCAGTAATTTATTTAGTTTGAGTTAAGTATGTTTTAAATTTTTCTCATTACACATATTAACTTTAACAGGTATAATATACGTATTATTGTTTTAATTTTAAATAGAATTTAGTCGTGATAACAGAAATGAAAGACAATATGATTCTATTTACATATCATTGCAGAGGTGCTTGTAGTAATTGATAAAAATTACACGTTTATTTTTAAATTTTTGTAATAAAGTATATTATATAACTTATCACAACTATCGTAATTTAATCGTCAAAATAACATTGAGTAAATTGACGTGCTACTTTTTTTACAACTGTCAATATATACAGGGTGATTGGTGAGAATGGCCTATTAAAAGTATTATACAAACGGATAGGAATTTGAAAACAAAATTTTGCAGTTGGATATGGTTGAATATGAACTATCACCTGAAAATATTTTTGAATAAATATCACTTCCGGTTAACCGGAAGTGGGCATCAACTTCGATTTTTTAAATAGCATGCTATAAAATAAATTACAAATTCAGCTTCTATGATAAATTTTACACATGTTTCATGTATCATACCCTATACCTAAATACCATTCCTTCTGAGTTATTCGTAATTAAAGAAAAAAAGTGACAGATACCGATCTTACTTCACGTAGGAGTAAATGAGGCGAATGAAATTTTGCATACGCACAGCTGATATTATGTAGTTATACAGCATTTGTTTTTTTCTGTAACATTATTATACAGGGTGTTTAAAAACTTAGTTGCTTATTAATAAGTTCAATCCGCGGAAAGTACATTTTCTTAAATGGAAAGTTATATATTTTATTAGACATTATGATTCTACAAAATATTCTCTTTGAATCCGTATTAGGTGTTCCTATACCTAAAACGTAAGGTTAATAAGTTATAACGATTTAATTAACCTCCGTACCTAAAATGCTCAAATATGTCAAATTTACAGAAGCAAGTGTGCTTAGCTCATTTGTTTTACATACTTACTTGCCACTTATTTTGACGTCTGTCATTTTAGTTAGTTGTTCTCGCGTACACTGTGGGAAATAGATCTGCACCAGTACAATAATTAGGGTAAACAATGCGAGTATTTACTTTACAACAACAAAAAATTATTTTATTTGTTACAAAACATATTATCTTAGTATTTTTTTACAATTTTTATTTTACCTCTGTAATAACATTGTTTTCGTTTCTGTGCAATACATTTTTCTCAGTATATTGTGTTAGAATTAGCATTGAGAATAGACCAAATCAGGTAATCATGAATTTATTTATTATGCAAAGTGAATGTAATGAAATAGTGAAATAAACGTATCAAACGTTTAGTGAAAGATACTAACATTTACAACCAATGATCAGCAAAAATTTCTAAGAATTTTTAAGATATAAAAAGTTTTAGCGACCGATATGTTCGTAGAACAATGGTGAAAGAACAATACGTGTTAAGTAATAATAACAGTTATAATTATTTAAGAAGGCAGATATTTAAAAAACAGTTGAAGTAGTGTGTCCAAATGAAAATATTTTGTTGAACGTTTTTTTACTCAATGAAATATTGATTGATTGAAGAGTATTTTGTGTATCTAAAATAAAAGTAAAATCCAAAGTGTAAAGTAAAACCCAACGTGTAACAATATCAGTAAAAAATTTAGATTATCTAAGAATTCTCCTAGATACTCCCAACAATATGGTGAATAATCAACATAAAATAAATCTACATCAAAGGTCTAAATAATTAGTGATAACAAATTAGGTAAAATTAAAAAAATAGGAGTAAAAAAGATAATATAAAAGATAGTAGACAGTAGAAAAATTATAAGAACAACAATAATAATAACGCAAATAAGTAAGTTATCTAAATGGTTCGAGATGGCAACCATTTCTATTGAGGCATTCTATATTCGGAGATGTATTCCAATAATTCTGGCTAATCATCTGGTGTTATTTGCGTAAAGGATCCCTTATTCCTATAATTCAATGGGAAGAATTTTCGAAAATACGATTAACAAAATGACAGACGTCAAAGTAAGTGGCAAGTAAGTAAACAAATGAGCCAAGCACACTTGCTTCTGTAAATTGACATATTTGAGCATTTTACGTACGGAGGTTAATTAAATCGTTATAACTTATTAACCTTACATTTTAGGTATAGGAACACCTAATACGGATTCAAAGAGAATATTTTGTAGAATCATAATGTCTAATAAAATATATACCTTTCCATTTAAGAAAATGTACTTTCCGCCGATTGAACCTATTTATAAGCAACTAAGTTTTTAAACACCCTGTATAATGTTACAGAAAAAAACTTCAAATGCTGTATAACTACATAATATCAGCTGCGCGTATGCAAAATTTCATTAGCCTCATTTACTCCTACGTGAAGTAATATCACTATAAAGTAAGATCGGTATCTGTCACTTTTTTTCTTTAATTCCGAATAACTCAGAAGGAATGGTATTTAGGTATAGGGTATGATACATGAAATATATGTAAAATTTATCATAGAAGCTGAATTTGAAATTTATTTTATAGCATGCTATTTAAAAGATCGAAGTTGATGCCCACTTCCGGTTAACCGGAAGTGATATTTATTCAAAAATATTTTCACGTGATAGTTCATATACAAGCATATCCAACTACAAAATTTTGTTTTAAAATTTCGATCCGTTTGTATAATACTTTTAATAGGCCATTCTCACCAATCACCCTGTATATACAGAGTGTTTCCTAAGTAATCTAAAATATTATATGGGGCGCTTCGTCACTCAATTTTAAGACGAAAAGTTCATATAAACATGTGTGATAAGTCTTGTCGTTAATGTTGTTGTCGTTGAATTGTTTGTAATAAATCAGCTGTGATTGTATTTGAAATTATTTTTTCCTGGTGACGCTACTGGTTTTTAGAAGTAATACGAAAAACATGCTTATTATAAGTGACGTTTGAAGTAACGTTGACAACTGTGTCAAACCTAAAAACCAACGCAAACAACGAACAATAAATTTTTAATAATACCATCTTTTTGTGTTAAGTTAACAACGATGCCTGTGTTTACTAATGCTGAAATGGCTAATATGCAATCAATTAGACATCGAGCAGATGCTTGCATTTTAGCTGCAGGTGGACATTTTGAACATATGCTCTGAAATATAATATTTTTCCTTTATGTTTAACACATGTTGTTGCTTCTAATAAAATAATAAAACACCCTGTATCTCATTAACGACAAGACTTATCACACATGTTTATATGAACTTTTCGTCTTAAAATTGAGTGACGAAGCGCCCCATATAATATTTTAGATTACTTAGGAAACACCCTGTATATATATATAAATTATAAGAGGTGTCCTACTCTTTTTCCACGACCAAATACATACGTATAACAACATAACATTTTTTCATTAAAATTAAAATTTTGGTTTTTTTCTCTGTTCTCCATTTATGTGTTCGAATTGTAAGTACCTATTCAATTCTTTAATTTAAACAACACTAACTTTTTATAAAAATTATTGTTGTTAAGCCCTGAAGAAGCATACAATGTATGCGAAATATTGGCAATAAAAATAAGGAACGGTGACGTTTCATTGCTGTTACCCAAGAAAAAAACTTCAACTCATACATATACAGGGTGTTTAAAAAATATGCGGCAATGTTTTTTTGCTAAAAAACGGTACGTCGTACGATAAAATGTTAAAAGAGCTTTTTTCTTAAGAAAATATTTTTATTTTTAGAGAAATCAACGGTGTCTTATTTTTTTCTTGAAAAATAGACTGTGACGTGCCAATACGCGCGCCACTGGTACGACTGAAACATCGTGTTGATTTGCAAAGTATGTGTCTCCCACAGCTATAAACATGCCTAAAACTTCATTATGATATCTCAAGCCGTTTTGGAAAAATCTAATTTTTACTGTTATTTTTTAAATTAAACTTCAACACGCTGTAGATCGGTAACGAAGCGTTTGCGGACCTATGTTTATAGGAACTTTTTTGTATAAAATGACCTGGGCAATCACCCCCTTTAATATTGCCGCATCTTTTTTAAACACCCTGTATATATTTGCCTTGCCACGTTCTCCTTTTTGTGGCATCCATTGTCGAATGAAGATAATCTTTTTATGTGCTTAAACTTTTCAAAATATATAATCTTGTTAATTACGGCTCAATAGTTACAGTAGGCGTGTGATAAGTAAACTCGGCAAATCTGCAACACAGGCAATTTTGCATTTAATTTGAATTATAAGAAAAAATGTACGCGCTGTATTTACCAATGGACGGTTAAGAGTGGGTTTATGAATGTGAGAATAAATAAATTAACTTGCAGATAAAATTTTATTTGTAAGATAATTACAATTAAACGTTTATTGAGTGTTAAATAGAAGTTATCTGCAAGATAAAGCATTGTATTAGTTGCTAAATTTTATCTGACAGTTAGCAATATCTGTCAGTTACTTAACTAACGCTATTATCCTCACATTGATAAACCCACCCTAAGTGAGCTCACCGATCCTCGCATATTAATATACAATACGACTGCATACTAATTTACAATTTAAGGTTGTTATTTTTCGGTCGTACGCTGGCCGACCAAAAACCTGACAACGCTCGAAATATCTCCTACATTGTCGGTGATGCGAGGTAACGTTTTGCTAGATCGATACCTGGGGTGTTGAACTACTATTCCTTTTTGGGACACGCTTAACAGCGCAACATTATTTACGACGAGGTAATGTTGTAACAAAGCTACGGAAGCAAATTTACACAGTAAGAGCCTCCGAATAGTCTTATTGACCAACAATAGAGCTTAGGAAACTGTTGCAGCTGCACTCACTGCAAAAGCATTAACTATATATCTCAATTTTTAACTTTTTCTTTTTCTCTGATTAACTTGTACATTCCCAATCCAGAATTTACATCACCGACCCGACAACGATATATCTACAGTTGTGGTCAATGCGTGCGAACCCTCTGTAACGCGAGTGGCACGCGATTTTCGCCTCTATTTCGTAAAGTAAAAAATTCATAACTTTGGAACCGCTGCAGATAATCAAACCAAATTTGGAATGTTGGATGAACAAATCATATTCTTTCTTTTAGTGACACAAATTTAATTCAACTTTCGCCAGAAAGGAGGGGGGAATTTTTCCATGTGTACTTCAATGCTTGTAACTTTGTTCCTAATTAACTTTTTAGAGAAATATTCCACATTTAAGCTGTTCTGGTCGTTAATGATCGATTTGTGGTGAAAGAAATCGTTTTTCAGCTTCTATTTGTAAAACAAGCGATAATATACTGTGTATCTATTTTATTGACCACAACTGTACATGATTGCCGCCATCGTTTCACAGGTAAAGAAAGTATGAATAAAACCATTATTCCGTCCGTTTCGTCCACAAAGACATAAAAATGAGGTCTTCAGTGATAAAAACAAATTAAATGGTATGAAAATCGTAATTAGACGTAATTTTTATAAACTACAATAAGATAATTAGATTGAGATCTATTATGAATGTAAAAAAATGTTGAGTAAATTATATAAGTATGTATATAGCATCTGAATATTAGTATATTTTTAGTTTATTTTATTCTGCATTTAACAATATTATTTCTCTCTGTTTTTATAATTCGATGTTCTGTTTATTTAGATATTATAAAAATACTGTTTTTATTTTTATATAAATGAAACTTTGCTGAGCATACCAAACCTGGGACGCGGTTTGAATGGATTCGATTGAAAATTATAAGATGCATGATTGGGGAACTATTTCCATACATACTGGCCTCGACGTTGTGGTATACTGTTACAACCCACGTACAACAGAAACGATGAAAAGGTTTTCGTGTCCTGATATTTCTTTGGAAAATCGGCAATGTTGGATAAAAATAGAGTGCCGCTACCTTCATGAATCTTGTGATAGATATTGTTTCGGGACGCAACAATAAGTAGAGTAGAGTCGGCGAAGAGGGGCACTTTCCAATGCAGTGCGGTGAGCAACCTAGAGAGGTAGCACAGAAACCCGGGCGTTCGTATAAAAACACACTTGCTCAGTATTATTCCACTGGTCGTTGTGACTGCTTATCAGTACACACATACTTAGAAAATGTCGCAGTTAGGTACATCTCGGAAACGGCGTATTTCGAAGAAACTAGAACACGTAATAGCAAGTATGCTCGATTGCTCGAGGTGCAACAACTATTTAACATATACCAGCAGGTGGAATTGTAAACGCCGCCTAAAAAGTATAAAACACTGTACTGCAATTCGTGGCAAACGATACAGCGAACAATTAACATTATATTATATTTATTATAGAAATGTCAACTTTGTTTATATTTACATAATGTAAGCTTATTTCATCTTTTTGATTGCAAAATATTTATGGCATTAAATAATCCTATTATTGTTTTTTTTTCAGATATGTGCTTTATCAAGTTCTCAACTAAGTAGTTATTAATTGAAAACCTACGTACAGTATTGTAGGATTCTAATTTTAAGAATGCATTTTGTAGCTAATCAATTGGTCAACTTTTCACCCGAAATTGTGAACTGAAAATGTGACTTGTTATAAATTGTACTACAAACGGCAATTACTTTGAAAGTTAAACAATAAATAGGAGAATATGATAGGAATATTCTATTCTTTGTTAAATTAGTTTCAAATTTTGTTTGTAATTAATATTAAGAATTACCTATAGTTTCCAATTTAATAAACATTTTTATTATATCTTGTCTTCTGTCTCCTCTAATTTGCTACAGCGACCCAGCTTATTCGAGAAACGTTTCGTTTTAACAAGACTGGGACTGCCCCAGACAGGTGAGTCAATACCAAAACCGATCTCTGTACTTTACAAATAAGAACATAAATATAGTTTTGTACAAAATATTTATTGTTTACTATCACAAGATACATTTTTTCTCAAACAGCAATATGTGTGTAGCCCTGTGATAGGGTATCAAACCATGTAATATAATGGTAAATCGAACCATTGGTATATCTTTCCTCTTGTATTGTCATACTCGTATTCAACACATCTTGAATACCTAAAAATATAGAAAACGAGAATATAGGATATATGTATGTAGTACATGAGAAGTTTCGTGATTAAAATTCATCAAAGTAAATGTAACACGATTATACAACAATAAAAGAAACTCTTCATACTACGATTGTTAATTAGTTAGCGATAATTTCATAACTGTACGACATAAATGTTACTTTAGTTATTAATTGAAATCATAATATACATAATTGATATTATATTACGATATATATTTTCAAGAAATGTTTCGGTAAAATAATAACAATTAGTTTGTTAAATATTAAAAACGGATTACATATTTCTAAATTACAACTAATTCTATTGAAAACCAAAATTGATATATTCAGGGTGTTAAAACTAAAGAAAAAACAAGTTCTAATACACTTGCGCTCCATGATCATTTGTTTTTTAGAGCCAGCTTTATCTATCGTGGTTAATTGCATTGTTAGTTAACGCATTAGTTACATAATCTGGATATTCAAATTTAATTCCTCTGGATTTTTTTCTTTAGTTATATTTAATGTTGTTTACATCACTGAAGCACATGAAACGAACTTTGGCAGAGAATTGTAGATGCCTGCTAACAATTAAAAATCTAACCGTTTACAATAAAGTATACGAGTCGCTTAGAAGATAACTGCAACAGTAAGAGCAAAAATCCAGAACTTTGCTATTATAAAGCTAAGAATCTTCAATTCATGTTACCTAAGTCGTTTTATTGAACCATATCCCGAAAATAATTGAGCATCGAATAAAAGTGTAGGTATTAGATTTGTTTTCTTGTTTTCATCGTTGTGATCATCTAACAAAGTGTGTGAAGTATTTTCTAAAAATCCTGTATAATTAATTATTCTTCAAAATTGATCAATATGCTAGAACTGATAGTTCAGAGCCTTATTCTGACTTATCCCTCAATACATTACTTCCTTTATAAATTTTTGGAAAATATAGCGTAGCATTTTATATAAAAATTAGAATGTTGAATTGAAACCGAAAGCTTGTTGTTTAAACGTCTGAAAAAATAAAAATGTTATTCTTCAAGGTCTAATCTAAGTTATACGAAATCAGTTTTAATCTCTGTATAACATTTTTCAGAGAAACTACAATAATAGTTAAAAAGTAATTAATTCAAGTTTTAAAATTATCAGAATTTCATTTTGCACAATTAATATACACATTAGTGAACATCTTCAGGCTAAAATTCAATAAAGTCTGAGTTGGAGCTATTCAACTATCCCAGACCAGGGCGGGGACTGGAAGAGGCAAGACTCCGTAGCAGAGAGCATAGACATCTCAAGCGAAGTAAGGCCCGGTTTTTCAATCGCTGGTTAACAAATTTTAACTGACAGGTAAACCCAAACTGCTGGCTAAAATGTTTATCTAGCAATTTAACTTGAAGTTAAGCTTAACTACCAACCAGTTAACAGAAACAATTAACCGCCGATTGAAAAACCGGGCCTAAGTCTACCGAACGATGAAATAATTAAGAAATATAGCTTCGAAAGGAATTTCTTTACGAAGTTAAGCAATAAGAGAGAATTGGCAGGAGAATACTCCAGATACTGGCTAAAAGAAAACACCGTCAAATGGTATGTGGAGTGTCTTCCAAGCGGAGATCATTCCATCGGAAGATCTGCTCAACTGAACCTGGACAGGAGCTATCGGAAGCATTGCATTTTCTCCGAAAGTCAGAGATAGAGTTTTAACATTATCAGCTCGAAATTAGTTGGGGAATGTCTTAACAGATTAAACAACTTAGGCAAGGAAAACAGAGTTGCATTATGCTGGGTACCAGGACATACTAGAATCAGAGGCAACGAAGAAGCTAATCTATTATCAAGGAAGGCCGTCTTAATTTTGTTTGTGGGATCGGAATCGTTCTGTGTTATAGGGATGAGTACCTACAAAGAAAAACTTAGAGATATAGGAAGAAAGGCTCAGATCATCCCTCCAGGAGAATCTCCCTGGTCTGAGACACTTCAAGATATTCCTTGGAAACTACAACAAGTACAGAGTGAAAAATGTGCTACAACTAAGCAGAAGTACACTACGCATCCTCACAGGTTTTTTTACAGGGCATTGTCACCGTGGGGAATACATAGTAGGGATACCTAGGTCTAAAGCAGAATAGCGATTGCAGGTTCTGCGGAGCGGAGGATGAAAATCCGGAACATCTGATATCTTACTGCATCGCAATCACAGAAACCCGAGCTAATTATCTCGGCAAAGCAGTCATGGACGAATGAAATACCTTCTCTGAAACCATCACACCTATTGCAGTTTATCAAAGTTCTTAGACTGAATAGGGAGCTTTGAGAGCAAGCATACCCCAGCAGCTTACAGCTCATGCAAGGGGGCACAAAATAGATCGATAGGTCGTAACGCAATATCACCCTTCCTTAAATCTAATCCCAGACGCAATTTTTTGATTTAGATGCTCTCAACACCACAGGTTTTATAACTAAAGTCCATTTTATGAAATATTTTAAGCTATATACTAAAATTTGGAATCAAGTGAAGCGTGAAAAATTCGCGTTTATTTTGATTAATTGTGTAGATAGTATAAAAAGTAAAGATTATTTTGTTAATCGTTAATATGTAGGAATGATAATGGAGTCATATTTTAAATAAGTGTAACCGGTACCTATAGAAAATTAAGGAATGAAAAAGTACCATATATACGAGGGAGCGTTTTTATATTCGCGGAATGAGCGGGTTGTAGGCGGATGATTAGGCGCATTGGGGGCGTGGCCTGTGCAGCGACTCATAATTAGTATAAATACGAAGTTTCATTGTTATTAGACAGTTAGTCTTTGAGCTATCGTCAACCAAGTAACATAATCAGGAGTGAAAAGTGAAATATGGAAAAAATCGAATATAGTGCCGTTATAAAAGTTCCTTACCAGGCAAACAAAATCAGTCGCCACCATAATGAATGAGATGTCATTGGTTTACGGCGACTCTTGTCCAGGAAAAACCATGGTGTACAAGTGGCATAGTTTATTTAAACAAGGAAGGGAATCCCGTGAAGACGACCCGAAGCCGGGCAGGAGCATTGAGGTGACCACGCCAGCACTTATCCAAAAAGTTGAAAAAATTGTACTCGAAGATGCTCGACTAAAGAAGAAACAACTCGCAGAAATGGTTGGAGTATCCGCTACAACAATTTTTAAAATCCTACACGATCATCTCGGCATTTCTAAGGTCAGCGCAAGATGGGCGCCGAGAATGCTCACGCCGCCGCAAAAACAACAGCGCGTAGAGTGTTCGCGTGCATTTTTGGACCTCTGTAATGAAGATAAGGATGGTGTATTGAGTCGAATTGTTACTGGAGACGAAACTTGGGTTCATCATTATGAACCTGAGTCCAAACAAGACTCCATGCAGTGGCATAAAAAGGGCACAGCACCTCCCAAGAAATTTAAAGTGTCACAATCAGCTGGGAAACTCATGGCAACGGTATTTTGGCACTCGGAAGGAATATTGTTGATTGATTATAAAGATAAAGGTGTTTCTATAACCGGAGAATATTACGCTTCAATATTAGAGCGACTAAAAGAAGCCATTAAAGAGAAAAGACGGGGAAAATTGACGAAAGGTGTGCTGCTTTTGCACGACAACGCGCCCGTCCACAAGAGCCGCGTTGCGTTAGCTGCCCTGCATAAGGTGGGCTTCAAAATTATGAATCATCCACCCTACAGCCCAGACCTGGCCCCGAGTGATTATTACCTGTTTCCGAAAATGAAAAAAGAGCTGCGGGGTAAAAAATTTACTGCCGATGATGAAGTCAAGGAGGCAGTTTCGGCGTATTTTGCAGATAAAGAGAAATCATTTTTTTATGAGGGTATAAATAAATTAATTGAAAGATATGAAAAATGTATCCGTCTTGCAGGTGAATATATTGAAAAAGAAAAATAATTTGGTTTTTTTATTTCCACCCCTTATCCCCCATTCCGCGAATATAAAAACGCTCCCTCGTACATGCAGTTAATTGTAGAACAATTAAGAGAAATATATACCAAAAAACTAGCAAATTAGAACTGCTAAGAAAACTATTTAAAAAAAATAGAAATAAAGAAACCCGTTACAATATATCGATATGAAAATGAAATATTTGATAATCTAGTATCTAATAGTGCCAAAGGTAAAGCATGTCAATTGTGTTGGTTAGAGCACCTGATAAAATCGCAACAAGGACTGCTATTTGATGTGTAAAACAGTGCCAAAACCAACTTCTTACTAAACTTTAATGCAGTTCTTTAGTTGAAGAAAAATAGTAAAATAAAAGAGCACTTACAAATATTTAGTAATATTCTTCGTACATCTTGAAATCGGATATCGTTTATCGAAGCATCTTCTTGTATGACCCAGTATATCAAAGTAAATAGTACCCACTATATTTGCATTCGTATTATTGATGGTTCTTAAACAGTTCTTGAAAGAATTGTCACACTCACAATTTACGCTAAAAACCAATTTTTCTATTAGTTTTAACGGATAAAGAATAAATCGAAAATACTGTAGTAGATGTAGATAACTCATATTGTTGAAATGATGGGAAGAAAGAAAAAACTCGCTCCTTTAATATCCTTACAAAATTTTCAAACTCACTCTAGTGTATGTAATCTTTGTTTCAGTTTTAAACCTTAAGGTCAATAATCAGATTAAAAATATTAAAACATCGCACGTTATAATGACGTGGTTACAAAATTTTTGTATATTAGACGAATATAATATACTACAGTAAAATAATTATTAAAATAAAAAGGGAGTAGAATATTGAGATTTGGATTATGAGTGAAAAAATGGGGAAGAAGAATAGGAAAAGTTAAAGCTGTGAACAAGTTATTAGTTTGAAAGTCGCGAAGGAACTGTTCTCTCATATTCAACATATTAAATTATATAACCACCTCATTATGACATGTGAAATTCTAATATTTTTCGCCTGTTGACTATTCTAGCAGAAGATGAGATAAAGCTGAAACGTGTAGGTACTAGAGCAAATTAAAATTTTGTTTTCAGAAGAGCTTTCTCTGTTTTCACATCACACCTAATATTGTAACTGTAATATCCACATATTCCACTACCAGAAATTGTTGTGGCGATGTCTGGACTCGCAATTTAAATTTAATTTTATATAGATACATAACTGTATAGCGACAGTCTCTGGTAGCTCAAGTGAATACCGTCCTGGAACGATGCCACAAGACGTCCTCGAGTACATATGAACCAGCTTCTAGCTATAATTCCGCTAGTGAACCGGCTATACGCCTGTCGAACTGTGCCAAAGTACAACAATAGAAGAAAATACTAAACAAATGACCGAGAAAGGAAAAGTGCAAGTAAAGGAATGACGCATTAAGTGTTGGCGTCCTAAGAAAGATTTAGAAAAACGAATATTCGTATTAGAAACGTTTCAGTAAAAAGAATACTTCTAGAACGATAACTCGGATGATTTTTCCATTATGTTTAGATGTAATAGATGCTAAGAAAAACCTGTCGGAAAAGAACTGAAATAATGTAAGAAGAAGAATGATAAGGAAGAAAAACATTACAGAATCAACAAAAGAGTGAAAAAAGAAATCAAAGCAATATGATAGTATATAATTCATTCGTTACTTCGCGATAAAAAACTCAATATATAATGTAGAATTGAAATATGCAGAAATAATTAATAATCAGGTATTTAACAAAAATGCCTGGATTAAATATAGTCAAACCAATCGTGTCTGTTAATTAACAAAGATTAATGTTAAATATAATAGGCTAATTTGTTTGAAATATTTCAATTATCACTGGTCAGCAAAAAAAAAATTCGAGTCCTGACATCATTTTTGCCGATTCTTCTATAAAATGACCTTCTGAATCCGAATATGGCCTCCGTTATATCACCCACTGTTTTCGGGGTAGGTCCTCATCCATCTATTTTTATCACGTTTGGGTATTTGGTGGGATCCGAAACTGCTCCTAGATTTTCAGGGAAGAAATCCAGGTGTGAGTGGAGGAAATGCAGGAACATAATACATCCCATGTGCTTGTACGCTGACAGCAATTCCTCGATATGATCGACATAATCATCACTTTTGTTGTTAACCAAAAAGTTGTTACACACGTTTTGGAATGCAAGCCAAGTTGATTTTTCTTTGCGATTCAGGTAATCAGTAAACCTCGAATCTTGGAAAAGTTGTCTAATCTGAGGGCCCACGAAAACTCCTTCCTTGATTTTAGCCTCAGTAAGAGGAGGAAATTTTGAAAAATTGAAATGCATCACCTGTCTTGTCCATTTCTTCCACAAATTGTTTACTCAATCCGAGTTTGATATGCAAACGCGGCAAGAAAATATTTTCCTCCGGGACGAGAGAATCGTGAGCAACATTTTTCTGACCGGGAGTAAAACTTTCTCGCAGAGGCCAGTTCCGTACGATGTAATGTTTGTCTCGGGCTCGGCTGTCCCATTCATGTAGGAAGCAGCAGTATTTTGTGAAGCCTGATTGCAGGCCCGTTAGTAGAGCAACAATTTTTAAGTTACTCCAAAATTTCAATTATAAACATGATAACTGATTTTATCAAGGATTCGGCTGCAACTGGGACAGTAAATCTTCCGAACTGTAGCCATATATTTTTATTATTGTTGCTATATATTGCTGCTGTATATTTTTATTATTTGGGGGGATTATTGGGCCACATTTTTTCGAGAAGGACAATCGCACGGCAACGGTAAATTCGGAGCGTTATGTGGCCATCATTGGCAATTTCTTTCTCTTGAAAATATTGCTGTTGGCGAAGTATGGTTTCAGCAAAATGGGACGACTAGCCACACATCACGAAATTCAATGCGTGTTTTGAGTGAGAAGGGGCAACTCTGAAACCATTAAAAAACAATATTCTGATGAAATAGCCAACATACCGGTTGTTATGCTGGAGAGAGTCCACTTACACTTCAGAAATCGGCTACAACAAGGCATCGACAGCAACGACGAACACTTGTCAAATATTCTTTTTAAAACTGTTTAATATCAAACTTTCCATGTTAGTGCATAATGCTAATAAAAGAGAATCTTAAAATGTACAATGTATACTTTTATTTTTTGAAAAAAGAAAGTTTCAGTGCCGGACCCTGTATTTCTACTGCATGAATCTTCATAGTAAAGTAAAAAAAAAGAAGAAAGTGAAAAGATTAGATACTTTTCGATATTTAATTGAAAAAGATTTCAAAAATATATGCATAGTACATAGAATAACATTTGCGCTAAACACCGTAGCCTTAAAAGAGTTTTTGGCAGTGAAAAGAGAACGCTCTAATCTACCAACGCCATAAACTTGTAAAGCTGCAATAGTTTTAGACAGGTCCAAGATTGTGACATTTCTTTTATTCATATTTTAATTTTGTATTTAATCATAACCCTAACTTTTTCCGATCGAAATCATTGATTGTATTAGCAATACAAATGTTGCTAAAGAAAATGGTTCGGCTGATTGGCTATTGATTTTTATTAAAGACTGCGCAAAGGCTTTAAAGGAAGTCGTTGGATATTATCCTTATGTATAGATAGGATTGTACATACCTGGTAAAGTAATGATTGTTGGTTAAATTAAATTTGTGTTCGTTTGGCATAATATTTTGATAACAATAATCATGTGTCCTGCAACACGAATCCACACCTGTGTCATCTCCAAGATCATTAAATTTTTGTGCTATGTTACCATAGCCGCAAAAGTTTGTTGCTGAAAAAAAAAATAAGTTTAATTAGAAGCTCTAGAAAAATAGAGCGATATTATTATATTCTTTCACGAACGATGTGTGCTCCTATTCAAAGTTATTTACGAAGGTTACGCAAGCAAAAAAATATTGTTAGAATAAAGATGAGAAATTTCGTAAATTACCTCATAAATTTGGGGAAAAGAAAGCATAGTATTTTAAAATCACTAAATATTCGAGCAAGCGTAGAACGTTGAAACTCCTATGTACACTCGGTACGACTTAGTCTTCGAACGATTTTAGACAGTTACCTTACTAAAATCGTTCGAAGACTAAGTCGTACCGTGTGTACGTATATACTATCTATTTCAAATTTCGTATTAATTTAATTAATTACGAATTTTTCAACGAGGAATGTGTGTTTAGTAAATAAAGGCTTCACTTTAAAGCAAATTTAATTACTCTGAAAAGGTTTGTTAAAGCAGTACTCTTTTTAGAGGAATGAAATTTGCTTTAAAGTAAAGACGTTATCTACTAAATGGAAATTCCCCTCTGAAAGATATGCATCGAAGCTAACAAGAATGTATGTATGTATATGCAAGCATATGTATATGTTTTAGTTATAATACAAAATTCATTATCATCATATAAAACTTCGAGATTAGGAATTTCAGCTTCGTTTTAATTTTGTAAAATATAAGAATTGAGGTGTACCTAACGTGTAGACTATTTTTCCATCACTTTTCTAATAAAATGCTTCAAGTTGAGGAATTTGTGATCTATCTTATAAATCAAATAAACCCATAGGTACTTGCAGTTATAGTTTCCACTGCTTTTACTATTTTTATTTGTATCTATAGCATGGCTATTTATATAAGAATTTTCTTCTGTATTGTCCAGTTGATTACTAAGTTCTTCATCTAGGTTGTAATCGTTTTCATACGTTTGTTATTTAATGTTATTTATTTATAAGTGCGTTAAAGCTCCATGAGCTTCGGATGTTTGTTGATTTTAAGTTATCCTTCGGGGAAGATTTTTTTACTACTGAACAAAATATCAATCCATGGATTAATTTATTGACGCATTACCAATCATCCTAGAAAGAGGCATGCTCTCGTCAGCTTAATTGCTACTCCCCACATTATCCTACCATTTTGGCGTTGATGATGACGTCATATGTTCTGGACAGCTTTGCAGTCAAGCCGGCGGCTAATAACTTCTTCCAGAAATAAATTATCGTTATTAGATCGAAATTGTTGGGGAGCTCCACATTTCAAAGTCACTCACCAATTCTATACATTGATTTCTGAGTATGTAATTGTGCATATTTACGTCATAGACATTTTCCTATTCAGATGTTAGCTGCATGAACCATTTTGCATCGGTAGGAAATCAAAGTAAATGCGTCTATTATCATTCATGTGCTAGCTTATTTATTCAGTCATCATTATTTTCCTAGTAGTGTTTTCTATGAGTTTGCAGTAAACGATAATCTTTTATTAGGGTTTGTGATTCACTGCAATGCACGCAAATATCACATCTAGTGGAAGAGTGAAAACGAGTAGAGGTGGATCTTATTCGCTTGTCAGTAACAACAAATACAAAATTGGTATCGTTTCAATATGTTACTCTTTATTTAACGACGTGCCGTTTGTGGAATTTATCCTTCCTCTAGCGTACTAATTAAAATTTTACATATACTGTATATTTAGGTTTTAGATGTAAGACATAGAAAACAAATTGTCACAGAGAATCTAGATAACTTGAATAAATAATATTGAATCTACTTTTACAAAAAGGTAAAAATATAAGGCATTGTAACAGTTTACAACTACAAGAAAATTCGAAAGAATAAGAGAACTGAAAAAGCTTAAGACCTTTGTAGATTTTTGTATTAGGTTTTTAAGTATTAACTATCACCTAACTCGACTTAAAACATCTTTCTATCGATATTCCAGAAGAGATCATAATATCAATAAGAATTCAAAATAGATAAACGAAACGAAGCATAGGATGTTAGATATATGCTAATAAACATACATATGTATCAGAATAAAACAGACTTTCCGGCGAGTGTACTTAGGTACAATGACGTGTTTTAGTACTGACTCACCCCTCGAGGGCAGTCGGCTATATATCGCCGTATATAAGGGTTATATGTATAAAGTTTTATGGCACTTTGAGTCAGTACTACAGCACGTCACTGTACATACATGTGGGCGAAGAAATGAGGTGAAGATCTGATCTACAGTGTCTGTTATAAATTTTAAATAAGGATAATAATGATATAAAATATGGATATACTATACACGTACAGTTTTTAAAAGCGACAAAGAAATATGGGTACAATGCTTTAAGAAATTATGAACTGTTAAACAACAAAAGGAAAAGAGCATAAATGGAAAAATTAATGGGGGAAGTAAAGTGAATTAATAATGACTTCATAAAATATGGTGGTGGAATACTAATAGAACACTTATGTGTAATAATTTCTAGAACATAAAAAGAGGAAATATTGCCGAGAGAATAGGAACCAAGATAAATGAAGAAATATTATGAAAGAAGATTAGTAAGAATATTATCACATCGATCTGCATCTTATATAAAGTCCTCTAGAAAGTAGTACAAAGAAAAGTTGCAACAATAACACAGAATACGATAATATAATACGAATAGGGTTTTAAATCTATAACTGAAAAATGATCAAAATGAAAATGTTGAAGAAAAATGTAATAGAAATGAAAAACTCAAACATAGATATGAAATTAGGAAAGTGATAATTGATGACAATGAAATTATCAAAAATATCTTTGGAAGCAGCTATTGAGAAAACGGAACAATTCCAGATAATAAAAGCGTTATTCCATCCTTAAAACTAACTAGGCCCAATGGCTGTGGGGCTGTATTTTGTGTTGCTGACTGAGAAAGAATGTACGACTGTAGTACAGTAGTAGTAGTGCAGTAAATAATATGTTTCATTATCATCGCAACTAAAAGGCAGATGTTAAGCGAAATACTGAAAGAAAATAGGACTGAAAATAAAATGAAAATAATAATATGTGAAGTAAATCTGTTTATAAACAAATATAGTATAATATTTTACTTTGCAAAATTCATGAAAAGATGAAAGATTATGACAGAAAACAAAGCACATCATGATAAAAAAATTTATTAAAAAATAGTATCACAAGAAGTACAAAGATAGCTGAATACCAGAAATATAATATTGTCATTACACTAAGTTCTGTGTTCTCAAATAAATCATTGAAGTAGGCTCCTGCATTTAAATAAAGGAAAAATTATAAAACCGGTCTTATATAATTCATTGGTGATTAGTGATTGATTATACAATAACCGATCTCTGCCGAATAGTCCTTGATTCAAATCCAGAAAAACCTAATATAAAAGGATCAATAGAGATACTAAATGCTGTAACACAATAATTTTAGAGCAACTTTTAATGATAAGTGTATCGAGATATGCGAGTATGGGAATGGCATGGTGAAATATAATTATATAGACACAATATTCCAATTACAATATATTTCGAACATTGATTGCTTACCAATTTATGTTTTAATGTTGAACAATTTACTCAATATACATGTAATTAAAAATATGTGTACCTACCTATGGCACGTTTTAGGAACATGTGATAGTGAGATTTAGTATAATACATACATACATTTATAATTTCCGACTAACAAAATAAAACGCAATCTGTTTCACAAATCTGATTATTAATAAATCAGGGGATATCGCTACGATCGACTCACAAATTTAATTAAATTAGTTTCTTACATGGATACAGCAAATGACTCAATCTGCCGACATATTTCTTAATACGTATACTTTCTCCGATTATAAAACTTCTTGCCCTTACAATCGCATCATCAACGAGAGTAGTATTAATGAATTCTATTGTTATTGGAAGAGTCGAACCATAGGTAAGATAAATCACTAAAACAACCAGCAATTTCGTTATCATTTTTGTACAAAAAGCTAAGATTTCCGTAGTCACATTAACATAATTAATACAATGAACCAAAAACTCCATTAAATTTTATTGCTATAATCTATAGAATAATGCGTAATTAATTAGCTACATAACCAGTCGGTTTTCATACTTTTTCGTTCACAACATATATAACACCTCCAAAACTCACAACAGCAAAAAATATACTAATTATATTATTTATTATTATAACATTTTGAAGTTGCGTATTATTTTAGTGGAAAATTTGTATATAAAAGGTAATAGTAACGGTATAGTCGGATTGATACAGAATGTATTATACAGAGTGCGTATAAATTGGTGGATAATCTACACATGGAGCGTAGATTATCGGGGCAATAATAGTAATATTCGTAATCTTAACATGTAATATACTATTGTTACTTGTCAGCTTGACACCGGTATTAGAATAAAATTTTCACTTTTAATCGACGTGTAATGGACTGTAAACAGGTTTATCATGTGACACTTTGGCGAAGATTTATTGCCGTTCTACGTCATATTTCAATCCAATAAAAAACGTTGCTCGATGACACGTAGTTTTTAAATACAGGGTGTGGCGCGAAGAGTTTTGATTAGAAGTTTTTGGGAATGTAGTAATAGGCGAAATGTAAAATTTTATAGGATTACACTATCGATAATGCTGATTTCAAATATAATATTTTCATGAATGATCTACTTCAGGTACACCGGAAGTACATAGCAACTCGCTTATTTTAAATAGAACATGGTATTTTTTATTTTATTTTTCAATTCTCTGTCAAATTCTACGTAAATTTTATGTACCATGTCCTCTACTAAAAATTAATAGTTTTTGAGATATTTCAATTTTTTTAAATTTTTCTAGAACAACACAGTCCCAAATAAATCACGATATTGCTGCAAACAATCACGCTATTGACTTAAAATTTGACATGGCGAATTGCAAGACATTACTAAAATGCCTCGTCCTTTGAAATGTGAATTCTTTCATACAGGGTGTTTTCCACATACCACTCAATTCCAACAATTTCAAACAATTATAACTCGCTTATTTCAAATACAACACCCTGTATATTATATCAAATTTCAATTCCTGTCTTCATTCTCGTTTAATTGATACTAGTATTCCCTATACCTAAATCTGACCGGTTTTGAGATATTTTATTATTTTACTTAACAATAACGAAACTTAGTATTTCAACATTAATAAAGCGTAGGCCAGAATTTGAGATTTGAAAAATAGAATAAAAAATACCATGTTCTATTTAAAATAAGCGAGTTGGTAGGTATATACTTCCGGTGTACCGGAAGTAGATCATTCATGAAAATATTATATTTAAAATCAGCATTATCGATAGTGTAATCTGATAAAAAAAAACTTCTAATCAAAACTCTTCGCGCCACACCCTGTATTTCAAACAATTTAATCTTTGAATATTTGTTGCACCAAATGTTTATTACTCTTTAGTATTAAGAGATATTTTATTCAAAAACCATATAAATAAATACATTCTGCAACTCATGCATATCCCGTATTCAATAACAATACAATCATAGTAAGATAAACCTAATTTTAATGTCAACAGTTGTCAGTTTACTTTGTTAATATTGCTGATTATTGCTGATTGATTTTAACGCTACTGTACTGTATAAACTGAAAACTAATTAAATTATAATATTGTATGTTGAAAGTAAAATCCATCTGCTACTAAGCATTGTGCAAATCTTGCACTTGATTAACTATTCCGCTGCGTCTATTCTGTTTCTCAAATCGTTGATGTCGTGACATAAACATTGTATATGTATTTACAAATTTATGTTCACAATAACAGATTTCACAATAAATAACACCGTGTATGTATGAAAATAATTTTAAAATATCTAGCTTAAGGCTGTTTATGATTTTTATACCTAACATTTTCTGATATCTTCAATATTAATGGATATATTGCGCTTTGACGCACTAATGCCTCACCCTGTATATAAACTAGCAGTTGTACTTGTTTTGTCGCAGTTTAAAAAAGTGCGGGCCATTTTACTAATAAACTAACTAATAAAAGTTTTGCGTCATATATAGGTTTAACTAACACAATAAAACATATTAGTTTTTACTTCATATTTTACATTCATCTTGTATAGTTCTCTACAATATTTCCAAACAGATCGAGTTTCATATATCTCATAGTTGGTAAAAATATCACTTCAAATTTAAGCAAGTTAAGCAACAGCACCCGATGTTGTATCGTTGTTGTCTGAAACGCATGCGATGGAATCCAAGTAATGATATCGTAATTGTTACTGAAAACTCCAGCAAACAACAGAATTCTTATTTAAGAAATAAATAAACAAAAATTCTTCACATTATTAGACTTAGGTATACCTATAATATTAAAATTGCTAGATGTGCAATAATTATCTTTATTGATGAAAGTATTGACTAGAAATAGATGATAGAGTGTAGTACTACTTAATAAGCAGATATGTAATTCCTAAAATAAGAATACAACAGTAATACAAGAAAAAAATAATAGAAATTCAGTACGATGGTACATCAAACCACTGATATACTTTTTCTTGAAGTTCATTATATTCGTATTCTACGCATTTCATTATCCTGAAATCAGAATTAAATCAAATAACTTTATGATTGATGTATTGGTACTTACGGGACAAAAGATGTTCTTTTACACATGGCTGGATAATCTTCTCTAAAACATTGAGTACCTAAGACGTTGAAGTAAATAAATCCAACTTTACTCGAAACTGCGCTATTTACGTTCCGTAAACAATGTCTAAATTCAGCGTCACATAGGCAATTCAATCTAAAATTACATTTAATGTAACCAGACTGTTAATGCAACCAGAATTATAAAACTATGTGGACTCTACATACTTTTTAAATGCAATAACTAAGAGTGTTGATTACATTATATCAAATGGCGACAAAAGTATAACTACAGTAGAACCTCGATTATCCGAGTCAGCCGGGACCGAACCTTTGCCGGATAATCGAAAACACGGATAATCCAAAAACCTCACTTTTAATTCTTTAATAATTTACTTAAACAAATACATATGTACGTATGTCAAAGGAACAAAAGAAACGTGATTGAACATGTAACAAAAAAGTTTTAATATTTATACATATGTACTACATATGTACATATTATATTATTATTATTATAATAATTATAAATTTAACGGGTCGATGGCCGCAGTGGTTAGGCGGCTGACTATCGTTGTGAGAGGACGATAGGCGCCAGGGTTCAATTCTCTGGAGGGACGGTTGCAGTTTTTCAGAGAGTTTAATCCCGGATCGATTTGCCATTCGCTGTTGGGAGCAATGTGATTAACAGCGCAGCATCATAAAAGGCGATATGATGCTGTCACAAAGCCAATTGAACACAATATACACACACAAAACTACACCGCGAGAGTTGCAGTGATAGCCAGACAAGCGATACAGCTTACGGAGTCACTGCAACTAAGCACCCACCACACATTAAAAATAATAATATGTTCCCATCTGCTGACATTAGTTGCTCTGTATCAGGATGCGATGGAGCATTATCCAGTAACAGTACAGCCTTGAGTGGAAGATTATTTTCTTGGAGAAAAGTTTTAACTTGTGCTATAAATTTCTCGAAAAACCACTTTTTAAAAATCGCCCGACCCATCCAAGCACCCTTTTGATTATAAGAATCAACTGCCAGTGTTTTTACATTTTTAAAAGCCCTCGGATTTTTTGATTTTCCAATGATAGCTAACCTAAGCTTATGGGTTCCTGATGCATTAGCACTGTTAAACGGTCTTTGCTTACCTTAAAACCTAATTAAAAAATTATAAAAAAACAGTACAAAAATATGTAAAGCTAGCTGGTGCACTAGTTTCTGAGCCTGCAGCAAGTGTTCTTTTCGGCATTGCTTTCCAATAAAGCCCAGTTTCGTCTATACACTTGCTCGGGTTTTAGATCGCGCTCCGTTATAAGATTTTCTAAATTATAGGAGAATTCCGCCATAACTACATCATCGGCACTTAGTTTCTCCCCTTGAACGGCTAATTGTCTTATACCATGACGCTTTTTAAATCCGTGTAGCCAACTGGAAGATGCAGAGAAGTTTCTTTTAATTTTCAGCTGTTCGTGAAACTTTCGGGCTTGCCTAGCACACATAGATCTTGATATTGGAACCCCTTCCGATCTTTTCTGTAAGAACCACTTGGTCAGCATCATCAAGTTCTCTAAAATTAGTTCCGTTTAGAGACTTCCACTCAGAAATAGCTTTTGCACTGTCAGTTTTAGCTACAAAGTTATGTAATTCGGTTTTCTTCTTCACAATGTCGCGAACCGTTTGTTTTCCAAGGTTATATGTTTTAGCCAATGCTGCAACGCTTTTGTTTTTTCAAATTGTTTTAAAATTTCCAATTTTTGTTCTATAGTTAAAACGTGTTTACGGTTTTCGTTAGCACCGGTACGCTGCATTTTGTGCGTTTGTTTATGATCGGTCGATCGATGACGAAAAAAAGTACCTACATACATACTAAACACATAAATTGGGGATTCTCCGAGACGAACGTCTGCACGGATTCACGCGCCAGCCTCTGGCCGACAGCCACAGATAATCCGCGCCCCGGATAAAGCGCGCACGGATAATCGAGGTTCTACTGTATTTCTAAAATGAGGAATTGGGATCAAAGTAATTTAGTATAGCTTGTTGTTACTGTTAGAACTGTCTAGTTCCAAACACAAGAGATAGACCACGCACTGTAGTGCTACTCAGTGTCTCGGTTGAGTGTTGAACTCTTGGAAAGAGGCGAGAATTGCACGCCATTGTAGAGAATAGTTCCCCCAGCGTTACCAGTCTCACAGAATATCTCTACAACTGCGTTATAAAACCTCCAAGATAAATTTCATATGTTTGAAATTTCTGTTATGTAAGAGAATCATTTGCCCGACGAAATATACAGCAATGTTGATAATAATTCTGAGTTGTGTTCATACTAACCTACTATAAAAGGCAGAATTTGTTAGATTATATTTGGTTTCATGACCAGAAATCACATCATCACAATAATCATGGTCTCTACAACATCTATCCGTATCTGCAAATTGTCCCAGGTCATCATGATTTTCCGATATATTTCCACCACCACACCATTTGGTTCCTAAAGTAGAAACGAAACAACATTTATGAAATAAGGATTTCATCCTAAATTGTTTATTTAAAAATACATTTTTGTCAAAATCCAGATGGTGAACGAATTAAATGATTCTCTAATCCTTTAAATGTTACGCATCAAAAATGAAAAGCGATTGGTGTAGTACACAATATTTTGTAAGAGTCACGTATTTAGTAGTTTTTGCGTTCTAGTTAGGTAAGAGAAAACAACTATAAAGTTCAATTCAATCGCAAGCGTTAGTCGATATACTTTTGTAATTGATATTATAAGCATAATTATGGTACAAGTTATAATATCACCTGGAAAAATAAGAAACCAATTGCGACTACTCATACGACCCTCGTCCATTTCATTCCAGTCTATGGTATTACCATCAAAATAAATGTTGTTTTCGGCATAATATATTTCATTTTCATTCAAACGTCGATCCCATCCTGACACGACTTTACTTACACCATTCTTGAATAACCAAAGTAGAGCAACCAATAATACCAACTTCATTGTACTTTCATGGAGTTAATAATAACCCACAAAAGCATTTGCACCTTATATATTGGAACTTTTCTGATAAGCAGTTTTCGATAACTTTAATTTTACATATCACAAATAAATTTAAAACCATATCTAAACAAACATAAAACTATTGGTAAAATCACTTAATACTAAAATGGGTTACAGTAATTGAAAGGTTTATGTTCGTGTTATTATTCTATATATTCTTTTATATAGACAACTATTTTTGTGTATGAATTTCTGCCTTATACAGGTACAACCATGTATTTATAGTTACTTCGAAGATTAGCACAGAGCAGTGGCATTCAGCTTTGTATGCAATCATGTAGTTTTATTGATACATAAGTAGTAGCAGTTAATTATTATAATTTTAGGTGACAGTATACCGCTGACATTACCTGTATAATTCAAAATGAAACATATTGCATATCTTATACTTATACAACTTTTTAAAGATTTCTTTTAACAGTGCCAAAACGCTTATAATCCTAAAACTCTAATAAATCTGCATGATTTTATCAATGACAATTTTTCGTAGTATAATTAATTTACTTACTGTGGATGGTTTGCTCCATTTACCCTATTTGAACTTGAATGTATTTGGTCCAACGATACCTACTCCAGAGATTTGATGTCCTCCAAGAAAAATCGTATAGTTACCCACACTACTGTATTATTTGCTACTAAAAATTCAATTTCCACTGTTCTTATACTTACTTTTATTATTTTTAAAAATAATATATGTAATTATTATAATTTATAATAATCGAAATAGTATTATGATTAAATTATATAGATGATCCACAATATAGCAGCGTTTACTAAATAACTGCAGTATCCTGCTTCTACTCTAAAATAAAATGTCATTATGTCACTTCGTAATTACAAAGATGTACAATCCACAAATAATTTATTTGAATTTTAAAAATAAATAAGCACTAATTGCTTTCAAATCTGGTGAAGAATTAAATTTAGGCAAAAGCGAAACAGATGTTTTAATTTGTAATATAGAATACATTATTCAAAATTCTGTAGTACCGAACAAGCAAAACACATTACGTAACAAATTAGTAAACATCATAACTAATTGTAATAACAAACACAAAGATAATTTAAATCGTATGTTAAAGGAAACAAAACAGTTTTTAAATGATATTATAATAACTAAAGCAGACAAAGGAGAAAAAGTATAATAATTTGCAGCCAAAATGCATTCATTTTAAACGACATTAATTAAGGCATTTGATAAGTGAATTATCATATTTTGTTGTTAAAACAATTATATAGGAATCCGTAGAAGTATGGGTCCCTAAAATTGGTATTCCTTTTGACTTGTATTCAAACATACAATTTATCTTACCAACAGGCAGCCATCATGTAAAAAATACGTGTTGTTTTGGAATTTGTTAATTTCATTAACAAAAAATTCCGTGTAATCATGAAATTATCAGTTTAGACGTTGTATCTTTATTCACAAATGTTCCTACAGATTTGGCATTAAACATTATAAACAAAAAATGGAATTTAATTCAAAATTATACAAATTTACCAAAAAATGAATTCATGTTGGCTATTCTTCAATGATTTTCAGTACAATGACACAATATATGCTTGTTGCAATGGGTTTCCATTATCTGCTGTTATAGCAAATTTGTACACCAGGATTTATCATTGACAAACTAAACTTGCAATTTTACCGGTATGTAGATTTATATCTGTCAATGATAAAATTGAACATTTATCGATTTAACCATATCATGATAGGTTGTCTTTTGAAAGAGAGAATCAAAATTCTATAAACTTTTTAAATGTAAAGTACTACATGATAACACCAATTGTACATTAAAGACACTAGTAGTAGTAGGCATTTAAACTATTTTTCAAACACTTCGGTAAATTTTAAAAAAAGTAATTAACAGTTTAGTAGATCAAGGCTATTAAATTATCTGATTTTAGAAAAGAAAATTTCAAAGTAAAAACAATACGAAAAATATGTTATGTAAAGAGTTTTACAATAAATTAATGAATAATAAAATATATAGTCTCGTGCTAAATGCAATGACAAATAAAACAGCAAACATTATATTAAATACAAAGCTAAATCTATCCATTAAACATGATAATGATGAGCGATTATGTTAAATGTTCTTGACAAACCGATTATTTGTGAAACGAATTTATAACCATCAATACACTGTTACACATAACGTCACCGCTGAAACTGCTTTATCTAAGCACTCTAAAGATAGACGACATAATTTTGATTTTCAAAACACTAAAATTTTAAAAAAAGGAAAATAATTATAAAAAAAGATTAATTTACGAAATGATATACATTAAGAAAATGAAAAGTATCTTTTGAACGGATATTTAATGCGTTATTTACAATAATTTAATTCACGATGATTAATTTAAGAACCACTGTTAACATCGATATTGATATCGAATATTTTAACTTCAACCTATGTTGTATTAAATCAGAGCCCAGTGCTTCGTTATCAATGGAATAATTTTTTGATAGGATGCGTAAGACACTGTTAATCGACTTTTCATATATTATTTAAAAAACATATATTATACATATGTTATGAATAAATTGGTATTTAATTATTTATGATTGGGGTTCGAATATAAAGATTCTTGTCGTCCATATATTAATTAAATTTTAGGATCCACTAAGCGTTTACTAAATAAATTCTGCTTCTACTTTAATATGTCTTATTACTCTACTTGTATGAAATATTAATATTTTATAAACGAAATGAAACTAAAATTTAAATATATACAGTAACATATCTGACATTTGGTGCTAACTGGTTCCTAAGTTAAAATGTATTCCTTTTACCTTATCTTACCAACAGGACTAGCCGTGTTGTTTTGAGGGTTTGTACAGTCCGCGAATATTATTCATCATTTATTTTAATGCTTTTTGGTGCAGAAATAAGTTATAAATGATTTCGACTAACTTTTGCTCATTTAGAAGTCTTGTGACGTCATATATTCATACTGATTGTTTTTACAATGTTGACGAATACTTGGCTCAAAGCTAAAGTATTTCGTAAATGGTTTATAAATTTTAATATTTTTATTATATTTATTATACCTGTTAACATAGAGCCCAGGCTTCGTTACGGCATAATTTTTGATGCGGAAGACCTTTAATCGAGTTTCAGAAAAAAATGTGCATGATGGGGGCTTCTACATATGTAATTTGAGACAGTAAATATATTATTATTATTATTAAATTGGGAAATAAATTTATTCGAATGTTTTTAATGTTAATCTAACTGCAGAATACATTAGTTGCAAATATAGTCTAGATCATTTTTTGATCTCCACAATATTTATTAATCCATTTTTCATAGTACTACATCAAATTGAGTAATTGAATTATGTTGAAATTGCTGACTTAGTAATCTATGTTTATTACCTGAAGCTATGAAACTTCTAAATAACAGGTTACACGGAATAGCCTGTATATTCTATAATATATGTATAGGTACTCAATACAAATTTTCAATTTAAATAAAAATCGGTAAGTAATATGAAAGAGAAATTGTTATTAATGAAAAATCATTTATAAATCATTTTATATTTGGTATTTCTAATATATGTATATTACTTGCTTATCTTTCAAGTACTTTTAAAAAAATTATCAGGTAGGTCACCTAATTACCGAAACTTTAAACAATTGTCTTTTCAAATACTAGAGCATTGTTTTCAAAAAAATATTGCGATTGATATAAAATTATTATTTATTGTAATAGGCATATATTAGATTATTCATATTCTAGATTTATTTAAAGTAAGTGATCATAAAATATATATGTCAAACATCTTTTAATTCCTGATTTATTTCCACTTAGAGGTCAATAAAACAATAAATAATTAAATACCAATTTATTCCATAACATATAATAATATGTTTTCGTTAAATAACTTCTTCAGTGGAAAAAATTGACATTTAATATGTGTCAAATTACTAATAATATAATTAAAAGATAAGTACATAAAGGTCAAAAAATACATATATTAATTATATGTCAAACATGTGACGAAATAAAGGTATTATTATAATATTAGCAACAATATCGTGGTAGTCATACAGAAAAAGAATAGTTAAAAGTATGTACAGTGACCTGCAAATATATGCGCGTCTAAATAGATAAATACCTTGCACTCACTCCCTGCAGATTTAGTAAACATCAGCGTAACTGCAGTTTGTCGCTTTTGCAATTACAATGCAATATGGCGTTTGTTAGAAGTTTCCGTGGTTAGAAAATACTGAGAATTATGAATTTGACTCCGGGATTTGTCAAGATTCTATTTCATTTTAAAATATTTTCAAGGTCGCCATTAACATTATTATTTTAAATGGAATATCTGACATATCCCATTTTTGGATTCCCGAGGAAGTTTCATCCCGTGTTCCATCTAGTTTTCCTATACCTATTTTCATTTGTTTCTTGGATATCTTGATTACTTAGAATATTTTAAAATATGTAGCCTTCGACTTTAACCCATTTTTGAGAGTAGACAGAAGCTCAAGAATGGTACTTTCGAAATCCACATTGACAACTGATTTATCGCATACAAGGTGTCCAAAATTTTATGACCAATTACATCATTTTCAAAGTTCTTCACTGGATCTCTTGGTGCAGAAGTAGAACACTAAACATTTTAACCCACTAAACACCAAACAAGTTTTAACTAAAACACCGACGCGTTTCAACAGCAATGCTGTTATTATCAAGGCCATAACAAAACTAAATTAAAATAAAACCTACAATTAACAGGTAACCTAAATGTTATGCACGGTCAATCCGACACGCATCATTAATTTCCGATTAACGAAAACAATGACGAATGCGGGATAGGTCCGTTGTGACAGTTCATTACACATGATTTATTTTTATATATTTCTAAACTTTCGAAAACATTTAGAAACTTACAATTGTTTATTCGTCTAATTAATTTAACATTCGTATGATCGATGTTGTGATCTGTTTCAAAAATGTGTCGGGCAACGCTCGATTTCTCAATTCTATTAAATCTAAGATTAGCTATATGCTCTTTAAATCTAGTTCAGACTGCTCTCCTGGTTTGCCCAATATATTTTTGATTACAATCTTTACAATTGATTTCGTAAATATCTGACTTTTCTAAAGGTTGTATTTTATCGTTAGGGTTACCGGTGAGACTTCGTAAACTAGTCCCAGAACTGTAAACTATTCTAGATCTAGCTCTTTGAAGAGCTAATTAAGTTAATTAGGAAGTTTAGTTATAAGAAAGCTGTGAAAGAATCTACGACTTTTCGAGAGGATGTTAAAGCTTCACCCGTTGTGACCCTGCCTTACGCTCCCTTTATCGCTAAAGGTTCGAGTAAAATCTTCTTCCGCGAGCAAAAAAAGTAAATATTAAAAAAACACCTGCAGGTTTTTCGCGTGCTTTATTGGTACATAATCTATTTGCTAAAAAAATGTTAACAAATGTGAATATAGTTCTGGAGTGTGTATAATTGTGTTCAAAATGGCTTTGTGACAGCATCATACCGCCTTTTATAATGCCGCGCTGTTAATCATTTTGCTCCCACCAGCGAATGGTAGATCGATCGGAATCCAATTCTCCAAGAAAATCTCCTGCCAGAAAATTGAAAGCCGTCTCCTATCGTTCCGCCACAACAATAGTCAGCCGTCTAACCACTGCGGCTATCGACCCGTATTATACATATATTATTTCAGAATTTATCTGAAGAAGCAATTACGAATGATTACGGTATTTTATGTATGTAACATACATATGTACCTACATATATGTAACATGTTTCTTATTGAATATCTTGGGAAGTTAAAATAACCTGTAATTGTAATCACCAACTTTGAGTTGTAACTTATCGAAATTTTGATAACACTATATTCCATTGTTCAAAATAAACTTCTGTTTTTACTATCGAATACATTTTATATCACAAAACAAACTTGGATTGTAGAATATTAGTTTCGTATTAAAACAAGAAATTATCAGTAAATACCTTTCTGGTAAAAAAGCATTCGCTTTAGATAGTATTTGAGAGTTCCTTCAGCATTTGGACTCTAGTGTTTTCAAAACAGCAATAAGAAATGAGATTTCATAATACATAGGTATGCCAGAGAGAGAGAGAGTTTTTAAACTGTTCGCACGAAAATGGATCAGTAAAAATCTTATCTGACAGCCAAGTGGCCCTCAGAGCACTGTAAGCTGTAAAGTTCGATTCCGAAGTAGTACTGGGGTGCTATAGAAAGCTCGAACATCTGACGGAACATCACAGCCTTACGTGGAGATGGGTGCCCAACCACTTTGGGATTAGAGGTAACAAAATAGCTGACATGTTAGCAAAAGTTGCCACCAAACGAGAAATCATAAGTCTAGAACCCACATGTGTGAGTTCATATAGTATCATCAAAACTTTTTATCAAATCTGAACTCGCTACCACTGGAATGGACTTGGCGGTATGAAACACTGTAAAATTCTAGGAGTTCGTCCAAATGAGGAAACACTCTGCAATGCAATCTTTATGAGCAGAGACAGGCTGAGATTACTCACAAGAATCTTAACCTCACTGCGCACAACAATGAAGTAAGTTTTAATCCTACACCGTTATGTCTTCCAACAGTTTACTGTCATCAATTAAAGTGCTGATTGGCGCAAGATTTTGTATTAAATCAAGTTGCTTCATATGAGAAAGTATAAAATTAACATATTCGGTAATGTCTCGATTGGTATTCATCAACTAAAACTGAACCGTTAGAATCAGCCGAAATTATGCATGTAAAACTCAACATAACCATGATTTTGAATTAAGTAATGAAGATGGAAATAAAAATGCATGAATACCCACATATTTTACAATTTTGATAACTCCCGACCTTAATTAGTCGTAGTGTGCATATAGAAATTTAAATAAGTGCCTTACTTAACTGTCTTAGTTATGCACTCTATATAAACAGTATTTTACATAAATAATTATAATTTAACGCATTGCTGTAAATGCACGTACTTTGTCACAAGCATAATATTCAGGACAGTGCACCTTTTCAAATAGAAACATCGTACTTTATATCCTATTACATCATTCATAAATAGAGTCGGCAAAGAGGAAAAAGTTTCAATGCAGTGCAGAGAGCAGCGTAAGGGGGCGAAGTACGTGGCACGGAAACTCGAGCGTCTGTATCAAAGCACACTTGTTCAGTATTATTCTACTAGTCGTTCTGAGTGCTTATCAGTACAACCATACTTGGAAAATGTCGCAGTTAGGTTCGTTTCCGAAACAGCGTATTTCGAAGAAATTAGAAGACAAGCAATAGCAAGAATGCCGGACCTAGAATACGAAGGTGATAGGATTAAATGTGTAAGGTGCGACAACTATTTGACGTGTACCAGTAGGTGGAGTTGTGAACGCCACCTAGATTAGATTAGATTTAGATATAAGGGTGATATTGCACCGCGACCGTGGGTCTATTGTGCCCCCTTACATGAGGTGTAAGCTGCTGGGTTTTGCCCGCAGTCACAGCTCCCCATCCAGCCTGAGAGCTTTAATAAACTGTAACAGATGTGATGGTTTCAGAGAGGGTATTTCTTCCTCGTCTATAACGCCTTTGCCAAGATAGTTGGCGCGAATTTCTTCAATTTCTGTGCAGTTGGATATCAGGTGTTCCGGACTTTCATCTTCCGCCCCGCAGAACCTGCAGTCGCTATTCTGTTTCAGACCTATTCTCTTCATGTGCTCCCCGAGGTGACAATGCCCTGTAAGGAAACCTGTGAGAATGCGTAATCTGTTCCTGTTTAGTTCTAGCATGGTTTTTGCTTTCTGCTTGTTGAAATTTCCAAGGAATACCTTGGAATGTCTCAGACCAGGAAGATTGTGCCAGAGGGAAGCTCTGACGTCCTCTTCCCTGTCTTTAAGTTCTTTCTTATAGGTGCTCATCCCTATTCCACAGAATGGTTCCGGTCCCACAAACGATGTTGTGGCGGCCTCCTTTGCTAATAGATTAGCTTTCTCATTGCCACTGATTCCAGTGTGTCCTGGTACCCAGCACAATGCAACTTCTCCTTCCCACTCTCTCTTGTTGCTCAACTTCGTTGAAAAGTTCTTTTCGAAGCTGTATTTCCTAACCATTTCATCGCTTGGCAGATCCGAAAGTGGGGAGAGTCCCGCCATGGATGACAAAGCTCCTTGGCATAAAGTCTCGCCCCCTCCCGTCCGTGCCCTGGCTAGTCGGTACACTGCCGCACGGGCCACTCCCTCCACTACTAGATGTAGAGGTGTGAGGTCTAGGATGACCTCTAGGGCAGCGGTTGGGCAGGTTCCCATTGCTCCGGTAATGCATACACATGCTAACCTTTGCAGCTTGCGAAGGATATTCTTGGTTGTGACGTGTGTGACCTTTTGGAACCAGGTTATTGCCCCGTATGTTACCATAGGTCTTACTATACTAGTATACAGCCATCGCAGTATATTTGGGTTACAACCCCACGTTTTGCCTGCTAAATTCCGGCATATCATTAAAGCTCTTGTTGCTTTATTCACAGTCAGTTCGATATGCTTGTTCGATTACTGCACAGATATTGTTTCTTTTTCATTCAAGGACTGAATGGTCCTTGTTAGCTCTTCCAGGGCAGTCTCTGTCGATCTGCCTGCCCTGTATGCAGTGCTGACTTGTGTGCCTTGAGGTGTTCCAAGTGGAGCTTTCTCCATAACCTCCATTCTTATATAGTTATCTATTACTTTTTCCATTGCTTTCAATACAAAAGATGTCAGGCAAATAGGTCTGAAGGATTTGGGGTCAGTCCCATCTTCCTTCCCTATTTTTGGTATGAAGGTGACTTTCGCCCTTCTCCAGTTTTTGGGGACATATCCCAACGCGAGACTGCTTCTCATTATGTTTACGAGATGCTGTAGTACCTCTTCCTGTCCTTTCTGCAGGAGCACGGGGAAAATCCCATCCGCTCCTGGTGAACGCCACCTAAAAAGTATAAAACACTGTTCTGCAATCTGTGGCAAACGATATCGATATGACACGTTATTAAAGCAAAATTGAAAGATAAAAAATATGGTTAGGTGTGAACGAAACAACCGATCGGCAAAAATATACTAAGTATGGTAAATGCGATGGTACGTACAATGAAAGAATTTGAACCGTCTTCCTCTATCTTACTTGCTTCCAAAAAGAGTAGCAAAATGCACTAGCGATGAAATTTTAATGCTTAAATGCTTTAATAGCTCATACAAAGTCTATGTTTCCAAACTCCCCAAAACGTACAAAAACATTTCACGAACTGTGCCTCAAAGTGCCTGAACCACCACAGCCGATAACTACGCGTTGGGAAACATGGTTAGAGCTGCGTTTTACAACTGCGAACAATTTGGTGATGTAAAGAAAACAGTTTTAGAATTCGATCCGAAACACACCGAAGCTGTCAGGGAGGGAAGTTAGAAAACATTTCAAAATAGACATAAAAAAGTGAGTTAAAAAGTATGCATAAGAACTACTATGGACTAGCGGAGTGAATTGAAAAATTCCAAAATGATTCGATTGTCGTTTGTGGATTCTGTTCAAATTGTGGGTGATGTTCACTCATACGTACATATGTGCGACTTAAAGCAAAAAAATGACCGTGCAGAACGAAACTTCAAAAGTATTACTGACAAGGATGCAGATTTTCTCATTCTAAGACAAATTTGTGAAAGTGCGTCGATCCATTAAATTGTCACAAGGATTACTTTAAATTTGCAAATATAACATCACTCGATGTGGAACGGTCGTTTTCATCATTAAAGAAAATTATTTCGCATGCCGTACTCATTCGACTGAAACAAGCGTGGAAACGTCGGAAGTTTCTTAAAACAATAGGTGTTTCAGCAGGTTAAATAATACATTTTTTATCACTATCTTATGCGTAAACTTTCATGCGTCCGATCGCCTATGCTCACTCATGAAAGTCACGAACATAGCGAGTACGTAAACGTTACTGATGAACGCTCCATGTTCCACACTGCTTTGAAACTTGCTCCTCTTTGCTCAGTCTAGTGATAATCAAATATAATTAGCTGGAGTATATATAACATCGACAACTAATCGAAAAAAAATTCTTTGTAATTCTACTGCCTTTTTAGCATTTCGTTTTAGCTAGTTTAACTTAAAACACATCTGAATTTAATACGAAAAATAGCAAAGTAGATTGCAATGTTTACGGATTCCCTTAAGCTTACATGGCCAATTCAATACAAGATTTACAAAGATTATTGATAAAAGAAAACTATAGTAGCAACTATCATGATGTCGCCGATGTAATGACATTTGGAATCCCAAAAATATAAGGAAAAGTAGTAAAGAAAAGTTCAGCCTCGATGTAAATCCTAACTTTTAGATTTTTTTTCAAGTACGTTTTCTTATTTTTTCTAAATTAGAAATATGTAAGTAACTCGATAATAAGGTGACAGTTGCTACTGTAATTTCCTTTCATCACTTATTTTTGTAATTTTTTTTAAATCTTTCATCGAAATTGCAAGAAAAATACCATTGCCGTATATGGAGACCATTTCACGCCATTTCTCTCTGGCCACAAAGCCTTAAGATATAAGAGGATCTATAACAGCATATTAAAATATTGGTTTCATGAGACATTCTAAACGCTTTAACAAAATTGATATGCCATTCTAAAACTTTAGAAGCTGTAGAAACTGTATGCATGTCAATGGCACCCCCACAACGAAAAATTAAATTTTTAGATAGCACAACAGCAAGTTTTGTGCTGCTTTTGTTTTGGAGATATATTTATTTCTTTCTGGGGATGATGTGGACATACCAGCAGCCCAGCGAACAAAAGCTCAAAGTCTAGTGTGTCAAAAGGTTTGTGGGGTTTCGTGCCGCAAACCAGAAGTTTTGCGCTGCTTCCGCTTTAGAGATATTTGTATTTCTGTTTGAGGGTGCGGTTGATATGCCAGCACCCCTACCAACAAATTCAAAGTCTATTAGTCTACTAGTTTTGGGTTGGTTCCGTTTTCGAGATATTCATTTTTTTTCCTAAAATACTACATCTATTTTCTAATTTTCCATATAGCCATTTCCATAAGTATAATGATCGAAAAAGGATTTGGTAATAAGCAAAAGCTTTCTACTACTCCCACACAATTTTGTATCTTTGGAGCGTTCGGAGCGTTTTTAAATGAACACTGTGTATACATGTTTTTGCCGATGTTTTTTTTGATCATTTTTTTTTAAATAATCGTTTGGAGAGATTTTAAAATAAACAATTTGTATTGAATAAAAAGTTTTTTATTTTTTTTATTATGAATTATATTTACGTTTATTTTTCACGACTAATCATAACAAAGACAAATTTCTTTTATCATCTCTGGTTTCGATAAAATCAAAGCAAACTAAATTGACATTTGATATAATAATTAGCTAGATGATGTTATTGATGTTATTCAACAGCAATGCTGTCATTATCAAGGCGGAGATCCAGTGAAGAAAGTCTAAAGCTTAGTTATTTTCTCAGCAGCTATATCAATTTGCTCATAATTTTCGGATTTGTTAAATGATTGTTAAAGAGTTGTGTGTCATCCTTAAAGCTATTGCAAGCGGCCCATTCTAAATTACTTAGGATTATTCGATCTTGTTGCAACACAAGAATCTGCGGTTACACCATTTAATTTACATATAGCTTAAAATTAGAAATACGTATATAAATTGATAACATACGATTTTAAAATATATAAATTGACTTGAATTCCCTTTCTTACGTTAAATTATGTTTTTAATGATTAGTAACTGAGAAATGTATGTCCAAAGGTTCCGATGATTTCGTAAAATGATTCGCCAGATGTTGTTTAGTTTTTATCCACCTTCTCTGTTGAACCTACCGGAATTCTTCATAATTTCCAGTGGTTCTCATATACACAATGAGAAACAGAAGACAACATCAGCCTCTAGAATCTTTCGGAAAAAGCGGGCAGCATGATCAGCAAAATGTCAAATAAAAACTTATTTATGCGACAACACCCGGCAGACTTCATCACAACAAACAGTGGTTGTAGAAACCTACACTGAACTACAGTATTGATTAGTTGACTATCTATTTCAAAAGGTAGCCATTGATATAATACAATGGAGAGTAAACAACTACTTGGTATTAGAAAATTATTACTTACAATCTTACAATAGTTAAAAGTGGAGAAATTGAAAGATAAAACATACTTCGATCATATATGTTTGAAGAACATTTTTATCAAATTTGGGATAGTATGATGTATACAAACTTTGTTAAAGAATGGAATTTCCAAATTATAACCTGTAGATCATATTATAGTCGAAGCAATGGAAGAAATGGTAAAGAAATGCGTTTTTGTATCCCAAGACTACTTTTTTATTCATATATTTGGAAAAGACGGTTACACAGATGAAAGACATATGTTCATAGAGAGCGCTACAAGTAAAAGCCTTAATGTTTTAGATACATATCAACATATGCGCGGTCAAATTATGAACACATGAAATATGTGTAAAATTTATCATAGAAGCTGAATCTGTGATTTATTTTATAGCATGCAATTTAAAAAAAGCGAAGTTGATGCCCACGTCCGGTTAACCGGAAGTGACACTTATTCAAAAATATTTTCATGTGATAGTTCATATTCAACCATATCCAACTGTAAAATTTTGTCTTAAAATTCTGTTCCGTTTGTATAATACTTTTAATAGGCCATTCTCACCAATCACCTGTATGTTGAGGTAATTGTATCGTGTTCCATAGAATTTGAAAACGCGATTTCGCTCAAAAAATAACTATAAAAAATTGTCTTCTTTATACGTACCTTAGTTTGCACCTGTTGCGACGAATCCATTACGTTTAAAACGATTGTCGTTCCGCTAATTACCGACTGTTTTATTGCTTTGTAATTGCTTAACCGTCGATTTTATTCTAATTGAATGCGAATCACGCTTGACTGAGGATACCTGCCTTTTTACTATTAAGTCTAATAGCCGAGCTCGAATAAGTTAGAAAGGGATGTAAAACATTTTGATATCCTGAGTGGTAAATGTACTTGCCACTTACTTCACACTATTTACGGTATTACGTATGAAATCTGGCAACGTTTACCTTTCGACCGACCTACTACTACAAATTCAAGAATAGGGATTTAAGCGGTCAAGAGAACGTTTTGAGAGAAGTCATCTATCCCTTCTCTCAATAGAGCGATCACTTCTCTTGCGCTGGAGAATAGGGTTCCAGATCGGCAAAAAGAAAGGACACCGAGTTTGAGAAAAATACAAAACTTATGACATGCACCGAGACAAAATATATATGTAGTGAAATGTACTAAAAATGTAGTACATCATCCCAGCGCCGATGATTGTGACAACAGTTGCGTTTACTTAAAAATATAATACTATTGTAGTTTTTAAATAGTATGTATTTGGTATACACAACTCATTCGGCGCTGATAAATAGCTGGCGCAAACTAAGAAGACGGTAGAGCTCAATATGGAGCCCTGAGGTAATTAAAGAATATAAATGATCTTTACGTTGGCATTTATACTTATAATTGTTTACTTACGTAGTTTCTGCATTGATATGTTATGATCTACAATATCGAACGCTTTAGATACTTGCACTTCAAACCAGCTCAATATGGAGCCCTGTAACGTAGTTTCTGCATTGATATGTTCCACAATATCTTTAGATAAATCAAAGAAGACACCAGAGTAGAAAGGCTACCTCACTATGGCGCCACTTTGACCTTTGACCCCGCGAAGGAATTTACTTTCATGTGTAAATTATCTCATTATTATGAAGGTTGTTCTTGGAAAAACAAGTTTAGATTTACGTTGCAACGTTAATTTTGTGTAGGAATGTATAACTTGTAAATTTGTAATGAATGGCTTTGATCAGGTATTGAACGACTTTTATCAGGTATTGAACGGCTTTAATCAAGTATTGAACGACTTTGATCAGGTATTGAACGGCTTTGATCAGGTATTGAATGGCTTTTTTATCGGGTATTGAACAGCTTTTATCGGGTATGGAACAGCTTTTATCAGGAACAGCACCATGTTGATCAGGTATTAAACAGCACCGTGCAGTAAATTCCTTCGCGGAGTCAAAGGTCAAAGTGGCACCATAGTGAGGCAGTCTTTCTAGTCACCGGAAACAACACTTTTCTCATCAAGCACTAAGATACAATTGCTTTTAAAGATGGAACGAAATACTGTAGGTATAACACAAAATGAATTTTTTTACAATATAAAACACCAGATAACTTGATTAGCAGTCTATTATTCTTTTAATACTTTTGTTAATTGGTTGCTAGTTAGATATAACTATCTCTTAGTATTCTACAATACATATTTAAAATCCAATATACACTACAAGTGTCATACCAAAATTTTGTTCTGTAAATCATACAGTCTCATATGTGGTAATATAATAACACACAACAAACTAAAATTATAATTCAAGGTTATTTAAAATTAGATTAAATGAGAATGTTTCTTTTTGACAAATTTATAAGCATATCAAATATACTTGTCAGCTTTTGTGTCAAGATTTTTGATATATTGACGACTATGCAAAATGTATGAAAATAAACATTATTACTGCACGTATAATCTACAAATAGAATTAATAATTTGAACGTTACACCAATCTTGATAAGTTAATCGTATTCGTTTCTAATTGTATACCAATTTGTTCAGCCGTTTCATATATGTATTCATATTATGTATAGGCTAAATAACTACTACATAATTGATAAAAAAACTAAATATAGATATCGTTGAAATTGTGACAACAGTTGCGTTTACTTAAAAATATAATATTATTGTAGTTTTTAAATAGTATGTATTTGGTACACACAACTCATTCGGCGCTGATAAATAGCTGGCGCAAACTAAGAAGACGGTAGAGCTCAATATCAATAAATAGATTAATATCTACTAGAACATACAACACGTTACCCAAATTAGTATATATTTAAAGTCAGTACTTGTGTTAGTAATTCCCACTTTTTTAATTTGTTTACAATTAAAAATATGTTATTGTAAAATACAATTCTGTAGTAGCAGGAAAGTATACATTGCTAGTTAGATTTAGATTTAGATTTAAGTAAGAGTGATATTGCGCTGCGACTTATTGATCTATTGTGCCCCCTTGCGTGAGCTGTAAGCTACTGGTGTATGCTCGCTCTGAGAACTCTCCATCCAGTCTAAGAGCTTTAATAAACTGCATTAGCTGTGATGGTTTCAGAGACGATATTTCTTCTTCGTCTATGATGTCTTTGCCGAGATAGTTAACTCGTGTTTCCATGATGGTGGTGCAGTAAGATATCAGGTGTTCCGAATTCTCATACTCAACCCCGCAGAACCTGCAGTCGCTATTCTGCTTTAGACCTCTCCTTGTCGTGTATTCACCAAGGCCACAATGCCCTGTAAGAAAACCTGTGAGGATGCGTAGGCTATTTCTGCTTAGTTATAGCAAAGTTTTTGCTCTGTGCATGTTGTAGTTTCCGAGAAAGATCTTGAAGTGTCTCAGATCAAGGAGATTCTCCCAGAGGCATGCTCTGAGTCTCTCTTCTCTGTCTTTAAGTTCTTTGTTGTAGGTGCTCATCCCTATACCACCGAACGATTTCGGTCCCACAAATAGAGTTGTGGCGACCTTCCTTGCTAATAAATTAGCTCCTTCGTTGCCTCTGATTCCAGTATGTCCTGGTACCTTACATTGCTATTTACTTCACAGTTATAAACTTTAACCCAATTTTATTTTTAATTAGTAAATCTACTAAAATTAAGCCGTAAAATTATAATTTTAATATAATTTTATAATGAACTGTAAACTACTAATAATTACGGATCAAAAGTACCACTACCATTGAGATCCATAAACAACACACTATCAACTAACTGAACGTGGACATAACAGCACCAAAAGCATAATAATTTCAAAACCTGAATATGGTAGCAATATTGATAATAATATTGATATCAACCATCACAAATCATACACGGAGAAAGCCGGAGAAGTTTCAACATATAACAACACCAATCGCAACATAAAACTGTTTGGCTTTTTATCGTTTCGTCGTAATTATTCTCCGCCGAGGAGGTCTCTTATGCATGACTCGATGAACCTCAAATTGTCTCACTATACTATTCTATCTTTGAATAGCGCAAGTAGAAATTTGTGACCGAGGTTACAAGGCAATCGAAGTTCATATTGTAACGTTTTTGTGTCGTAATATTATAGTCAATATGGTAATTCACGTCATACTAAGACTTGATTGTTACTATAATACTCGTATAACTATCAAATAAATATCGTTAATAGTAGTTATAAACGAGTTGGTAGGAAGTTTGTAACTTCCGTTGTAGCAACATGTGACGGTACTGTGTCTGCAAAGTTTTAATACGGGTCCAGAAGAAAAAGTGTCAAGTAGGGGGATATTTGTCACTGGTTATAAAAATCATGTAGCAAATACAGTTGTTGCCACGTGTGAAAGTGGTGTATGTAATCACTTTTACACCAAATTGCAACTAATCCGTTGTACAACCTAGGTTATATTACCGTGATAGGACCGTATAGACACCAAAAATTGCTGCTTGGGAGACTTTGCTGCAATAGATAGCCACTACGACATTAAACGCAGCTAATTGTAAGTTTCGAATTTGATAGCAGATCTTATCTAATATCAATCCAAAGACATGCATGCATACCAAGAAATGCATACCAAAGAATCTATTGTTGAGTTTTGATTATAACTATTTACCGTTTATAGAGACATCTACGTTAAAATTTAAATTCGATTTAGAAGTAGGAGTAAAGGTAGCTTTTTTAAGCTCATCTACATATAATTTATTATCCGAAAACTGTTTTTTTTAATTCAATTAACAAACTATTACTTTTGTTTTGTACGTCGATGCGATTCTTAACCGTAGTTAACGTATCATTTATAAATATCAAAATAACACAGATACATAATAAACCTATTTATCCATGCTTCAATTGATTCAGTAATAGTAATTAAGATGCCACTAAAATTTCGACTGTAGTATTTCTAGAAGAGAATATTATAGTGGTAGCGTTTTTAGTTCTATCTGCTTTGCATGACTACTATTGTTACTGTTTTTTGATTCAGTTTTTTCTCAAAAGTAGAACAAACTCTTATATTTAAGATTTGCTCTCCAAACAAAACTCGACTTTTTGAAAATAACCAAAGATCTTCATTTTAGATTCAACAAAATCTGAGATGCCATTCAGTACTTGAATTTAGAATGCTTGATTTAGCTTGAATTACGATATGATTCTGTAACTACATTTCTGTGGAATGTATTTTGTTTACAGTAGAATTTAAAAGCTCTATTCCTTTTTTAATTTAATCTCCGAGAAGGCAGAGATAAAAAGGATTGACTATATGTTTCTGTTGTTATCCATCTATTTCCAGATTAATCAACCTCATTCTTCGGTAGTTCTTTAGAAATATCCTATAGCCTTTTATAAGAAAGTGGATGTAGTAATTGTTCTGCAGTATTGGCCATGATTAACATAATGATATATTCTTTCTCGTAATTGCTAAAACAATTGTAAACAATTTTTTATCCTTTTCTTACCATTACTTCGTCGAGTTTTGGACTTTTATAACAATTATGTATATAGGTATTCTGTTAGTATCTATATTCAATAAATCTAAGATATGCAAATGTTAATTCACTTCATAAATCATCCTTTCAATTGTTTTGCGGTAGGTGTTGGTCTATAATAGGAGAGATTTTGTGACTCTCGTTAATAGTATATGTAGAATAATCTCTCCATAAAGTTTTCATACTCTATTGAATGTATATTTGTAAATGGCGTGTCCCAATAATTATTACAGTTTATAGTTATAATATATAATATATTTCTTACAATGTCAAACATTCAGGGAGTACTACGTATATTGATTATCAAAAATTGCTGATATTAAAAACCTTAGAAATTGCATATATGTCGACATAGGTATGTATAAATAAAAGATAAAGAATAACGTAATAAAACATCACCTATCTGGTGATCCTTTTATGCTAAAACTTTTCCCTAAGACAATGTAAGATTGATCTGATATCGTTGTTGTTACTACGTCGGTTGAGTGATTGTTCATTAAGAGATACTTATAAAACGGTAAGTATCACTTCACAATGTACATAATTAATAAAATAAGTTTGCTTCTTATTATAGAAACATCCCGGTCTATATATAGACGACAATAACAATCAAGCCTCATTGGTTTCAGTGATTTAGTGACAGTATCTCCTTCTGTAAGTAAAATTGTATTGCTTATAAATAAAACTAAAAACTGCTATGTGCAAAATAGTATAATAGTGTTATAGTAAGTTACAATATACAGCGTGTCCAGGAAAGTCCGAAACACAGGGAAAACTTTTATGATCTATTTCTTAGAAAAAAATTATTCTTTATAAAAGTTTGTGCTTTACCTAAAACTCATTTATCCGGTAAAAGAAATGGCTTAAATATAGACATATTTTAATAACCATTGAATAATCGATAGTTTTAGCCGTTACTTTGTGGTGCATTTTGTAATATAAAATAAATAAGACTTTATTTAGTTTAAATTGTTGAATACTTAATATTGAGACACGTGCGCAAGTAATACGTACTATTTTTTTACTTATCATCACGTACTTGATTGTAAATTTGACATCCTTCAAAATATATTAGTTGTCGTCCAGTCGTGCAGTATTTATACCACGAATTTCCAGAAAAGTCGATAGGAAGGTTATATACATTTCCATGGCCATCTCGCTCGCCTGATTTAAATCCTTTGGTTTATTTTGTATGAGGTTGGCTGAAACGTACGGTGTATTCAGAGATACCGTTTGATAACCGAGAAGATTTGCAGAACAGAATTAGGGAAGCGGTAACGCGATTAAACAATAATCCCAATTTGCTGCAAAACGTCCTCACGGACTTTAATAAACGTACAAATTTGGGTATTGAGTGAGAGGGGCATCATATCGAGTGATGTTTGTTTATAACAAAATGATAACATTTTTTGTACTATCAAGTATTAAACAATATTTTTGTTATTTAAAGTGGTATTTTATTTGTTATAACGGGTAAATGAGTTTTAAGTAAAGCACTAACTTTTATAAAGAATTTTTTCTGAAAAATAGACCATAAAAAAGTATTCCCTTTGTTGCAAACTTTCCTGAGCACGTTATATATTTGTTACTTACAACTGCATTAAGCACTTTTTAATAGCCTTAATATTATCGTGGTTTTTATAGAACTAGAACGTTATTTATACGAGCGCTGTACCATTTCAGTTAGTCCAATGTAGATTTTTCGTAAATCGATACTTAGGAAGCAAAAATACCAGTAATACTGCATGAACTTGAAGAAACTTCATTTATTTAATATCTATAGTATCTCTTAATCAAAATAAATACCTACAAAGTGATTAAAATCAATAATTAACTAAATATAAGAAAGAAAAAAATGAGACCGGACGTAAGATTAATCTTTTCGATTGGGCAACACTGCCTTATTTTTTATACCATCTAAAATTGTACGGGACATACTATTACTTAAGTCCTTGATAAAATTTTTCTGTAAATGTACCGCATATTTTTTTCTTCAGTTCAAGAATTATTCAAATAAGAAATGTTTGTTACTGTTGTTTGAAACCTATGCATCGGTGATATATTGTAGTATTCCACCCATTCTAAGGCATCTTTTGAGATGTGCCGTGTTATACCGTTCTGCGGGAGCAAAAATTCTCGTTCTGATGATAAATATTCGTCCAGGACCGGTAAAAGTAAGTCATCTAAAGTCTCTAATTATCTATTTGTATCTACAACCATTCCAATGAAAATAAAGTTTTCCTGCTTCCATAACCGGGTCAGATTGTCGCGAATGCAAAAAATTTGATTTTTCTCTGAAAATCGAGAATGAACGCCACATATTTTTTTGCCGATAACTCGACTTTTACTATGTCCAATATTAGTCCCAATAGATCTTATCGGTCGCAGTGAAGTCGTTGTTTAGACTGTATTGCCTACACAACCCACTACATACCTACTAATCTAATCTCCAACATTCTCTTCAAATCCGACTTCATCGCTTCATTGTGTGTGTTCAAGTCTTAAGATCTTTAGTCTATTTTCACGTTTCTTTTAGTTCGCCGTGACGACAAAACCACAATGGTGACCAAATGATTTTTGTTAGGGTGAAACAAGATCGTGAATTTTAAGAAAATTTAAGAAGAAAAATATATCTTCCCAGTTTCTATTTTATTTTCTTAAAATTAAAAAATTACAAATTCCACCTTATGCACCTCCCTGTGACTCAGGTATATCTCGAGCCATAGTTCTAGAAAACCTTAATAATCTAACATAACAAATTTATTTGTCCAATCTTGCAAATAATTGTTTAGGATTTTTCTTTGAAGAAATGTATTGATCGAAGAATTCACTTGTTGGCGCTTTCTATTTAGGCTGCATAAATGATTATCAATAAGCAATTAGACATTAGCTAGTGTCGTTAGCTAATCGTATAATTAATGGTAAATATAAAGTTCATTACTTGTAAACCAGAGCCCAGAAATCATTAAAAAATTTCGACTTAGATCACAAGAAATATGTACGGTCCAGTCCGAACATTGATGAAGTTTATATTTTTAGTTTCATAAACTACACTTTCAGAAATGAGCGGATTTAGGCTCAGAATTTATAGCAATCTCAAACACATACACATACATATGTACCATCTTTGGCAATTTAAATGCGAATTTTTTTATCGGGAATGTTGATTTTGTAAATAAAGGCTTTGCTTTAAAGTGAATTTAATTACTCTAAAGAAGTTCCTCAAAGCAGTACTCTCTTTTAGAGAAATTAAATTTGCTTCAAAGTATAGCCTTTATTTAGTAAATGGAAATTCCTCGCTAAAAAATTCGCATTTAATTTGCCAAAGATGGTACATATGTACATACATACAGAAGTAAGATACACAAACGCAACTACTATGTTTACTTTCATTGTTTTACGCTAACATTAATAAAGACTATTCATGAAACAATAAAGTTATTTACGTATGCATAAAGTCATATATACCCTGTAAGCATATAAGTTTATTATAGATGTTTAAGGTATACTTCAAGTTAAGGGAAAAAGCGTTCGTACCGTTGAATTTACTTTGCATGATTTGGTAATAATTAGGAAGTGTTGTGCGCAGCAGCCATGATTTGATTGATGTAATTATACATCGATGAATCTAAAGTGAAAAGTAATCCTACCAGATAGTTTATAAATAGAAGATTTTATAGTTTTACAACATTGATAGATGAATAGGTATTACATCAAATTTTCACTGTTGCAAGTTAGTTTCTTACAATGCCTCTTTTATGGATTCAACACTAGAGTATTTGAATTTTAATGATAAAATTGTTGGTTATCCGCATAGGGTCAAAGATTTACTGAAACTGACTAACTACTATACCACCGTATACACAGACACGTGACATTTTGTCAGCGTACCTTTTTGGGAGAGCGACAATTTTCTAAAACTCATGAACATGCTACATACCAGTCTTTTTGAGTTGTAGGGTATTTAAAGGGAACTACGTCCCCACCAATATTGTAGAGCACACCGATATAGACTAGACTATGGTAGAGTCATACGCGTCCCCACTTCTTGGCAAATTTTCATACCCTTCTCCCCTACCCTACCCCTCTTCGCGGCTTTATTTATCCTATTTCTCAAAACGATGGTATATGAAGTATGTATGTATACAGATTAGCCCGGCAGTTATTTAGGAATAGCTAGCGAGCCAATGAGTACGAGTGAATAGAGCGTACATATGTGTTAATATTAAACAGACGAGTGCGGCGATCCCTTGAGTGAGTGACTAGCAACAACGCAAGTGATCTTGCTATTGCGGCACTCGTCTGTTTAATATCCACACATATGTACGCTCTATTCACTCGTACTCATTGGATCGTTTCCTATTCCTAGATAATTACCCGGCCAATCTGTATATGAGAAATTGCATTGAGCATGCGAACAAGTGGTATAGTTTTGGGAAGGCTGCTATACAGTAACATTAGTTGATGTACCTACGTTCTAATTAGTAAAAATATATAGAATTCAAACTTTAAATTTGTTAGTGAAAATATTTTCATCCGACACACTACTTAAATCGCACTAAAAATGTGTTCATGTTTGTATTTTATACACATTTTTCGACAGTGATATATAAATATTTGATTTAAATCACTAAAATACTTTTTAATAGTTACGTAAAGATATAATGTTATTGTTGTGGTGAGCAATTGTAAAATACAATATATAATTTGGATATGGAGAGCTGTAACCCAATACGATGTAAAAATTTCAACAACATAATTAGTAACGTATTGAAACGTTGCGATAATGTTTGTATTGAGTTTGTATCAACAATAATGACACGCGAAACAATAAGTACGAAATGATTTTATATATCCATTAATTGACTTCGAGGATACTACAAGATAAAACTCCTGCGAATAACATTCATAAGTTTATCTATTAATCTTTTCTTAGATTTTATCATCCTTCCTTCAGTCTTTTACTAAATAGAATAAGTAAATTACTTCGCACTTTGATGGACTCGTCTGTGTTATTCTTTATTATTGGTATGAATACAATAACTTCTATATCCTAAAAATATATACCTTTTGCGCCTATTGTTGAAATATAATTGAAAATTGATCCACAATTAGATATTCCACAGAATTTCATTCAAATATTGATGTTAAATTAAAACTAAAAATACAAAGTGCATTACATCCTGCATTGATACAAACAAATTACCAATATTGAGATTTATAAGCCTCTTAATTTGCTTATATGAAAAGTAAAGATGACGAATTCACTTATAAATAAGAAAAATAAAGCACCAAATGGTCGTATATATATAATTCTTTTTTTTGTAGTAACATGAAGCTTATATTGGTAGCGCTGGGCTTGTGCGCTGTGGTACTTTCTTCGAAAGTACGTTTCGATAATTTCCAAGTGCATAGAGTGACACCTACTACAGCATCACAAGTAGAAGCGCTGCGACAGCTAGAAGAAAATCATATAGCATACAATTTCTGGTCATCAGCTGTAGATGTTGATCATCCAGTTGACATCATGGTTCCGCCTCATCTGATAAACGATTTCGAAGATTTCTTAGGTCTACAACAGTTAAAATCCGAAGTTTTTATCGATAACGTACAAGACAGAATCGATAATGAAAAGCCTAACACTCAAAGTCGTGCTTTTGGTTGGACTGACTATTATCGTTTAGCTGACGTAAGATAATCCGGATTTTGATTTTTATAACTCTGCTAAATATTCTTTTGTAGATTTATGCTTGGTTGGATAGCTTAGCTGCTGAATTTCCAAATATAGTTAGCGTGGTTCAAGGTGGAAGTTCATATGAAGGTCGACCAATTAAAGGACTTAGAATTTCATATTCACCAGCCAACGTAAACAAGGCCGTATTTGTTGAAGGAGGAATACACGCACGTGAATGGTACTTTTTATGAATATGTAAATGTTGATGTTCCAGATTAATCAAAAAACAGCCAACAATTTAAAGTATAAAATTTATATAAAGTAATTCGAAGATAACAAATCCTAAATTTTAAGAAAAGCAAAAACGAAATGCATTTGGCTATTTCGACTGATATATTATAATGTGATATCATTTCTTGTATGTTTAATCATCAGTATTTTTTGGAGTTTTGCGTTCATTGTTAGTCTTTTTGTTTACAAATGTTTGCGACTGTTATTTTAGTTTTGGTGAGTGTTTCTTTTTTGAGAAAATATTGAATAAAACAAAATCACCATTATTCAATTGTCACTTTCAGATTTCCATGGAAACTCTCACTCTTCACTATAATCACCTACAGAGTCGGATAACTCTAGCTTATCATAACTTTTTGAAATCGACTTTGAGGTGAATTGTATTGCGCTGACTTATTTCACAATCGCTTGTTTTAGCAATTGTTTCTTTCCTAATAAAGAAAACGTTCAAGTTTTCTAAAGCAAAGCGTAACATCCATTATTCTTGTAGCTTACTATTGAAAAAATATATATCAGTAAAAGTCAAGTTCCTCTTGCTGTTACCTCTTGTACTTACTGACCTACTGCACACAAAGCTTAACCAACTTGTTTCTTTCCTGAAAATTGAATCATCTTTAGCTTTTGTAAGTCTACTGTAAGGCAGTTGTAGTCTCGTTTTATCCACATTGAAAATCCTATCAGGAATAAAGCAGCTATTTGATTTAATTACCATTTTCAATTTGTACCTTCAAAGTGTATTTAACTGTAAATACGAGTGCTTAGTGACAAGTCAGAATATATTAAATTCGGGAACACAATCACTTATTTTCAATCTCATTTTCTTTTTGCAATATATGTAGTATCAGCTTGTATACTTTGTCCGATATCTTCTTTCCGTTTCATTCAATTTTAAATTTGTATCTATATGACATATTCATGAATGTAACTCATTTTTTCTCGCTACTTTTTTACCTGTCACGCATTTATGTAATGCAATATACAAGTATGTAATACTAATATCTAATGAGAATAAGGTATAGTATAGTGTTCTACATTTTGACATGCATAATAAGGAAATCATTTCTACAAGTTGACTAAGTAACGTTTCGATTTCAATGATACCTTACAATACCTGAAAAATGTATATTATACATTATACATTTTTGACTTATTTTCATTCTTAATGGGGTGTCTGACCTGACGAAGTAATTTCCCAGAATTTACCAGAGAAGCTAATAACAATAATTTGTATTATTTTTAACGTTAAAAATCACTATACGAACTGGAATCCTATTACATTGTCAGATTCTATAGACTTAAGAGCACAAAAACTTTGTATTATTTATAATATATGTAATTTGAACTTTCTGCCAAGTTCCTTCAACGTTTCGTCAATCTGATGTAGCTATTGTTTAGTTAGATCTAAGTATACTACTAAGTATAAGCTATCCATTCTAATCCATTATCCTCGACCAATTAGTAGTGTAATAATTAATTATTTCGTCAAATACCATAGACTAAAACTTATTTTGATTTTTACATCTACCTAGGATTAGCCCCGCCGTCTTAACTTATATCGTCAACCAAATTTTGAGAAGTTCCGATTCGTCAGTTCGCAGTATGGCGGAAAATTACGACTGGTATTTCTTTCCGGTCTTTAACCCAGACGGTTATGAATATACCCATACTACGGTAAGTTTTAAATTCAATAATGCAAATTTTTCCCAAACGCCAATTATTTAAACATATTTTTATATAAAAATATGCCCAGTCGAACCACCATTAAGGCTATCGCGGCTCTACCGCAAACCGTTGCGACCACCGGGGGCTTCGACTACACAAGTAAACTTCACAAATATATGCGAACGAGATGGTATAATGACCTAGGATAGGCAACATTTTTGACACCGAAATGTATTATTTTCTTGGCGTATGTAAATACAATAATGCAATATTAACATCTCGTTGCATATATTTGTAAGTTTTAAATTGTTTAATTCGCAACATTAAGTCTGTTTCTTCGGGACGGCATATTTTTATATAAAAATATGTTTAAATAATTGGCGTTTGGGAAAAATTTTGATTTTTACGTTTCGGTGTCAGTTTTAAATTGTTTAATTACACCATTAAGTCTGTTCTTCTAAGGATTTTAGTTTCCATTTTGTGACAATGTTCATTCCCCAGAGCTTACGTTTACTTTAAATAAGTGCCGTAATTCATAATTTGATAGGGTTTTTACAGAACTATGTTAATTAATTTTCTAGAAATTTTCTAAAAATAACGTTTTCTCCAAATATTCTGCATATGTTAAAAAACTGTTGAACTATTTCAAGATTTATAAGATTCTAATATGTAATTATTCTACCACCGCCATATTTACAAACATTTTCGATTTACGTATTGATTTATTATTATTTACTTATGCCTTTTTTGTTTTTAGTTGATTCATGCTGTGTTGATATTTTTCTTTTCTTAAGTTATTTAAATTAAAAAAATTTTAATCCTGAAAATGTCGTAGTCATATACAAAATTACCGTATAATTGCGTAGTTAACAACACTGTGCTAATCTCTCCTACAAATATGCGTCAGTAATATAGATCGTAATAACTAGGAGTGGGAGAAGTATCATTACATCATCCAGTACTAAATACTATTATAAGGTATCGATACCGAGACACCAATGCTAGATTATCGATATCAAAAAACCGATACTAGCGTATCGATACATCTCCACTTATTGCTACCTCGATTGGTATCTATACTTGATACTAAAAATATCGGTATCACCCAGTCCTACTAGTAGCATTCAGCTGACATATATGCCAATGTAAACTAAATATAGAGAGTGTACGTAAATGATTAATGCTGACATCAAGCAACGTTTTTAGTTTCGAGTATTAATTAATATAAATAATGAGCCTATTATCATCTTCTTACTACAAAATTACTCTTCACCTTATATTGTCAAATACACAATATAGATTTCTCTTTCTTGTGATCTCTTACGTATCATCTTTATTAGCTTCTATAATTACATCTACATAGATTATGTAGTTGCTTTCTGCAGATACTAGTCTTCATTTTCTCAAGTCAATAGTAATCGTAAGGTATCAATTCTGAGATTGAAAAAGACCGTAGTATATAACCTATAAGGTGACAAAATTGCTATAAAATATGAAATATGCATATATTCATACGTATATTTATAATTTTTTATAATATACAACTATACATACCAGAATATGACCCTGTTAAAGATTAGTATGTGTACCTATGTGCGTGACGCCGTATTCTATTCGTGAACACCAGCAGATACACCGCTATCTCGTCCTTTTTCGTATTCCAACTGATTTACTTTCTTCGTTCATTCTTTCTTCTGTTATTTATTGTTCATTAATCTTCTTCTATTTTTGCTTCTTCAAAATTTTACTTTAAAAATTGTTTAGTTTTTGATTACACTTTCCTTGTTGACTGTTTTCGTTCTAACAAAAAAAAGTCATCTGCTGCTTTTTGCCTCTCACTATTCACAGGGTTACCAAACGTGATGATGTGTGATGTCATTTCTCACTTGATATTTAATATTTTAAATTTTATTTTTCTGTAATGTAGGCTAGAAATGTACATAGTTTGTTTTGTGTTTTTCATTTTCTAACTACAAACAGCATTATTTGAACTTTTTTAACAAATAACTAATAATATAACGATTATATTACACTATGAATATATTTTATATTGAATTTATAGCCCTGCTTTCTGTCACATCTTCTGTTTTTATTTAATTTATTAATTTGCAAAACTTTTGTTGATTTTTTTAATTTAAAATAAACATAATCATCAATAGATTTATTTCAATGTGTGACATAAAATGTACTTTAAGAAATTTTATAAATAAATTAACCAAAAGTAACATCAACAAGCAACAATACATAGGTTATATTTTAAATTCAGAATCGTATGTGGCGCAAAACACGTACTCCTTATGGTTCATGCTATGGCGCTGATCCAAACCGAAACTGGGGTTATCGATGGAACACAGGAGGAGCAAGTAGTAACCCATGCAGTGACACGTACGCTGGACCAAACGCATTTTCTGAAAGATCAACATTAACTATGAGTCAGTTCTTCAGTGGAATTGCTAACAGAGTTGTTGGTTACATCAGTTTTCACTCATATTCTCAACTTTTGCTTTTCCCATATGGACATACATCGCAAAACCTAGATAATTATGTAGAGCTGGTAAGTTTCATTTTCAACTTTTCACTGTACTGACCGTTACTGTCTCTATTTTTTATGTTTACCAAATTAGAAAGAGGTTGGTGACAAAGCAGCTACCGCCTTAGCTAGACGATATGGCACTAGATACACAGTAGGAAACATTGCTGCTACTATATGTAAGTAGTCACTTATATTTACTTGAACGAAATACATATATTTACATATATTTCTTTTAAATTGTAAAATAGATGTTGCTACTGGTGGTAGTATGGACTGGGCTAAGGGTGTCTACCGTACTCCTATCACATACACTTACGAACTTCGTGATCTTGGACGTTACGGTTTTATTCTTCCCCCAGACCAGATTATTCCTTCAGGACAGGAAACTCTAGATTCATTCGTAACAATCTTCCAAGAATTCGCGGGAAAATTGTAAAACTTGTTCTATTTTAAATGTTACTCAATGTCTCTAAAACAGAAAGTAAATAATACAAAAGTTTTGAATTGTTTTACTGAAAATCCAAACTATTTTTTTATTTTCAACGGTATTCGTATTATAAATTTCGAATCTTAATATTATTAAGATTAATATTGTATATGAAATACATATCTACGTCTTTTTAGATAAAGGACGTACATTTTTACAACATAAATTCGAACTGTCTTAATTTATAAATTTGATATAATAACCAGGAGTATCTGTAATAAACAAATTAATATATTAATATCAATTAATTATATTATATAATTTTTTATTTAATATTTTTATTTATATGTATAATATATGATAAAGTACAACGCTTATTGAAAGTGAAAGAGAAAAAAACATTATAATTGCTCTATACAACTTTATATTAGAATTTTTGAATTCAAGTGTTTATTCGGTTTTGTAGCCGAAGATTTAAATAAATCCAATAATTTCAGTTCACTCAATTATTACAATTGGCTTATTCGATATCTTTTTTGGAATGTCATATAAAACCTTATCTATGCGAAAGGCACGCTGCAGTCTTCATCGCAGTAAACAGTAGTCGTGAAAACCTATAATAATAATAATAAACATTTTATTTCCACACACAGTATACAAGAGACAAGAGTAGCACACTTAACTTGTATAAGCTAGAAATACGTCACAGAAACAAACAATTTACTTATTATACAAATCTTGGACACAGTAGCAATTCACATTTAATAAATATTCTTTAACAGCTTTTTTGAACTGGTATAAGTTAGCGGCGCTCTTTATTATAGGAGGAAGGTTGTTATATAATTTACATCCTACAAAGTAGGTACCTTTCTGAAAAATTTCTTTTCTATGTTGTGCCGGAAGAAAGTAATTATCTGTCCGTGTATTATAATTGTGACTAATATTACTGCACGAAAAATCAGACTTATTCTTAAATACAAAGCATAATAAATCAAGTATGTAAATATCATAAAAGGTTAGTAAAGCATTAGCTTTAAAATATTGTTTGCAGGAATCTCTATAGCCGAGATTATAAAGAATTCGTAAGGCTCTCTTCTGAATTAGGAAAACCCTTTCAGATTGTGGGGATAAACCCCAGTGAATTACCCCATAGCGCATACAAGAAATAAAATTTGAATGATAAAAAGTTAGGAGAGAGCTAATGTTACATTTTTGCTTGAGTTGTTTTAAAGCATAACAAATTTTTGATAACGTACTGCATAGATTATCGATATGTTCACTCCACTTTAAGTTCTCATTTATGGCTATGCCTAAGATCTTGAAAGAAGAATCTAAATTAAAGGCATGATTATTTATTTGAATCATATTAACAGGCTTACTTTGTTATGAAAGTATACGAATTTGGTTTTTTGTTCATTAATTATTAATTTATTTGAACTCATCCATTTATGAATAGTGTTCAAGGTTGCTGAAGCCATATCATTAATTGTATTAGTATTTACAGGCTTAATAATTAGACTGACATCATCCGCATACAATACGACATTTTCAATATTTTTCAGAGCTTTTGGCAAGTCATTTATATATAGCAGGAATAATGTGGGGCCCAGGACAGAACCCTGTGGCACACCAAGGTTTACGTTAATGGTACGTGACTGATAGCTATGAATTTTAACAAACTGTTTACGGTTTGATAGATATGACTGGAACCATTGTCTAGCTATGCCTCTCACCCCATACTGTTCTAATTTATACAGAAGAATATCATGATTCACCATAGCAAATGCTTTAGACATATCAATAAAAATACCCAAGCAGGATTTCCCTTCGTCTAGAATTTCATATATGGTTTTTAAAAAGTTAAAAACAGTGGTATCTGTGCCTTTGTTTCTAGAATAGCCATGTTGATTGGGGAATAGTAGGCTAAAGCGTGTTAGATAATTAACTAGATGCTTGTTCATTACACTTTCATAGATTTTAGAAAAAAACCGATAACAAGCTTATCGGACGATAATTTTCTAAAACGTCTTTATCGCCTTTTTTATAAATTGGATGAATGGTAGATAACTTTAGAGAAAAACTTTCAAAAGAAAAATTTTAAAACCAGTATTAAAACACCTGTTTTCAAAAGAAAAAAATTAATTAAATACGTAAGTACAGGTATTATAACAGGCGAAGTATGTTTTACAACGAAAGAGGAAATTTGATCATATCCTGTCGAATTTGAGGTATTTAACCCATTGATAATTGCGTCTATATCTTGTTCAACTACTGGTGGAATAAAAAAAGAAGTAGTGCTATCTGTATGTGCATAGTTTTCAATGTCACACCAACTCACATTATCGTTCAAATTACCTAGTCGTACTGAAAGCGAAGCAAAGTGCTGATTAAACTTATTACACAGTCCTTCACCACCAGCACCATCAGGCACGAATGTGGAGTGCTGGACCCCAAAGAGGCACCCAGCTGCCGACCGACCGTTAGGTATGCGGCGTCACGGAAAATGCACACACTCCTCAGGACAAAGAGGTACGAAACCAGTTGCCCGCACGAGACCGACACCTCGCGGAGAGGCCCGGCGAACCGGTGGGCTCCTCTCCCCCGTGCTACCCATGTTAGACAAGTTTTCTTGTCAACGTTGGACGGGTCACCGTTGGAGACGCTTTAGCGAACTCCTACCTCACATCTAACCCCACGGGGCCTAGGCCTCCTTGCGGATGGCTACTATCGGCCAAGCGTGGGAAACGGAATCTGGCCGTGAGGTACAACCAGCCCGCCCGTGAATTAAGCCTGAACTACGGGGACGGCCGGGCAAAAGCCCTACCCCAAAATGCCAACCGCGCCAACCCTTTCGCCCCTCCGGCGATCAAGTATCCGCGGCAGCTACAGTGAAATCGTAGGGTCCCAGAATCACCGAGTTGTTTTAGGATGAAACCGAAGGTTTCCCAACCAGACAACCAGCGGGCGGACTACTCCTCGGCGAACCGACTTTTATCCTCCCCTACTATCTTCGCCAAATTCTCTCGCCACGCCCGTTTCCCTGAGTGTGGCCACCAACGATGGGGTAGTGCAGCTGCAGAGTTCTCTAGGTAAGCGCCGTAGGGTGCCTCACTTACCCACCGTATATTCCGACGGTTAGCGGCCGGACACCGGAGCGTATGCCCATGCCTACGCCCAAGCCCCTATATACGAAGTCTACTCCCGCCACGCCCGTTGCCCTGGAACTATGAAACCAGGGATTGGGTAGTGCAGCCACAGAGTTTTAAGAGTCGACGCTATAGGGTGAACGCCGACCCGCAGCACCATCAGGCAGTGTGGAAGTTTTACAATTAAGACTGTTACGTATCACAGATCAGACGGCTTTAGTTTTGTTTGCAGAGGTAAAAATTAAAGTATCAATCATTTCAAGTTGTTTTCTATGTAAAAAATCTTTGTAAAACTTTTCATAATTTTTAAATTCTTGGCGATATATAGGATTCCGCGTGCTTATTTCTTTTAGAAATAGTAAATATACTCAACTACAGCATGATTTGGATGACTATCTATTCCAAAAGGTAACCATTGATATAATACAATGGAGAATAAAGAACTACTTGGTATTGAGAGATTATTACTCAGGATGGTTAAAAGTGGAGAAACTGAAACATAAAGCAAACTTCGCTCATACATGTTTGAAGAACATTTTTACGAAATTTATGATTCTCAAAATATGTAGTTATTTCAGACAATAAGTCAATCGCAAGTGTTTGTCAAACTATGAATTACATTAGAAATTATTGAAATAGTCCGGTTGAAAATTAGGTGATTCGTCGGCATTGCTATTAATAAACTGGGTGTTACGTACAAAATTACCCATTATAGAAGATATAAAATCTAAAAATAGTCAACATTCATGTTAATATTTATAGTTATAATGGTGTTTACTTATATATTTCTTCATCGATGTATAATGAGCAACAATATCGAACGTTTTAGATACATCGAAGAAAACACCAGGAACAATACTTTTTTCCATCAAGAACCAAAATATTTCTTATTCTTCTACTATTTTTGATCTTTTATTATGACTATGTCAAACTTTAGATTCTTTTTACTTTATAATATAAATTTAATAAATTTCTTACACCTACATAAATATTTATATGGCATACATCTAATAAAAATCGTTATTCAGATTCATTTAAACTTAGGTCAAATAAGAATAAGGATTCTTTCTGACTAATTTAGCAAGTACTTATATAAAATATGCTTGTGAGCTTCTGTGTCAAGAACTTTGATATATTGATAAGTAAGAATGATAACTAAACATGGCAAATTTGTTACAGATGCCTGCAGCGTACACATGCAACTTTGCATTTAATTTAAATTATAAGAAAAAAAATCGTGACCGTGGCATATTTATACATGATACGACTGCATACTAATTTGTAATTCAAGGTTGCTATCACGCGTACAGGTAGCAGGTCAAATTATCTCCCACTGTATGTGGTAGACATATACCATGTTTAATGATAAGTGTTCAAAATATTATTCAATGCAACACACAGTCTAAATATACGTAGAATTAATAAGTTTATTATTAAAACAATCTTGATACCGTCAGTCATATTTGATTTAAATTATATACCAATTTGTTCACCTGTGTCATGTCATCATATTATGTATAGGCTAAATAACTATTAATTTTAACTTGTTAAAAATAAACTAAATATTGATATCGTTGAGATCAATAAATAGATTACTATCTTATCATTTACCATTAGACACGCAACACGTTATCTAAATGGCTACATAGATAAAGTCGGTACTTGTGTTAGTAATTCTTGAAGTTTGTCTGTAATTAAAAATATGTTTTTGCAAAAGACAATTTTGTGATAGCAGGAAAGTACGCATTGCTAGTTACTCCATAGTGACAAACTTTAACACAATTCTTATTAGGTAAATCTGCTAAAATTAAACGGTGATTTTATCATTTTAATATAATAACATACACAACAATAACAATAAATAACATCCATTATTCGTTACACCCCAGCGGAGATAATAGCACCATACAGCATTGAGAGTCAGTTCTAATTTAAAATTCTGAATAAGGTGGCAATATTGATGAATTGTAATGAAAAGACACTACGACATCAAGCGTAACTAATTTTCGAATTTGATTATTATGGTTATTATCGAAAACCATTTTTCTAATTCAAAGCAAACTATTAGCTTTGTTTTGTACTACGTCGACATAATTTTTACCTGTAGTTATCGTATCACTTATATAGATCAAAGTATTGCAGATACACAATAACACTATTTAACCATTCTTGAATTTAGTAGTAGTAATTAAGATATCACCAACATTTGGACGGCAGTGCTTGTAGATAAGGATACAGTGGTAGCCTTTTTAGTTGTAACATCTACATACTTTACTGTTACATCTATGTATGTTACTGTTTTTCGATACAGTTGTTTTCTCAGAAGTAGAATAAACTCTCATATTTACGATATTCTCACTAAACAAAACCCGACTCTTTGAAAATAGGTAACCAAAGATGTAGGATCTCGATTTCAGATCTCGGAAATTTACGATGCCAATCAGTATTTAAATTTAGTAAGTTTAATTTAATGTGAATTACAGTATGAAGCTGTGACTACACTTTCTATGAAATCTATTTCGTCTAGAGCAAATTTTAAAATCTTTGCTCCCTTTTTAATTTCCATACATGCATAATTCAATTTGAATTGGATTGTATTGGGAAACAAAAGTAATAAGATTGATTTTATTACTTTAACAGAATTCGCTTAGATTTAATGTGAGATGTGATTAATATCCGTCATTCTACAGACCAACGAGAAATTGTATGTCATTTTAAAGGAGCCAGGAATAAACAAAATATTGGCCATGTGTTTCTCTTGTTTATCTATTTCTGGATCAATCAACATCCTTCGAAATTTCTTTAGAAATATCCTATAGCCTTTTATAAGAAAATTAGTAAGGGAAGTGGTAATTGTCCTACAGCATTAGCCATGATTAACGTATTTATACATTTTTGTCATAATTGCTAAGACAATTGTAAATAAACTTTGATTCTTTTTTTACCGTTACTTTGTAAAGTTTTAAACTTCTATCATAATTATATATCCTATTAGCGCGTATTCAACAAATCTAAGATATGCAAATGTTGGTGCTTTTTCTTTCTTCCCCTATCCCAGACCCGTCCAACCTATGGTCACCGGTAGGCACCGCAACCTTCAGGCTTATTGTGCCACGGTAATACCCTCCACTAATCTGTGCAGGTCCCTAACCGAGTGGGTAAGGTATATCTCTGGATATCCTTTCGTTCTCTCAAATAGGTTTTGCCTTCTGCGATCTAGTGTCTCGCAGTCGCGTAATATGTGATCGGCTGTCTCCAGTTCTATCCCACAAAGTCTACACACACTTTGTGTCCCCGTCAAACACTCCGATTTTGTGTAGGTGTTCCTTTACCGCATCATGTCCGGTCATTAGTCCTGTTACAATGCAGAACTGTTTCCTACTAAGCTGTAGTAGTTCTCTAGCTCTTTCCTGCATGGTTTTCCTATAAAGGTTTTGCCATGTGTATTATACCGGGCATGGCTCTCCAGTGTTCGTGCTGTTTCGTACGAACCCAATCGCCTATGTGTCTCCGGGCCGTTTGCCTTGTGACCCTGAAAAAAGGTTCTCGGCCGTACATTTTCATCTCTGACCCTCTATTTGCAGTGCCTTCGATCCCCTGATGACCCGGTATCTAAGTCAAGCAAACCTTCTTCCGGTTCGAAAGTTCTACCAATTCATCCAGGCATTCCGCTACTAGCCTGAACGATTTCCGGCTTAGTAACGCCTTTAATGCTGCTTGGCTATCAGACTTGATGTGAATTCGTCTGTTGGTCACCGCTTTCACATTAATTATGTGTGCGCACTGGAGGATGGCATATACTTCCGCCTGAAACACATAAGCATACTCCCCCAATGCGTAACTGTGGCTCTCATTCTGAGAGCATATCCCTGCACCGGTACCATTAACCGTCTTAGATCTGTCCGTGTCTAAGTATTGCTTTTTAATTCCAAGCAGCCTCCTGGCAGCCTCCTCCCGTCCGTCTGCTATAGACACCGTGAAGGGATTCCCATACACATGTCTTACCGGCGTGTGGTCGGTCCGCATTTTCAAAACCTCCTTTCCCACGTGTTCAGTTAACGACATGTGTTTTGTATTGACCCCTTTCGGAGTCGTTGTGTGTTGCAGCCTGTATGCCCCCATCCTTGTCTCCCCCTGTATAACCAGATGCAACGGTGGCAAGTCCAAGAGTGCCTCCATGGCTGCAGTCGGTATCGACCGCATTGCTCCCGTTATTCCTAAGCAGGCAAGTATTTGAACCTTGCTCAGATTCTCAATGGCGTTTCTTTGATGCGTCTTTGTCCACCATATCAAAGCTGCATACGTTTTTGTTGGCTTAACCACCATGCTGTATATCCAACTCAGCATGTCTGGTCTTAGCCCCCATTTCTTTCCAAATGCCTTTTTCGGTAATTACTTTACCTCCCCCACCATCTCTATGGTAACCCCCTTCAACGTAAGCGGATTTAGACTAACCTGCTTTCGTCGGCGGATAAAGGCCACGATGTTGCTCTTATCAGCACTGATGCTCAGTTCTGCCAACTCCGTCCATCTACTAACCAAGTTCAGAGCCTTTTGGAATCGATCTCTGGCCGTGGTATTATGCCTGCCTCGCGCTATAATTATCAAGTTATCCACGTATGCCAGTACCCTGTGACCGTGGTCGTTAAGCACCTGCAGTAATCAGTAGCCCGTCTGCGACTAGGCACCACAGGAGAGCGGACAGCACCTCACCCTGCGGACAACCTGAGCCGTTAGAGTCTCGCCCGCGACCAAGGCTTCCACCACTCTCTTCCTAAAATTAAAGTCAAAATGTTGGTTTACATTAGCAAACTATTTTTTAACGGTTTTGTGGTAATTGATGTTCTATAATGGGAGAGATTTGCTGACTCGTTAATACTATAGAATAATCTCTTCATTGATTCTATTGGGTTTCCATTTGTAAATGGTGAGTCCCATTTTAGTCTTACTATCATTTGTTCCACAATATTATGCTATTGATTTTTTTTTATAATGGGAAAAGCGCGTTTTTCCCGATATTATTTATCAGGATTAAATATTGATGCAGGTGCAATTTTTTGTCTATAAAATATTTTCTATTATTCATAAAATAGTAATAGTAGTAGTTTTTGGCATTCCAACTTTCTTCCTTGCTGATGTTTGGAAATTCCATTTGTTATTGCACATAAAGCATTTTTAATTATGTAATCAGAATAATGCAGTTTATTATGGCACCAATAATTATTATAGCTTGTAGATATTTCTTACAAAGTCACACATTGAGGAAGTACTACGTATATCGAGTAGAAAAATTCTCTAAATTAAAACCTTAGAAATTGCTTAATATCGATATAGATACATATAAACAAAAGATAAAAATAAAGGATAACGTAATAAAACATCACATATCTGGTGAACCTTTTATACTAAATCTTTTGCCTAAGACAATGTATGATTGATCTGATAACGTTATGTTATTACTACATCGGTTAAGTGATTCTCCATTAACAGATAGCTACTTATAAAACAGTAAGTATCACTTTACGTAATGTACATAATTAATAAAATAAGATTTCTTCGTATCATAGAAACATCCTGGTATATATATATATAGGTATATATAGATCAGATTAACAATCAAGTCTCATTGGTTTCAGTGATTTAGTGATAGTAGCTCATTTCGTAAGTAAAATTGTATTGCTTATAAATAACACTAAAAACTGCTATTTGCAAAATAGAAAACTTATAATTTATTTTTGAAATAACTAGAAACAAGTTTTAAAATCCATAATCAGCTGACTAAGAACTGAATGATAGCAAAGAAAAATTAGAACAGTTGTAAAATTAACAATGAAAGTAATTCTATTAGGCATACTATTAACCAAGTTGTTGTAAAACTTTTGTATAAATACTTTCTAAAGCTTTTACTTCAGTTCAGGATTTGTCCAAATAAGAAGTTATTGTTACGGTTACCTAAAACCTATTTATGGGTGACATATTGTTGTATTCCATCCATTCTAAGGCGTCTTTTGAGGTATGGCATGTTGTATCGGAAGAGAAAATCTAGTTTTGATGACAAATATTCGTCTATGACCGGTAAAAAAATTAATCTAAAATGTCTAAGCAGCTATTTGTATTCACAACTATTCCACTAGAAATAAAGTTTTTCTATTTTCTTGAATGACGTGTTGCCTTGAACTGGACGAACGCCACATGTTTTTTTGCGGATAACTTGACTTTTACTTTCTCCAATATTCGCTTCAAATCCTATCTCATCGCTTCATTGTATGTCCACAGTTAGTTCATTTCCACTTCTTTTAGTTCACCGTGACGATCTAAAACAATATTGTCAGTTTCAAGAAGAAAAATATATCTTTGCAGTTTCTATTTTATTTTCTCAGCGAATTTATTTATCTATTCCAGCAGATAATTGTTTGAAATTTTTCATTGAGGAAATTTATGGATCAAAGAATTCATTTGGATCCATTTTAAAACCCTTCTTTTAATTAATTAACTAATCATTAAGTATTTGATACAATTCATACGTTAGTGAAACAGGTGCAGGTATATTTGGGCCAGGAACCAAATATTCAGAGCCAATGGGAATATACTCCAGCGTCTTCCAAGCGGAGATCAATGCCATTGGAAGATGTGCTCAACTGAACCTTGACAGGAACTATCGGAAGCAGAGCATTTCAATTTTCTCCAATAGTCAAGCAGCCTTAATGGCGCTGAGCTCTAACACTATCAGCTCGAAATTAGTCTGGGAATGTCTTAATAGATTAAACAGCCCAGGCACGAAAAATAGAGTTGCATTATACTGGGTACCAGGATATACTGGAATCAGAGGCAACGAAGAAGCTAATTCATTAGCAAGGAAGGCCGCTACAACTCCATTTGTGGGACCGGAACCGTTCTGTTGTATAGGGACGAGCACCTACAAAAAAGAACTTAAAGACAGAGAAGATAAGCTCAGATCATCCCTCTGGGAGAATCTCTTTGGCCTGAGACACTTCAAGATCTTCCTTGGAAGCTACAATAAGCGTAGAGCAAAAACTTTGCTGGAACTTAGCAGGAATAGACTGCGCATCCTTACAGGGTTCCTTACAGGGCACTGTCACCTTGGTGAACACATGACAAGGACAGGTCTAAAACAGAATAGCGACTGCAGGTTCTGTGGGGCTGAGGATGAAAATCCGAAACACCTGACATATTACTGCACCGCCATCACGGAAACCCGAGTCAACCATCACGGTAAAGACATGATAGACGAAGAAGATATATCTTCTCTAAAACCATCACAGCTAATGGAATTTATTAAAGCTCTTGGACTGGATGGGGAGCTTTAAGAGCGGGCATACCCCTTACAGCTCACGCAAGGGGGCACAATAGATCGCAGCGCAATATCACCCTCATTACAAATCTAAATCTAATACGTTAGTGGTCCAAAGCAATAAGTAGGTACTGTAAAGAGTAGTCCTATTAGAAATCTTACAATTAGAATTTTATACAGTTTTATATTATTCATGAAAAATAGGTACTACAATAGGTTTTATGACATAAAGCTTTCATTTTTGTGAATTAGTTTCTTGTATAACCACAATGCTTGTGTAATGGATTCAACATTGGAATATTTGAATTGTACCTAATGATAACATTGGGGGTTTTCAAACTAAGCCATAGCTAAGAAGATAGGTCGATCCCATCAACAATTTTATAAAGTTGAGTAATTCTAACTCGAAGGCAACCCTCATAGATATTTCGGTTAGCCTAATTTGGTAATGTAACCACGCAACAAATAAAATGTGAATTAAATTTACTAGTAACTAACAGACGTATACGACAAATTTTATCCAGCAGTACACGTTTTCAGTGGCTAAACTAAAACCAGAACCAACCATACACAGGCTAGTCTAAAATTTATCTCATGGTTTTAAATATTATTGGCACGATTTACGCAAGAACACTGGAATTGCAATGAGCCAAGATTTGTGGCGGTACTATGATGGTTTAAAATAAAACTTCTATATGTTTCATTTTCACGCGAATGAATTCTAATTCTTACATAGAACTTCTCGAAATGGTTCTGATGGGCTTTGGTGAACAATTGCCGGCGTAAGACTGAATATTTCAGCAAAAACAATGCAACTATCCATAATTTCAGACAAACCAAGGAGTAGTTTCATCGATATGAAATTAATTTAGAACAATCGCCTGCTCGCTCACCCGATCTGAACCCCATCGAAAATCTTTGGGAAAGAAGATAAGACAAGGAGTATGCCACTAATAAACAATATAATAGCATCAAAGAACTAAAATCTGCGATAACAAGGTGTGAAATAATCTCCTGTTTTAACATTAACCAAATTGATAGACAATATGACGACCCCGATGTTTGAAGTTTTTTCGAATAGGGGATTTAATACTCATTACTAAGTTTACAAAGATTTATAATTTTTTTATATATTGATTTTCTTTATCAATTTTGTGTTAATGGACCTATAGATATTTAGCAGTTATCATTATTGCAAATATTGTGTGTATAAAATGAAATCGATTTTGTTTAATGTTCTTTTCTTTTACATTTGCTTTTCTTTATAGTTTAGTATAATTTTATAGAAAATTGACTGACAATTAGATAATCCCTCAGGAGATTCCATCCAAATGCTGATATTAAATTAAGAATTAAAAATACAAAGTGCACTACGTATTGCATTGATATAAACATGTGAAAATTATTGAGATTTATAAGCCTCTTAATTTGCTTACATTAAAAGTAAAGATGTTAAACAAATTCGCTTATAAATAAACAAAGTAAAGTATCGAAAGTACTGAACGTAATACCTATACATATATCTTATTTTTTGTAGCAACATGAAACTTATATTAATAGCGCTAGGCTTATGCTCTGTGGTACTTTCATCGAAAGTACGTTTCGATAATTTTCAAGTGCATAGAGTGATACCTACTACAGCATCACAAGTAGAAGCTCTGCGGCAGCTAGAAGAAAATCATTTAGTATACAATTTTTGGTCGTCAGCTAGGGGTGTTAATCATCCGGTTGACATCATGGTTCCGCCTTATATGATAAACGATTTTGAAGATTTCTTAGGTTTACAACAGTTAAAATCCGAGGTTTTTATCGATAACGTGCAAGATAGAATCGATAATGAAAAGCCTAGCATTCAAAGTCGTGCTTTTGGATGGGATACATATCATCGCTTAAATGACGTAAGATAATGTGGATTTTAATTTATACAACTCTGCTAAATATTCTGTTTTAGATTTATGATTGGTTGGATAGCTTAGCTACTGAATTTTCAGATGTAGTTAGTGTCGTTGAAGGTGGAAGTTCATATGAAGGTCGCCCAATTAAAGGAGTTAAAATTTCATATTCACCAGAAAACGTAAACAAGGCCGTATTTGTTGAAGGAGGAATACACGCACGTGAATGGTACTCTTATGTTTTTAATAATCCCATTATTTGTAAATGAGGTATATACCAATATGTAAGTGTTGATATTCCAGATTAATCTTAGACAAAAAAGACCAACAACTTAAAGTATAACATTTATATAAAGCAATTCCAGAATAACATAAGTCCTAAATTTTAATAATAACAGAATACAAAATACGTTTGGCTATCTCCACTGATATTGTCCCAGCTATCATTTTTCATATGTTTATTCATCGGTATTTTCTAGAGTTATGCATTCATTGTTCGTTGCATGAAGTAAAATCACCGTTATTCAATTGATCACTAAACATGGTAAATTCAGTTCGCATACAATTTTGTATTTAATTTTAATTATAAGAAAAAATACATATGGGACGGTTAAGCGAACTCACCGACCGTAGAATATTTATACACAACATGACTGCATACTAATTTGTAATTCAAGATTGCTATCATACTCATGCTCGGAATATCTCCCGCTATGTACCTATATGGTACAAATATGCCATGTTTATGAATCACTCAGAATCCTATGAAATCTCTGTTTCCCAGTAATTATCTACATACAGAGTCAGATAATTCTAATTCATGATAATTTTCTGAAATTGATTTCGAGGTGAATTGTGTTGTGCTGACTTATTTCACAATCGTTTGTTTTAGCAACTGTTCCTTTCTTGTTTAGAGATTTAAATTTCCATTAATCAAGAACGAAAATCTTTATCAGAGGTAACTAACTAATTTTTTGATCATATTCTTAATTTTTCAAAACTATTTCTGTTGACTGATAACATTTAAGCAAGTTTTACAAAGCATTACACATGGAGATGGAAACTGTTTTGTCCGTGTTTATCACTATTCAGTGTTGTGAAAGAACTAAAAAGAGTATGGATATATCCAAGGGCGGCAGTTTATGCAATGAGAACAACGCTATTCTAGGAGCTTTTGCAATCACAATAGTTTTGAGAGTACATAGTGAATCTTAATTATCTAATAAGATCCGAAACGTAAGCCTCTTGATAAACTGTAGTATGATGTTGGACGTGTTTATCTACTTAAAAAATTAACAACCCATTTTGATGAGCCTAATTCTAGCTAACTTACTGGCGCAACATCTGAATATTATCTCTTACTATTAGGAAAATATATACTGGTAGAAGTCAAGTTTCTCTTGCTGTTACTATGCCACGGAACATAACCAACTGGTCTACTGCAGACAAAGCTTAACCAACCTGTTTGTTTCCTGAAAATTGAATAACCTTTCCCATTGCAACTGTAAGACAATTGTAGTATCGTTCTATCTACACGAAAAATTCTTTCAACAATAAAGCAGCCATTTAAACTGTAAATACCTGTACTTAGTGATGTCAGAATATATTACATTTTGGAACACTTAGGGTGGGTTTATCAATGTGAGGATAAATAAATCAACTTGCAGATAAAATTTTATTCGTAAGATAATTACAATGAACCGTTTATTGAGTGTTAAAAAGAAGTTATCTGCAAGATAAAGCATTGTAGTTGCTAAATTTTATCTGCCAGTTAGCAATATCTGTCAGTTACTTACCTAAAACTTTTATCGTCACATTGATAAACGCACCCTTAAGATATTTTTTCTTCTTTACATGTAAGCATCATTAGCTTTTATACTTTCTTCGAAGTATGCAATCAACCAATATCTTCTTTCCGCCTTCCACTAATAACAATAATTTGTATTATTCTTAACTTTAAGAAGATACAAAAAGTCAAGGAAACAATATTTAATTTAATCTGTTAATATGTAAAATCATGAACCCTATTGCATTATCACATTCTATAGACTTAAGAACACAAGAACTTTGTACTATGCATAATGAAATTACGCGGTAAAACTTGACTTTCTTCCGAGTTTCCTCATACTATATATCACTTTCTGTTATCAACATTTCGGTATCTAAGTCAGTCTGACCTTCAGACTCTGTCGACTACCAGTAAGGTTACTGAAACCTCGAAACGTATGACAAAACTCAAAGGAAGTTTCAACATTCAAAATACCGGCCGTGAAATTTTACAAATCTATTCTGTAGATCTAGGTATATTCGCATAAGCTACTCTTTTTAACTCGTCATTCTCAACTAGTTAGTAGTGCTAACGTTTAGTAATTAATTATTTCGTTAAATACTAGGTATAGACTAAAACTTACTGTTTTTTACTTACTGTATTTAGGATTAGCCCAGCCGTTTCAACGTATATCGTAGACCAAATTCTGAGAAGTACAGAGGAGTCAGTTCGCAATGTGGCGGTAAATTACGACTGGTATTTTTTTCCAGTCTTTAACCCAGATGGTTATGAATATACCCATACTACGGTAAGTTTTAAAATGTTTAGTTATACCATTAAGTCTGTTCTCCTAAGGATTTCATTTTCCATTTTGTGACAATGTTCATTCCCCAGAGCTTACGTTTACTTTAAATAAGTGCCGTAATTCATAATTTGATAGCTTTTTTACAGAACTATAAATTTACGCACACTGAAGTAAGTGTTTAGTTGCAACATAAAATCTATTACACATATCACGTACAAATAGATACCCTAGCTCTGTAGGGAGCATGTAACGTATTTTGCGGGAATGGGTCGCACACTGGACAAGAGGTATTATTCTGAAAACGTCGACAAAAATGCCAATATAAAAAAACCAAAGAAATGCCTATAATAGGCGCTCGTGGTATATTGTTGGAATTTACCATGCGGGCGAATGCAATGAAAATAGATCAAGCATTAGAAGCGGACAACGTAGTTTCGACCTTCCAGGTCTCATACTCCATACAATGGACTAATAACAACCTCGCGTCCTCTAGTGAGCAAGTTAGGAAGTAGCACAGTAGGAAAGAGTCTACACACAAGTCGAATTAGTCCATTGTTCGAAGTATTATACACATAAGTAGAGATGCGAAAGGCGGTGAAATTAGATGTTGCATTCAGAGTAGCGCTAATGAGACCTGGAAGGTCGAAACTACGTGGTACGCTTCGAATGCTAGATCTATCTTTATCGCATTCGCCCGCAGAGTGAGTTCCAAAAATATAACACGAGCGCCTATTATAGGCATTTCTTTGGTTTTTTTTATATTGGCATTTGTCGAAGTTTTCATATGTTACGACGTGGTAAGCCGTATATGGAATTCACCATTAACTGCTAGCAAATCGAGACATCTAGCGGGACTCACAACCCGCGAGTTGTGCGAGCTAGATCGGTATCTGCTGTACAGCGACTTGTGTGTAGCGTCCTTGCGGTGTGCTACTTCCCAATTCACGATTTTCAAACATCTCTCCAAAAAATACTATATGCGTTATATATTTTTTGAGTTTTTCAGTTCTAATTTCATTTTCGACAAAATAAATGGGTGTTCTATATACAAAAAATCACAGGCGTGGTTATAACGGTAAAACGAAAAAAGAAATCAAAATAAAATTTATACAAAAGGATGTAGCTTAGAAAAATGCATCAAGGATGTTCGAACCGTTTTTTGATAGCGCCTACGAAAAGCGATATACAAGGCTGCATTGGTGTTCTGAAAACACTGTAATTCGAAAACGGTAAGAGATAGCGGAATTCAGTTTGCGCCATTATTATTTTTAGAAAAAGCTCTGGAACTTTTTTTCTGTATCCTACAGGTTCCTGGAACACTCGGAAAATTACGAAAATGGGTTACTCTGTATTTTCTCTTAACGCAGTATTTCCTGCGCTTAGAAATTATTTAATCATGATTGAAATTTTAGAAACTGTAAAAATTTTATGAGCGCTGACGTGTCTCAGAATTAACGTTTGCTTGAAATTAGTACTGTCATTAATAATTTGACAGTTTTATTGCGTAACTGTGTTTACTATTCGCAGAACCAATTTTCTTGGAATTTACCAAACATTAAGTTTCTTCTAAAAGGTGCATATATTTTTAACATTTTGTTCACTGAAGTTATACTTCATCAGTTACTTTGTCAAAAATCTTTTATGTGTTTTAAAAATGTGTTCAACTGTTCCAACATTATTTTATTATATTTTCAACACATTCAGATATATAAAATTCTAATATGTAGTTATTCTACCACCGCCATATTTACATACTTTTTTCATCTACGTATTGATTTACTGTTATTTACTAATTTCTTTTGATTTTTATTAAATTAATACTATATTGGTACTTTTCGTTTGTCCAATACTCCATACGGTGAACACGCAACGATTTTCAGACAAAATTGACCATAACTTCTCAAATACTCTGTATAACTCAATGAAACCTTATATCGAAAGTATGAGGAAGATGCGCTTAATCTAAATTTGAAGCAATATATAGTGTGTCCCATTTAAGAAAATGTATGTTTGGTTCACCCTGGTAATATGAAACATCCTGTATATACGACAATAATTTTAAAATGTGTAGCATAAGACTGTCTATACTTTTCGTACAAACGTCTTTTTATATCTTGAATATTGATGGATATATTGAACTTTGACGTACTAATGCCTCACCCTGTATAGTGTTCTGTCACATGCATATAGACAACAATAAAATCAAAATGTCAAATTTATAATTTAATAGAAATGACTTATTAATAAATATCCCATCTTATCTTAATAATTTATACGTGTGTGTATCCCTAGTCTATCTTAAAAGGCAGTTAATTCACCTGACTCTAGTACTTTTTTTTATTCTAACTACCTTATTTTCTTTATTCACTCTTCTTTTTGTTATTTATTATTCACTAATATACTATAATTTTTGCTTCTTCAAAATTCCACTTTATAAATTGTTTCTATTTGCTTATATTGCTTATACATATTTGTTTACATTTCCGATAGATAGATTTTTCTGGTTGACTGTTTTCTTTCTGACAGAAATAAAATTTCAGGTGGTGATATACGTTTTGTATGCGTCTTACAATATTTTTTCAAATACATATGAGTATTCGATATTACAATTAGTTTGTTTCGTTTCATTTCAACAGAATGTAAACAAATACTAATATACAACTATATTATACCCTCACAATATGTTATATCTTTTGGGTTTACCTTCACTTGTAACATTTTTATGTTTTTATGTATTTATGTATTTTGTTAATTTGTAAAATTTACATTTTCTATATTTAAAATAAACATAATCATCAATAGACTTATTTCAATGTGTGGCATAAAAGATAATTTTAAGAAATTTTATAGATAAATTAACCAAAAGTAACATCAACAAGCAACAATACAAAGCTTATATTTTAAATTCAGAATCGTATGTGGCGCAAAACTCGTACTCCTTATGGTTCATGCTATGGGGCTGATCCAAACCGAAACTGGGCTTACCGATGGAACACAGGAGGTGCAAGTACTAATCCATGCAGTGACACGTACGCTGGACCAAGTCCATTTTCTGAAAGGTCAACGTCAACTATGAGTCAGTTCTTTAGTGGCATTGCTGACAGCGTGGTTGGTTACATCAGCTTCCACTCTTATTCTCAACTTTTGCTTTTCCCATATGGACACACAACGGAGAACCTAGCTAATTATGAAGAACTGGTAAGTTTAATTGTCTCCTTAGGCTGTATTGACCGTTATTGCCTCTATTTCTCATGCTTATCGAAATAGCAAGACATTGGTGACACAGCAGCTGCCGCCTTAGAAGAGGTACATGGGACCCCCTATACTGTAGGAAACATTGGTGCTACTATATGTAAGTAGTGATTTATATCTATTTCACTGTTTATTTACATATATTTATTTTTAATTGTAAAATAGATATTGCTACTGGCAGTAGTCTGGATTGGGCTAAGGGTGTCCACGGTACTCGCATCGCGTACACTTATGAACTTCGTGATCGTGGAACTTTCGGTTTCATTCTTCCCGTCGACCAGATTATTCCTACAGGAGAAGAAACACTCGTTTCATTCGTAACAATCTTCGAAGAATTTGCCGACTTGCTGTAAAAAATTGTTCTATTTCAAATATTACTCAATGAGTGTAAAACGTACTTAATTTAATTAAATAATATACGAGTATAAGTGTTTCTTTATGTTTAATAATATTCATATGATTGTATGATTTGGAATCCCCATTTTGTGTGTGAAGTAACTACGTGCCTATTTACTTACATACATTTATTATAAACTGTAAAATAGATGTTGCTACTGGTGGTAGTATGGACTGGGGTAAGGGTATCTATAAGGTACTCGTACCGGATACACTTATGAACTTCGTGATCTAGGACGTTACGGGGGGAGGGCGGAGGAGGGAGGGGCATGACTCTGGCCCTCCATCTGAAATAGATTATATCTTCTAAACTGGCGAGGTACAAAATGTTTAATGTTTGGTACAAAACGGTACAAAATGAATACAAAACTTTAAGAATTTTAAAATTCGGTTATGGGGTGTTAGCAACCACAACGTGCCCTTTTATTGGTTGTTATTCAATTTTTAATTTTTGTTATAGTAATAAGTACTTTTACATATGTCAACATAGTTATACGTGACTTGTTCGTTCCTGTTTTTAGAATAAAGTATATCACGTAAAAATATGTCCAATTTTCTTTCAAGTGAATGCAACGAAACGCCGGTGCGTTAATACATATATATTTATTGCTCTGAAAAGTTGAAATTGAAAATTGAAGCAGTCCACTGCAGCCGTTTGCTGCATGCCAGTTTATTCAGCATTCTGTAGATTCATAACATGGAGGCTGGCGATATACAGGGTTGCCTACTTGGATTTCTTTCTTAAATAGTACGTTTAATATTGATTTGATCAGAAAATATTAAGTACATATTTTATTCGGACATTTCTCGTTTACAATTTAAAAACTCAGTTTCATCTGTACAGGACCGTACTTAGTTTTTTTAATGGAACACCCTATATATTTTTCTATTTTTGATATCTACATCGAATTTTAAGTCAACATTGTTAAGACTTTTATTAGCATAAGTGTAGCTCTTAGGAGAAAAAACGTGTTTTTGTTAAATTTCCACCGAAATTACTGTTTATTTAAAAAATCATATCTACTCAATCCTTGGCTGGAGAGTGACCAAATTGGAGATTATCATAAACCAGAACGTGTTTTAATTTTTTGTAGGTAGAATTTTAACGAAATTTATTGTAGAGGGACTTTATTGATATTTCTTTGACAACCGCAGAAAAATTGGATTTTTTTTTTTTTTTTTTAATGGAAGACCCTGTATATTTTATCACGCATGAACTCCTTTACAGATTTACTATGTTTTTTGTTAAACATGTCGTATACCCAAGGGCTGAGATAATTACCATTAATATCATAATTACCATTAATATCATGTTACTCAGAAAGTTTATTTATTTATTTAAAGTAAGAAACATACAGGAAAAACTCCTTATACAAATGTTTCTACATTATACAAAACAGAAAATTTAATTGCCACAGATGACTGCAAAAAGTGTCATAATACAAAAGCATTCGATAATTCTCTCACATGGGGGACAGCGCACAATAAGGCAACCATTAATTAATTGGAGAATATATAGCGGACTTGGCTGATCTCATAAAAAATGGCTTAGATACACCAAATATCTCAACCGATTGGTAAAAGGTATTATAAAGTTCAGATATTTTATTAATTGGAGAAAGGGAACTTATAGTTGTATACATCGGAGGCAGGGGTCTGGTACTATAGTAAGGAATGTGTAGCCTAAATAGTGATAGAAGGTGAGCGTTATCAATGGAATTATTAAAAACCTTATACAAAACACTCAGCATCGCAATCTCGCGCCTAGACCTGAGCAACGGAATAGCAAAACTATTTCTAATATGTTGATAAGATGCAAACGGGGGATTTTTATTATGCCTTTTGTGGTATAGATACTTCAAAAATTTATTTTGTACTTTTTCTATAAGTGTGTCCACCCTATTTGTCAAAGGATCCCACACTGCAGAGGCAAACTCCAATTTCGAGCGCACGAATACATTAAAGAGATGGATAATTGAGTTCAATCTGGAGAATTCTCGTGTATTTCGCTTTATGAAACCCAAGTTCCTGTATGCGTCATTGGTGATGTTTTGTATATGGTCCGCATAACGATAGCAGCTAGTGAACGTAATACCCAGGTCCCTAATCGAAGATACACGTGGCAGCAACCTATTGGCAGCCCTATAATCAAACCCCGGATAGCACAACCATATTCTAAAAATAATGGGAGAATATTTAAAAAATATATTCGTAGATTCTATGAACAACATTTAAATATATATATTTTTTGAATATTCATAGAACTAGTAAATGAGAGACAAATTTAATCTGCTATGAATATTCCAAATGTTTCTTCTATAAATATTTTTATATGGTTCATATAACATTCCCTTCTTATTCCTGATATATTCAATTTATACCTTTCGGGTATTCAGAGAAGATTTCTCATAGCACATTAAAAATATAATTCCTACCACCAATACTAATTTTGACGTACTTATGTAGATTTCGGTAGCAAATCTACCATTTTCAAAGTAATATAAAGTCCCGTCCTTGCACAGTTACTTAACATTTACAGTGCAAAAACGTTATTCTATATTACTCCGAAAATGGTAGCTTACGTCAAAATTAGTATTGGTGGAAGGAATTATATTTATTTATGTGCTGAGAAATCTTCTCTGAATACCCGAAGGATGAAAATTTAATATAGTTATATTAGAATTATTTTGTGTCAGTGTACGCATAGTGCTGAACACTTAGTATTTGGGTATTAGTGTTTCTTACCTTCTCTTATCACTTATACAGGTATACATCATAACTAAGATCGGGGTATATATGTATGTACGAGTACTCTAAACTCAAAATTTATATAACAGACACTTTTAGTATGAAACTTTTCAGTATATTTTGAAATAAAACATTATCTACAAAGAAAATTTATTTATTTAAAGCTTTAGTTCAAACATATACATATTCAACACAATTTTCTTTTTTTTTCCTTTTCTCGTTCAATTGCTGTTTTGCCTTTGATAAATAAAGAGCAATATAAACTTCAATTTGCTTAATATTTACATTTGTATCTGCATCTTTAACTGCATATAAAAACGAAATACACAATAGGTTACGACAATAAAACATAAAAATTGAATAATACACTTGCCTGCTATTACAGAAAATAATTTCTTATTAGCGAATGGCCTTTTGTGTCCTACCATGCTAAATAATTGACAAAGGTTATCACTTAGAAGTAGAACCCCAAATATGTACAACGCCAAGGCAACTTAACCTAAAATACATACCGGTCTCATAAATTTAATTAATCATTTTAATTATAAGGTACAGGTTCGAATGCAATAAACTTGATTTACTTACCAGCCAGCTTATATTTAATAAAAAATGCACATTGTTTTAGGGCAAATAAAAAATGATAAAACAATTAATCTTGAAATGTCTTGAAACAACAACAAAATTCAAACTTTTTATCACATTTTTTTTTTAACATTAATGTCAATTAATGTCTTGTTCATACACTATGGCATTAGTCTGTCAAATTATTATTATTTGAAAATTGTATGCAATATCGTAAGTATCACAATATGTAGGTATACCGAACTGATAAAGAAAAGACAAACCACTACAACCACATATGTAAATATACTTCACAAAAATAAATACGCAAAATGTCGGCACAGCACGAAAAGGCACAGGAAGAGTACGCGTGCGCCATGAACACCACACGTAGGATACGCGATAAACGCGAAATTAAATATGCGCTTGCGCAACTAGTACCGTAGTAATACTTTGGTAATACCATCACTGACTTCTAATCAGAATCAGTAGCACTTAAGTATCAGTAGCGTGCAGTTATTGCAATAATATGCATATCTACATTTCAGTTATCAAGTAAATATATTATTTACTATATATATATATATATATATATATTAATGTATTTAACGATTCATATAGCGGTCATATTGGCATCAACTAGTACAGCGGCTAAAGTAACAGCCACTCGCATACGGTGAATCCCCCGTCTACTTTTATAACTGTATGCAAAAAATATAGAATTAAAATAGAAAAAAATATAGAATAGAAGTAACAAAAATTGCAATTTTATTTCCAATTAAATGCAACTTCCTTATTTCAACTATATATTCTAATTTTGATTATTTTGAATCGCTGAGAGAAATTTTAAACTCTGAAATTAGCCTTTTTTGAATTAATGTTATAAAAAACAGTTGCAGACTATTTAAAATGCTTGATTTTAGATAACTATCTATCGTAAAATAACATTATTATAAACTTTACAAAACTTCATCAAATTCACAACTGTTAATTCGCAAAATGTGGTGAGGCATCACATTCGCCTCGGTTAATATACAAAAACGGCAACAACATTTAAAACCTTGTTTTGGAGCATATGTAAGTCCAAGCACATTTTGAAAATACAGGGTGTTCAAAAAATACTTACGCATCAAAGTTGTCAAAATTTAAATGCAATACCATAAGTATTTATTTCGATAACGCAGATTTAAATGCAAGTTACAATGATAATATCTAGGTTCAACAGTTTCTGAGATATTTGACATCAATATTTAGAATGAGTACCTAGCGTTATTTAAGTTACGTGTTTCAAGTAATTTCATTAGCACAACCATTACATAAAATTGTTTTCCAAAAATTATACAAGGTGGTTAAAATCTTACCTCTAATTGTAGCTACCATTAATGCTCAATAACTTTCTTATTTTAAATGAAACATCCTATATCTAAGATAAGTAATTGGTAAATGATTTCTCAATGTTGTTAAAGTTCCCAATACATATGTATCTCTCTTGTAAAAGTCAATTTAGTGTTTTAATTGGCGATTTTGTATTAAAAATTTGATTAAATCGAGGTAACTTTGACATGATGACAATAATTTCAGGCATTAATTTTGTTTAATTTATTATTGAAAAGTAGGCAGTAGCGAACGTTGATATTTATGCGAAAACAGACAAAAAACCAATACACGTCTTATCACATAGAAATTATGTAAATAATATTTTACAAAAGAAAAATGATTAAATATCGCTCAAATTGATGTCCGTCATTTTCAATGATCATTGGCAGCTAACATACCGTGGAATGTTTAACGATACGACTACATATTAAGGCAATTCAAGGCTGCTAGCATACATACGGCTAGTTGCCAATCGCAAACGCGATAACGCTCGAAATATCTCCCGCTACGTATGTGGTACAAACATGCCATGTTTATTTGTTACCGCAGTTTTACCCGTACTTTTGAAAAAATACCTCTGAATATCCGCCAAAAGATGCGACTACATACTAGATGGTATCCTTTTTTGAGTTAATTGATATAAAAGGACGTGGTGATTCACAGACTTGACCTAATCCCCAGACCAGTCCAGATTTTGTGGAGATGTATGAAAATTAATTTTGTACAATATTGCCACAAACAACACCTGCCAATATATTTCATGTATTGAAAATGGCGGACATCCATTGAGTGATATTTGAATCGGTTGATTCTTTGTTTTATTTTGTATTAACTTTATAAAAATGTGTATGTAATAAGACATCAGTATAAATCTGGTTTCCAATAAATTGAAGCAATCCAATGCACCACTTACTTTTCAAGAATAAATTCAACAAAATTAATGAAATTATTCAATCATGTCGAATCATCATCATCATAACATGTCAAAAATATGCAATAATATGCATGGTGTTCCATTTAAATTTTGATAACTTTAATGTGTAACTTCCTTTTTGAGAATATATTTCAAAATAATTGTAGAATGTGCTCCCAAACTTACATATGCTCCAAAAACATTTTAAATATGTTACATTTATTGTATATCAACCGAGGCCAATGTAGCACCCCATCCTGTATATCTTATATTAAATACATTGCTATTACCCTTTATGACATTTTTATTGAAAAAATAGTATATATCCTATAACAAAAAATCTATAAATATTACAAGTTATCTAAGACCTATGGCGTAAAGAGAAAGAATGCGAAGAAATTAATGGGCGTCTAGTATTTTACTACAAATAAGTGTGCATCCAAGTTTGGGCCATCAGAAATTATGAGTTTCTTTAATTAATTGCATTGATATCTAGAAATGTCGAAATCTATTTTCAATTACTACAACGTACTACTCCTACAACATTTAGTTGAAAAGAATAATCATTACTTTTTAATTTACAATGCAATAATTTCGTACCATTTAAAAAGAATGTTTTTCTACTCCCATACTTTAATTGTACATATTATTAGATATACTGAATGTACGTTAATGATGTCCATTACGATAAGATTTTCATTAGTATTCCAATAGGAATAATTTTTCATTTACAATTTATGTCCAATAAGAATGCATTCAATATGGCCGTGAACAGATATAAAAATTAATTAAATTATTCAATAGTAAAAATTAAAGAAATACGTATATTATGGGGTCGTAGGAAAAATATATGCAACTATTTAATGGCTATTAAGACACTCGTATTCATTACAAGGCTTCGCCTTGTATTATAATTTTCATACTCGTGTCTTAATAGCTATCATTAAATCCTCATTGCATAATATACTATTACATTACCGGATAACAAAGTTAGAAAAAATGTTCTCCGAGCATCCAGTATAGTTCTATAAAATTTATAATAACGCAGGTAATGCAATAAAACTTTCTAAATAATTACTTAAAATCATCTGCAAATCAAGTAAACAACCTAGTGGCCCCATTTATTTTAAACTTAGAACCGTCTCGACAAATGAATCATTTAAAAACAAATATTTAAAAATAAAAGTTGAGATGACGCGGACGCAAATAAAATACGTTGGATTATATCAACTTCGAAATACCCAGTAGGAATTCTATCGGTTATTCCCCGACATGTTCATAATTCCCATGTTCCAGCTTGTACGCGCCCTGTATAGCACCTCTGCCCAAGTATATACAACTTCGACTAGAATATACTCAGGCACTACTGTGTATAAAAATATGCATATATGTCCAAGCTGGTTTACATTCTACGCATAAATTCAAAATTTTTTTCATAGAAAACAAGTTGGCATCCATATAATGCCACTTTAGCGGATGGCATTAAAAACGTCACCTTGAACCCGTTAACATTTATTGAATTGCAATAGATATACATCGAATATTATTATCATATTCAAGAATAAATATTCAAATTATATATTATATGAATGTATAAAAAGAATATTAATGTAATATTATACAGTAAATGTACTCTGAATATATTTCCGCAAAGTGGATATTCATTGCATATTCTACAATTATTTAAATATATACGTACCATATTGCAGATTGTGAGAATATTCCTAGAATATATTTCCTAGAGAATGTAACGACAGAACATTTATTAGTATTTAAAGGTAACATATTATTTATACACTATTGAGACACATTATCAATATCTCCATGCAGAAGAATAGAGTTAGCGATAGAATTGACCTCTCTGTAAATCTTACAATCATCTGCAAATAGTAAACACCTAGAATTTTTTACTGCTCCTACAATATCATTCACAAATATTAAAAATATTAGAGGACCCAAGTTACTGCCCTGAGGAACCCCAGATGTAGCCAAAAACGAACAGGAATATGCACCTTCATAAGAGACCAATTGTCGCCTATTACACAAATAGGAACTAAAGAAATTTAGTAAACCATAGGAAACACCGAACCCGTTAAGCTTATCCAGTAAAATGTCATGATTCACCCGGTCGAATCCCTTCGCGTATAAACGGTATCAACTTGACTATTATCAATATATATGTGATTTGATCTGCGCAAAAATTTTAGCATATATAATCTGTTCAAATATCTTAGAAACAACCGGCAGAATAGAAATTGGCCTATAATTTATTATACTATTCTTATCACCAGTCTTAAATATAGGAATAACTCTGGCCAACTTCCACCTATCCGGGAATATTGCAGTTTTTAATGACAAAAGTTTGCCGTTTTGTTAAGCTAGAAATTAAAATAAATAACAAATACACTCTATTTATATTAAATATTTAATTCTTCTTATTATTCAAATTATGTTATCTAGTAGTAAGTTAAATCATATAAAAAAGAAATGGTGAAAAACTTAAAATGCTTAACATTAGTTTAAAATAGCTTCAAACACCCTAACGTTATTTTGCATACACTGCCTTAGACAATTTGTAAAACTTTCGTTAACATTTTGTAACATTTCGGGCGTAATTAACCGGAAAACTTCACATATTCTGTCTTTCATGTCATCGGAAGTTGTAGGCGGTCCTTTGTAACGCGTTCTTTGACATATCCCCACAGAAAGAAGTCAATCTTGGTTATATCCGCACTATCAAAGTGATATCTTCTAGAAAAATGGGCAATTCTTCCGCAAAAATATAAATAAGTTTGGCAGTTTAAGTGTCCATCAAAGAGACAGGGTACCACGACGTATTGACCAAGAATTCCATCACACGTATTTAGCGACCATCTACGAGGGAGCGTTTTTATATTCGCGGAATGAGCGGGTTGTAGGGGGGTGATTAGGCGCATTGGGGCTTGGCCTGTGCAGCGACTCATAATTAGTATAAATACGAAGTTTCATTGTTATTAGACAGTTAGTCTTTGAGCTATCGTCAACCAAGTAACATAATCAGGAGTGAAAAGTGAAATATGGAAAAAATCGAATATCGTGCCGTTATACCTTATGCCGTTCCTTACCAGGCAAGGAAAATCAGTCGCGACCATAATGAATGAGATGTCATTGGTTTACGGCGACTCTTGTCCAGGAAAAACCATGGTGTACAAGTGGCATAGTTTATTTAAACAAGGAAGAGAATCCCTTGAAGACGACCCAAGCTGGGAAACTCATGGCAACGGTATTTTAGGACTCGGAAGGAATATTGTTGGTTTTACAAATTGTCTAAAGCAGTGTATTATTGTTGATTTTACAAATTGTCTAAAGCAGTGTATGCAAAATAACGGTAGGGTGTTTGAAGCTACACCTCTGTGCAAAATAATAGCAGTACAGTATATTATCGCTTGTTTTACAAATAGAAGATGAAAAACGATGTCTTTCGCCACAAATCGATCATTAACGACAAGAAGAGCTTAAATGTAGAGTATTTCTCTAATAAGTTAATTATGAACAAAGTTACAAGCGTTGGAGTACACATGGAAAAATTCACCCCTCTTTTGTGGTGAAAGTTGAATTAAATTTGTGTCACTAAAAGAAAGAGTATGATTTGTTCATCCAACATTCCAAATTTGGTTTGATTATCTGCAGCGGTTCCAAAGTTATGAATTTTTTGCTTTACGAAATAGAGGCGAAAATCGCGCGCAACAATTATACGAATAACATAAATGGTATTTGCGGTATTTGATAACAGTTGTATAAGATTCTATGCAGATAACTAGAAATAGGTTTGCTACTATTCAGGAACAAGTCGAAAATGTGCAATACAAAGATAGAATATGTGTAGAAGTTTTTTATTTTTATTTTTTTTATTATTTATGTGACAGAAAATTTGCTAGAAAAAGACATATATTCGGAATTACTCTATACTTATAGAAAGAAAAAGCCTAAAATGGACAGGAGACTAAATTAAACTACCAAATAACAAGAACAAACGAGTCCATAATAGAATAGGCAGCATTCAACTTATCGATACATGTGACTTAAATATTTCAGTACACTTAAAGAACACAGCAAAATTCAAATATAATGGTACAATTTCTCATATATGTAATTACTCATGCAAAAAAAAATACGAGCGTACATGATATAGCAAAGCTATGGTTTATTAACTCTGATGACGATATTGATAGTCATTAGAATTGTAAAGCGTACATTTCTATATTTTGCCAACATTGTTCAAGTATATGAATTCAGCACATATAAATCTGCTTAGTTCACTGTACAGTTCAATATTTATTACTTTATTGCTTAATATTAGAATGAATCTAAAAGCATTGCTGGAATGAAAAATGACTACATGACATTACCGCACATGTTTAATCAGAGTGTAAAAGGTATTAACATTTCTGTGACGCAAAATTTGTAAAAGAATTATTGAATTTAAATTAGCTTTAACTGATTAAGCGATCAAATGGCAAAAGCAATTTGGATAACGGTAAGGTTATATTGAAAAGATAAATTACGAGTGGTTATCACCAAAAATGAAAGAATGAAAGGAAATGCTTGAATTGATTATAGATAAATATACGAAAGAAATTTCGTTAAGTAAGAAGCGCAAGTAATATTGTAATATATGAATATATAAGTAAAAGATTCTAACGATGGTTTTGCTTTCAATAATTTTTGTTGGTATAATTAAAGATTAAAAGTTATTTTAGCGATAAACTAAGCTGATCAGCCTATCAGAATAATTCTGTTCCTAAGCTGTCGTAATTGTTTCTCGTGCTTCTATCGCGAATATTGGTGTAAAGTTCACACATTTAATATTGCACCTGAACTAACAATCATTTGAGGAAAAAAGATCTAATATATTGATTGGATGGATAATTGCATATGTAAATCTTCTTTTATCCCACACATATTCGGATACCCTTTATTACTTACATCTTAAACTTACAACGTTTTGCTGTAATTCATTCTATCTTTAATGTTTTTCAATTCGCTAAAATCTGATACTTACATTTTTATAATTTTAATTAAATTACCTGATTACACTCTTCATAATATACTTTACTTTAGGTACCTACTAAAATTAGTCAATATAAAAATTGCTTTTAAAGATTGAACGAAATACTGTATAACACAAAACGAAATTTTTCACAACTTGGTTATTAAGTATACAAGCTTAAAACACCAGATAACTTGATCAGCAGTGAATCTATTGAAAATGTTATACTACTTTATATTAATTTAATGTTACCTTTCACCGCTGAGTGAAAACCAATTGTTTCTCATATTAAATGGAGTTTCTTCTTGTTATAGACCATTTATGGATTATTTGTTGAATATCCGATCTTACAGTAGGTTTGAAGTGCAAATTAGCTTCTAAAAATACAAGCATTTCTTTAACTACTTCAACTTTAACTAGAAAATGATCTACTCTGTTGGTTTCGAATCTTTTGTTTTTCCCTATGCAGAATAGCCTACTGAAATGTATCAATTTATCAAGTAAAATAATTGTTTACACAACTATCAGCTTTAGACCTATACAACATTATATCGTTGTAACCAGTTTTCAAGCGCGGATCATTTTCTCTATTAATATACAGGGTGTTCAATTTAAAAAAACTGCAACTTTAGTCTGGCATTACCATCTGGAACACCCTGTATAAAACAAAATAGAACGTGCACTTGATGGTGCGGAAGAATATCCGATGACTAAATATTTGACAAACTTTCAATTAAGCGTGTAATCTTCCATCCCCGCTTCGTTGCCGGACGCTGTGTATAAAATATATCAGAAATTTCGGTTCCTTACTATAGATTTATTTGCTAGGTATGTACGTATTTGTATTTACCTGCATAATCCTACTACCGATTTATCTTCGTGAGTTGTATTGAATTAAGAAAGGATAGAACGATCAATGAATACGTTGTTGGGGTAAAAATTCTGTTTTATCGAAAGTTCACTTACTTCACAACTACATCAGTATCAATCGGTATTGTAATTGTGTTTCTACTGTTTACTAGTTAGTTTTTTTTTCTAGTTCGCAAGAGATATATTTTTTAATATTTGTAGTCAGTATAGTATTGTTATTCTTATTAGTGTAATAAATATATACCATATATACGGTAGTAATTCCAGGTTTGTATATGTAATGGTGCTACGTATAATTATATATATACATATAACACACATAAAGTAATGTATTAGTTAGCATACTTTTGATACTTATTTCAGAATTCACCAAATGGGTAGAATACTTGGAAGTACATCATATCGCCCATTTTAAAAATCCTAGGTTTTTGAAAATGAAGAAACGACGAGCGAAACATAAAACATGACATTCAATCCTATAGTTTGTTTTTAACTTCTGTCTACTACATTTAGCATTTTCTATGCCTTATAGCTAATGATCGCTTGATTCAAGTTAAAAAAGTACCTCTAACTCTAAGTACTAGTTTACATATTAATAAAACGTTTATAGAAGAAGCAATTCAATTTATTATTATATCAATAATCAAATAGTTCCTAAATTAGAAAGATTTTATCAGAATTTTGTATTTCCCGAAATAATTAATTAAAAAAATAATTGTTTGTTTTCTGTTTTATTTCTTATCCGTAAGTAGTTTATTATATAAAAATTGTGGTATTTTTATTTGACATCTTAGGTTTTCTTCAAGTATCCTCATTAAATTTATCACTTTCTGTAGTAATTTCAGTACAAAAAAAATTTGTTGACCACTTGCGAAGCATATTTAAGATAATTTAATCATTTTTGTTTCCTCTAATTTGTTCAACTGTTTAGAATACAAGTACCTATAGTATAAAATGATAAATTCGTAAAAATAACTAATTTGACATAAACAAAATTTTTATACAAAAAACACGTAAAAACTAAGTTAATTTTTGACTAATACATAGGCGTTGGATTAATAGTATAATAATTAATAATTTCTCATTACCACTGACCGCATACGTCTTTTTGCAAACGTCCAAATTGAACAAACCTATTAGCATTTAATGAGCAACGTCTGTTGCACAATTGCAAAACTTTCTGCATGTACAGTCACCAGCATAGAATTCCAGAAACAAATAATTGGCTATAGTAAATATGTCTTTCATAGAGAGTTTTATTGACATTCGACATTTATTAATGTTTCTTCATTGGAATTTAAAAATATGCCTAGAGTTACGCACGAATGACACTGATATATAACCTGAAGCTACAAGCAACAGTAAAATACCCGTTCACAATAGAAAATATTTTGACAAATCTGCTATACTAGATGGTTGTCTGGAATTCCATGCTCTTAACTGTACACTTATGGAAAGTAGCACAATAACCAAAATTAGTATAGGTAGTACCAATTATTGCGATATGAGCAAGAAGAACAAATGCAGCTCGAAACATATATTGTTTTGCTTTTAAAAGTTTGTATTCTAGTCTATATTTATTCACTGCATTTTAATTTATATGGTTTTTCTTCAGTTTATATTTCTTGCTAAATTCTTTTCTTTTGTTAAAATTACACTTATGTATGTACATAAAAAACCAATCCGTACATCCGGTTAGCCATTGAAATTACAATTGTCACTGTTTTGCATATCCATCTAGTGAAACCCGAATTAACTATCAAATCCATGTTGGCTCCGAAAATGTTTATTAATTTCAAAACTTCAAAATTTCAGCACAGAATAATGTCCGTCAACCATTTGCCTTTTATACTGCATTGTTCTACTCCTTTCTGTTTAAAGTTACAATTTCAAAATATTTGTCGAGACAAAAGATTTGGTCTATCATATCTATAACAGTGTAATTTGTATGCGTATGGTCCTAAAAGTAGATGTCAATTGGCCTTAGTAAGGTAGCAATTGCATTTAATACACGGGGAAACCACCAATTTGGCTTAAAGGTTTTTATACTGTGTCTGAACATTTAGTTACATCCGGTGCTCCAAGTTGAGAAAGAGCCGGTACCTTGGCCATATACATATGTATGTACAATAAGCCCAAAAAGTCCTTGACGCTTTGCTTCGATATCGGTAAGATTATTTTATTTTGAATGAATGGGAGACACAGAGTAGGGTATCGAGACAGCTCGAGGCAGATTGTGCGTTCCAAATAAGTCTGAAATTTCTATTGTATTTTTGATATTGAAGATATTTGATTCGTAATGCAGATTCGGGCGATGCATAAGAAAAAGACGACGTTTCAATATTTTATTTGTCATCATAAATATATAGTTGTTGTAGGGTTTCTTTTTATTATCGACTATTTTTTTAATTGTAGATTAAAATTAAATATTGTTATTGATTGAAAGTAAATTAAATTTCTGAAAGAGAAAAATTATTAAAGTTAAAATTTACGACTTACATTTTATTTGATATATGAATGACGAATGCAAATATTATGCAAAATCAAATAAGTATGTATATTGAACACAATAGCCACAAAAAATATTATATAATTGCCTTCGGTATTTTCATGCAGTAAGTTTAGTAGGTATGAGTAAGAGCTAATTGAGATAACGTGTATTAAGTTATACATACGTTTAAGTCTTATCTTGAAATTTGGTACCCTGTTATTTATTGTTATTTAAAGAAAAAGCGTGGGATTTACGTTACTAATTCTTCGTTGAACATGTTGTTATCCTTCAGTTTTGTAAATAAACTACTGAATATAGGTTTAGCAATATTTAGGACGAAATAGAAAAGCGAATACTTGTTGACGAAACTGGCTGAGAAGGATCGATCCTTTTCCTTAAACTTGCAAATATATGTTGATTAGATAATTACTTTTGATCGTTTATAAGCAATAAAGCGATACCAATTACAAATGATGGAAACACATTCAATATTTTCCAATAAGTAGTCCTAATGAGTAGTGACCAGGTAAGAAATGTTTCTTATTGTTAGTACTAGACGAATTAAATTTTGATTCCTATGATCATTATTAAATTGAATTAGACTAATATGTCCAGAAATTCAATTTAGATTTATTATGTATATATTATAGAAGTGCATAGCAAGAATCTAGTACAAATAATAACTTATTTACTGCAATTGTATCTATAATTGCCAAATGCCAGGAATAATTATCTGCAAAAGTATAAAAATTAATTATAATTATAATATAATTAATTAATTATTAATATTAAATCCGGAGAAAGGTTGCTAATTTATACTTCCAACGTAAACATAAACATCAAAATTATTTGGGAAGCCATTTATGCTCAGCGTTTACGTGTTGTTGTAAATAATCAATGAAGACGAAAATGGGATTAAAGAAGATTAGATGGAAATTACCAGAATTGTACACTCCGCGACACTTGATTGGACGCAATATGTATAACTTTGCAAATAGAACACTTATTTAATTTTTGTTACTTATATGGACTAGCTAGTGTTATCGTCAGCAAGTATTCGTAATATGAAGGGAAAAAAATAAAATTAACGATAAGCAAAAATTTTTCTTTGAAAACGACCGCGACAGTAAATTGAACGCACTTCAGTTGTCTTTTTGTAATCGAACCAAGTAGACCTTTTTTGCAGTATTTTAGTTAAACTATTTTAGAAGTTATCGTATACGGATAATTAGTCGTATTTGTTTCATTATGGGAGGCGGCAAAACGTTCACGGATATCGGAGCGAATGCAGATCGACGTTTTACAAACCGAACAGTACTCCATTCGTGAAATAGCTGGGTGCTTAAGGCGCAGTGGTCGTGTGATCCGTAATTATCTTCCTGATAAAGAAAATTATGGCAGAAAACATACAGGGCAAACAGCAACAGTCACTACTGAAAGGAAAAGGACGAACATTCTTCGGTTAGCATCGAATTCAGCGGGTACTGCGTCGGTTAGGACAGTCCAAAGAATATTACAACGATCACCACACACTCAACGGTTAAGACTGAAGAAAAAAACACTTTTAACTGCCCGGCACAGAGCAAAAAAGATTAGATTTTGCGAGGCAGTACGTTAGGTGGAACGAAACTTGGAGAAATGTGGTTTTTACAGATGAGAAACGATTTAGCATGGATGGCCCGGATGGATTTCACTATTGCTGGCATGATCTAAGGAAGGAATCTACGATTATATCACGGAGACCTCAAGGTGGAGGAGGCGCAACTTCGTATTCTGGGGCCGTCGATTTAATTTTTATTGAAGGGTTTCTGAATGCGTAAAAGTACCTAGAGATCATGCAACAAGCGAGAGAGGTTATACAAATTAAATTACACACCGACAGCTACATTTTTCAACAGGATTATGCACCAACGCATACCGCCCGGGCTGTGCAACAATGGTTTAAAGGCACCGAAACAACATTATTGTCGTGGCTGGCGTTATCCTCAGATTTAAACATTATAGAAAATGTGTGGGGATGGCTGTCTCTCAAAATTTACAGTTTACCAATAAGGAACAGTTGAATGAAAGAATAAGGGAAGCTTGGGATGAAATTCCATTAGAATATGTATATTAAAAAATTGTATGAATCTTTACCAAAGAGAATGTTAGAAGTAGTTACTAAGCATGGTAGCCATACACATTATTCAATAATTTTTTTCAGCACGATTTTGTTGTTTTTCATTTGGTGCGTTCAATCAAATGTCGCACCAATTTTCAAAATAAAAATTTTGAGTACTGCTACAATTTATTTTTTTTGGTTCACATTAAGAATACGTGCTTACCTATAATAACATTTGCTAGTCCATACAAGTACAAAGTTATACATATTGCGTTCAATCAAGTGTCGCGGAGTGTATGTATACATATTGACAAATGTAAATTATTCAGGTATACGTTCCTTCGCAATGCCACAATGTAGATTGAATAAATAAACAATACTCATTGCAATGGCAATTATATAAATCGTCAAACCGCACGCGTTTCTTGTTGAATCGAATGTATATCAATTTCAATGGAATACAAACATATATTATACATTCATTACATACTTATTCAATACTTGCTAGAATTAGCTGCTTATTTTTAGCACAACGTTACGACAATATATATTGTAGATATCATATATATGTATATGTTAAGCAATTATATTTCTGAAAATATCCTGTTTCTGTATTTTGATATAAATTTTATAAATCTTGTATTCCTATAAATTTATATCTTTATATGCGCTATTTATTCTTTTTATTATTTTATTTATTATTTATTACTTTAATAGATAAACAATAATAAGAACAGAGTAATCTCATCTATATATTTTTTGTTTAGTTATTTTCCAATAAATCTAAATATTAAGTACGCACTGAAGTATGTACTTCAAAATATATAATACTTGAAGTATGTTGATATCCGAAGACTTTTTATATAGGTATAAGCTGTTGTGCTCGTAAAAAAATAAAAAAAGAACGTCTAAGACATGGTGAAAATTACAGAAAATTCTACGAAACTAACAGATTTACTAATGTCTAAATATTTTCATTTCAGTTATCTACTTACAGCAACAGTGTTCTTAGTACAAAATCATAAACGTTACTAAGGCTACGTATATATTGTAGAGGAAATTTTAAAATAGAAGTATTAGTATGTATCCAACCTGCACTTTGGTAATAAGGTGCTCGCTTATATCGTTGCAATGTTTCAACATTATTTCATCAGCCATGAACTGTATTGTGCATTTATTTATATAATATTAAACTTTGTATTTATTTTATTCACTTAATATTTAACTAATGACATATATATAGACTGACTTCTGTAATTATCTTCAAGCGATTACATTGTGAATTATATTTATTTATATTTTTATATTTTTAGCTTCAAGTATTACAAATAGACGTCAAGATTGATTTATATCAATTAGTCGATTTTGGTTATTTTGCTCTACGTTTTTCTGATAAATTTGGAAGAACAGTTCGAAAAAGTTAATCTCATAGTTTATTTGTTTAATGACCTATTGTTGCTTTTGTAATTGTGATACTTCGCTAGACCCATCTTCTTAATAAAATATCGGGTGGATACGAGGGTGAGATATAGAGCAATAAAATAGGATAAAGCTTCAAAACATTATTGGTGCTTAAAGTACCTATTCTTCCTTATTATCTATAATCTTTGGAAATGAATCTTTTAAGTTCCAAAGCCTCACGCCAAGAGTGTTGAGTTTATTTTCATTCAAAATGGTTGCAGAAGTACTAGCCATATGTGCTGAAGCAATCGCAGACAGACACAGCAAGATATCTAATAGATGTCCTCTTTATGCCTATATTATCTCTGAACGCCGTTATGGATGTAGTTTCAACGAAATCTCTAGAAAATGTTTATTTATACTATCCATACGTTTCAAAACACAACAGATAGAAGTTTCATATAACAAAAGTGACGAAACTGCGAAACAAAATTGAACATCATCTAAAGTAAACTATTTTAAACATTGATAATAATGTTGATAATAAAGGGAGGAAATGTAGTTGAAAGACACCGGGTATGCGGTCTATACAGATTCTGTACAAATAACTAATAAAGATAGGTATGTCAGACTTTAGTATGAATGTCGATGTAGAATTTCGTGGTGAATTAAATGCTACAATAAAAACTACTATGTGCCATTTGAAGAAAAGAGGATTTTTAATGTTAGAAGATATCTGAAATTTTGTTGAAAATTATTACAGTTCTCAGTATCTATGACCCTTTACTTTCGTTTGCAGAAGTTTGGTACCTTACGCGTCAAAGAGCTTTACAATATTAATTTTTCTTTAAGATAGTGCAATAGTAAAATATTAACGAAAATTGTAAATATCGCAGAAACAGTTGAATTCAGGGATCGGGTATCCTAATATAGAATATTTGCAAATAATCCGTAGAATCGATTTCATTGAAAAAATTATACCATTGTATTTAAAATAATAAATAAAGTTGCTATTTACTTCCGGTATAACCGGAAGTCAGATTTTGTTGATAATATTTTAAAACAGTAGAACCAATACTACAACTGCAACTGTCAGCGTTTCAGAATTGTACTAAGAGCAGATTCCCTAAACTTTCTAATTAACGAGTTTCGTGAAAGACCCTGTATAATGCACATGTGTGGTAAACTCACGAACTTTTAGAATCTCTGCAAATGTATCTATGACAAAGTGGAGTGTATGGTAAACTCAAGTGTAGATAGTTTTGAAGATATTATTAAGAGTGTTGTACTAGCTATACCTTTTCTTTCGAATTTGCATTTTATCTTGCTAATCGCATACATACATGCATTAAATACTCCGTATTTATAAAAGAGATTCTATATTATTATAACTTTATCATTTAAAGAAGATTGAATATTTAATAATTATATAAGGCACGTGTATAGATATGCTACTTTCATGCTTTCAATGTTTGATTGCCTTTGACCTTTTTCTCTGCATGTGTTTTAAAGGAAGCGCATTAATTGCATTATCAGTTAAAATACAGGTCAATAATATAAAAAAGTATATCAGGCATTTACTGTTTCGGAAGCAGTTTATAAATAAATGTGGCTCTATTTACCACACGCAGAGGAAGGATTTATTGGGTTTACGGTTCCTTCATGATGGAGCTCTTGTCAATAACTTACGGAATCTAAGAGCAGCATTAAATAACCTCTTCGAGGAGAGATGCATGGTCAGGGAGGTATTTGATTTGAAATTGGGTTGGATGTTGAGCCGCAGGCACCTAGGCGGATAGCCCATATCCTGCTAATTTCTATACCACACTGCAACAGAACGAGTTATAAGCCTTGAAACTGTCACCCACTATCTCACCGCCCGCACGAGATCGACAAGCTAAGCCGTAAATGAGCAAATCTATTGTGTTCAGTATTGATCGAAATAGTATAGTTTGTGTATGAATTTCGGGAAGACCATAATAATTAACGGGATTCATATTCTTCGGAGATTATCCGTTTTTTTATATGTCTGGAGAGAATATTACAGGATTTAAGAAATGAAGGGATTGGCCATTCAAAATTTGAGGTAGGAAGTGTAACTACCATTTTGCAAGAGATCTTATATTTTCACCACACAGGGATTTGTCCAGAATAATAACCGAATTTATTTTGTACATGCGACAATAATGGTTAGATCGTTCGTGGCATGAAGATAAGGCTGACATTCTACTTAAGACAAGTTCTGTGCAGGAGACTTCACGGAAGAACGACATTTTGGCTGTTTCAAAACATATAATACTACATTTTTCGTATGGATTTCCTTATAGATTGTGCGAATGCGTGATGAGTTGTGTGATTCTATTTTCATTTTCATTTCGAATGCCTTTGGGAGCCACAAAAAAATTTAACCATTGGACAATACTAATGTTTCTGCTTCCGACAATAAGGAGTATAAGGATAAATTTGTGTTGTCTTTTTTTGGTCGTAAATGAGTTATGATTGTTTTGTTTAGAGCAAGCAATTGAAATGTGCGAATATGATTTCCAGTAGTGGTTCTGCGCTTCTTTGGGCTTCGATAAAATAAATGTGATTTAAGACAGACCGATCATCTGCGGACAGTGTGTTGGAGAGTTCTAAATGAAGGGACAACATTTTTCTGGATAAAAGGTGTCGTTTATGTCGAGAATACTTGATTCGTTAACGATTGAATCGTCTTAAGACGATCTGAGATAGTAAAGTGCTAATATGGCGGAAAAGGTTGAGAAATATTGGGATAACTTGTGTCTCTATTGTAAAAGCTTCCAGGTGTTGACTGCGTTGTAGTAGTGTGTGATTGATGAGAATGGCCTATTAAGAATATTATACAAACGGAACGGAATTTTAAAATAAAATTTTACAGTTGGATATGATTGAATATGAACTGTCACGTGAAAATATTTTTGAATAAATATCACTTGCGATTAAACGGAAATGGGGATCAGAGCCGAATGAAATATGGCACACGCACAGCTGCTATTATGTAGTTACACAACATTTGAAGTACTTCTCTGTAACACTATACAGGGTGTTTGAAAACTTAGTTGCTTATAAATAAGTTCAATCTTCGAAAAGTAGATTTTTTTAAATGGAAAGATATATATTTTCTTAGATATCCTGATTCTACAAAATATTCTCTTTTAATCTGTATTAGGTGTTCCTATACTTAAAACGGAAGGTGAATAAGTTATAACGATTTAATTAACCTTCGTATCTAAAATGCGCAGATATGTCAATTTACTGAACAAAGGGTGCTTAGCTTATTTGTTTTACATAGTTACTTCCCACTTATTTTGACGTCGGTCATTTTAGTTAGTTGTTCTCGCATATACTAAGAGATATATATCTGCACCAGTACAATACTTAGGGTAAACAATGCGAGAATTTACTTTACAACAACAACAAATTATTGTATTTGCTACAAAACCTACTGTAATGTTAGTATTTTTTACAATTTTTACTTTACCTGTAATAACATTGTTTTCCCTTCTGGACAATATAATGGATTAGCATTGAGAATAGACCAAATCAACTAATCATGAATTTATTTATTATGTAAAGTGAATGTAACCAAATAGTAAAATAAAGGTATCGAACGTTTAGTGGAAGATACTAACATTTAAGATATGTGTTCGTTCATATTTTTAAATTTAAATATTACATTTTACCGCCATTTTGGTGACCAATCATTTTACTATAATTTTTAACCAGTGTTTTAGTAGTACCAAGTAGTACAAAGAAAACCATGTAAGATAGTATTAATATATATACAGTCCATTAAGCATCGTTGTATTATTGCAAAACTCACTGTGATCCAACACAACATATTTTTGGTCCGATCGATCCGGATGCAGCAATTGACAAAGAAGCAATACATACAATAGGAAATTGGTCAGCAGTGAGTCCTACAAGCATACATTTCACATTTTCTAGTATCCACCATTTCCTAACCTTCTCGACCACGTGGTAAGTTAGCGAATTTTTCTTTCTTATTGCGTAATCACATTGTATATTTCGCATATGATATTTAGTGGGTCATGGCAGACGAACAATTGAAAACGTTAAAGTCACGTAGGGGACAGTTAAAAGCTCAACTCACACGGTTCACAAAATTTATTGGCGACGAAAACAATCGCGATAAAATTACAGAGCTTAACACACGCATACAAAATTTAGAAACTAGTTTCAACAAATTTGATGATATTCAGAATCAAATTGAGCTACTGGACTTATCTACCGATCAAGAGTTCGAAAGGTCAGAGTTCGAAAATACATATTTTGCAAAAATATGTATACTTAAGGCTATAGCTAAGGAGCTCGTAAGTAACTTCAATAGCAATAATTCATTAGAATCCTTAGTTTCAAACAATGCTAATACACATGTGAAGGTACCGCAGCTTAAAATTCCTGAATTTCACGGTAATTATGATAAATGGATGCAATTTTACGATACGTTTCGCATACTCATTGATGGTACGTTAACAAACATTCAAAAATATTATTATTTACAATCATCTTTAAAGGGAGATGCAGCAAAGGTTATTAGTTCCTTGGAAATTTCAGACACAAATTATAACACGGCTTGGAATTTGCGAAAAGAATTATTCGAAAATAAAAAAATCATAATAAAATGTCACGTAAAAAACATATTTGATTTACCACCTGTAGTTAAGGACTCTTATTCGTCACTGCGAACATTTTTAGATAATTTCTTAAATCATTATCGTGCATTAAAAAATCTTGATAAACCCGTAGATAGTTGGGGTACACTTTTAATATACTTACTCTGTTCCAAGCTTGATATAAATAACAAACGCGAATGGGAAATTAAATCACAAAATGAAAAATCACCAAATATGGACTATTTCATTAAGTTTTTGACAGAAAGGGTATCATTACTAGAATCTATCGATAAAGGTACTAATGCAAATTCATCTGCGAAAGTTCACGTTCATGTAGCTACTTACGATAACATGTATTGCAATGAACAGCACAAAATATTCGGTTGCAAAAAGTTCCTTCAACAAACAGTAACGGCTCGTTATAAAATTATACGTGATTTAAAAGCTTGCATAAATTGTTTACGTAAAGGTCATTTAGCAGCCAACTGCAACAGCAGTACTTAAATGTAAAACTTGTGGTCAGAAACACAACACTTTATTACATTTTTCACGTGAAAACTCAAGAACAAAATCCACTGAAGATATTAGCAAGATAGAATCTCCAGAAAATAAAAAAACAACGACTTCTGAAGACATAAGGAAGACCGATTCCAACATAATTGTAGCACATACACATAACCTAGGGTTTACTATTTTGTCAACGGCTATAGTATACATTGTTGACAATTCAAATACGACTATTAAATGTAGAGCACTTCTTGATAGCGGATCGCAATCAAACTTTATAACATCCGATTTATTCAAAAAATTGAACTTACCCAATACCAAAATTCATTTACCCGTAACAGGTATTAATTCACAAACTACCTACATAGACAAGGTTCTACAAGCAAGGATAATGTCAATAGATCATAAACATCAATTCAATCTTTCACTTTTAGTGATATCTAAAATCACAGATAATGTACCACAGCGAGACATACAACTGAACATTCCTAGCGATATTCATTTGGCAGATCCAACCTTTTATAAACAAGGCGACATAGATATCTTGTTAGGTGCCAACATTTTTTATGAGTTGCTCTTGCCTAATCAAATCAAATTAGGTACCAATAAGCCAATTCTGCAAAACACGAAATTAGGATGGATTGCAGGCGGTTCCATCAATCAAACGTCGCATATACAGGGTGTCACATGTAACGTAACTTGTAAGGATTTACAAAATCAATTGCAATCATTTTGGCAAATTGAGGAAGACTTTGCAAGAGAAGTTATATACTCACAGGAAGAACTAAATTGCGAAAAGCACTTTTGCGAAAATTTTGCACGCGATAGTACTATAGGTCAATTTACGGTCAAACTTCCATTTCGTGATAATTTAGACGAGCTTGGACATTCTCTAGATATGGCTATTAAACGGTTTACATCACTTGCAAGAAAATTTGCGCGTGATCACAATTTTAAACAACAATATGTCGGTTTCATGGAAGAATATCGAGATCTAGGTCATATGACTGCTATAAATGAATCCGAAGAAACTAAAACTTCATATTACCTCCCTCATCACGCAATATTTAAGGATACATCCGTTACCACCAAAATGCGAGTTGTGTTTGACGCATCGTCAAAACCTGACAATGGTCTGTCGTTAAATAGCGTACTACAAACAGGACCTGTTATACAAGATGATGTTTTTTCTATCATGTTGCGGTTTCGTACTCATTCAATTGTGTTCACTGCAGATATTGCTAAAATGTATAGATGTATAAAAATGCATCCAGAGCACCAACATTATCAAAGAATAATTTGGCGTTCCGATAATTCTCAACCACTTCGACATTTTAAACTAAATACTGTGACCTACGGCACGAGCCCAGCTTCATTTTTAGCAACTCGTTGTTTGAAACAACTTGCCCTCGAAAACCAACAATCATTCCCAGAAGCTAGTCGAGTTATAACACAGGATTTTTATATGGATGATTTAATTTCGGGAACTGAAACCACTGATGAAACTCTAAGGATTATTACAGAAATAGATAACATTTTAAGGCCAGCCGGCTTTCATCTACGTCAGTGGGCATCTAACTAGACAGAAATTTTAGGTACTCGAACGTTAGATCCAAATACACAGTACATATTACGTGATCTACAACACTCAAGTAAAACGTTAGGATTAATATGGTATTCTGCGAAAGATTGCTTTACGTATCAAACCAACAATCCTATACAAACCACTTTGACTAAACGGATTTTGTTGTCAATTATTAGTCAGATTTATGATCCCCTTGGTCTTATTGGTCCGGTTATTACAAAGGCAAAATTAATATTACAGTTGTTATGGAAATCTAAAATAGATTGGGATCGCGAATTACCCCCAGAGTTAGCGTCCGTATGGTATAAATTTTATAAAAACATTCAATTGCTAAATGAATTAAAAATCCCACGACAGGTAATTATACCCGATAGAATATCTGTTGATATATATACGTTATATTCAGTGATGCTTTGGAGAAAGCTTATGGAACATGTCTTTTTGTAAGATCTGCCGATAGTTTACAAACAGTTCAAGTTAAACTGGTCTGTTCCAAATCCCGCGTTGCGCCATTGAAGGTATTATCTCTTCCACGCTTAGAGTTGTGTGGAGCAGTTTTAGCCATACAGTTGTGCAGAAAGGTGTTAAACGCATTTAAATTTCAAATCAACAGTGTTACGTACTGGTGCGATTCGATGAGAGTTTTAGCATGGATATCGACGGATGCAAGTCGATTAAAAACGTTCGTATCCAATCGTGTTTCCAAAATTCAATCATTTTCGAAACCAACGCAATGGAGATATTTGCCATCAAGTGAGAATCCTGCAGATTTTATTTCTCGAGGATTGAACCCTGTTCAAATCTCCGATTGTACGCTATGGTTTGAAGGACCTAAATGGTAATCATTGGAGCCAAACTTTTGGCCTAGCACAAATTCTGATATATTGAAAGCAAATGAAATTTCAGAATTAAAACCTACATACACGCTAGCATCAATCGTTGAAGGAGCAGAACATATACAGTAATTCAACGAGCTCATGAATAAGTACTCTTCTTATATGAAACTACTACGCATTATAAGTTACATAGTTCGGTTCAAAAATAATACTCGCTCCAACGCAGAGCATCGACAATTTGGATTCATTACAAATATTGAATTAGAAGAAGCTCTTAAGATTGTTGTTAAATGTATACAACAAGCAAACAAAGCGAAATTCACCATTTAAAATTGAGGTTACCACTAGCAAAAAATAGCAAATTAATTTCGCTGGATGCATTTACAAACGCTGAAGGAATTATTCGAGTAGGTGGTCATCTAGAAAATACGTATTTGGAGTTTGACAATAAACATTCAATGATTTTACCTGAGAGGCATTATTTCATTGACTTGATCATCAGATATGAACATCACAGAAATTTACACGCTGGAACACAAGCTATATTGGGCAAACTTCGCATGAAATTTTGTCCGTTAAATGCTAAGAGAACAATTCGTCGCGTTTTGAGAACTTGTGTTACCTGCTTTCGTGTAAATCCAAGTAGTCACACACAAAAGATGGGTAATTTACCATTAGCCCGCGTTACACCAACAGCACCGTTTGCTACATGTGGCGTTGATTACGCAGGACCATTTTGGAGGCAATGGCAGTAAATATCGTATTATCGTAATATTTGAATAGCAATGAAGGCTAGCACGTTGCGAAACCGAAAAATCGTAAAGGCATATATTTGTATATTTATCTGCTTTGCAACTAAGGCTGTTCATATAGAACTTGTAACTAGTTTGACTGTTGAGTCATTTTTGCTTGCTTTAAAACGCTTCATCGGTAGAAGGGGTCTATGTCGTGATATTTATTCTGACAACGCTACTAATTTTGTAGGTGCTAATAAGCGTCTAAACCGCGACTTTGATATTTTAGTAAACAATGAAGTCAGCAAACACTATTTTTTAGAAAACAAAATCTCATGGCATTTTATTCCGCCGCGATCACCTCATATGGGCGGGCTTTGGGAAGCTGCTGTAAGACGCACTAAATATCATCTAACGCGCGTACTGAATAATAATTCATTAATTTACGAACAATTTTATACCTTACTCGTCCAAATTGAATCAATCCTCAATTCCCGACCGTTGTACCCTCTCACTGACGATCCAAAGGACTACACAGTTTTAACCTTACTTATTATTCAAATAGATTTTATATTCCCTTGAAGAATAATAGCATATACCTTTTCTAGGAAATAACTCTATATATTTTTTTTTTAATATAGGAGAACTAGAGCAATAAATAGACAGCCTGTTACGCATGTCATTAAAGAGACTAAAATTAATTGCTCCCTTATCGAGAGATAAACGCTCTGTATTTGATTGTATTAATACATAAAAAATGAAATTTCCTAATCGGTGGAGAACCAAGAGCAGAAGTACCATCGGAAAGCAGATCATCTTTAGTGTCACGTTACAAGCACGTTCAACTAATAATGCAGCATTTTTGAAGCCGTTGGTCTCGTGATTATCTGCATACGCTACAGCAGCGTACTAAGTGGAAGACTGAAGCCAGCCTGTGCAAACCTTTAGACGGAGCTTTAGTCGTACTGAAGGAAGATAATTTACCTCCTACGTTATGGAAAATGGGGCGAATAACGCAGGTATTTCCAGGAACTGACGGCATCGTCAGAGCAGTGGAAATCAAAACCCGCAGCAAGCACTTTTAGAAGAGCAATAAATAAGATCTGCATTCTACCACTGCAATAGGAACTGAGAAGAAATGTGACCTTTATTGTGTTATGTTAAGTACTTATTCTTGTGTAAGGTTATTAATAATTTTGACAGTCACTGCCTGTCAAGGAGGGCGGCATGTTCGTTCATATTTTTAAATTTAAATATTACATTTTACCGCCATTTTGGTGACCAATCACTTTACTATAATTTTTAACCAGTGTTTTAGTAGTACAAAGAAAACCATGTAAGATAGTATTAATATATACATATACAGTCCATTAAGCATCGTTGTATTATTGCAAAACTCACTGTGATCCAACACAACAATATGTATAAAAAGATTTAGCAACCGATATGTTCGCAGAACAATGGCGAAGAACAGTATCAGTAAAAAATTTTGATTATCTAAGAATTCTCCTAGATACTCCCAACAAACGGTATTTCAATAATCAACATAAAGTAAATTTACATCAAAGGTGTAAATAATTAAAAACAACAAACTAGATAAAATTAAAATAATAAAAAAGATAATATAAAAGGTATAGTAGAAAAATTATAAGAACAACAATACTAATAACATAAATAAATAAGTTATCTAAATGGCTCGATATGGCAACCGTTTCTATTGAGGCATTCTATATTCGGAGACGTATTCCGTTGCTCTTCAAGTAGTATCTACTGTTATTTGCCTAAAGGATCTCTTATTCCCATAATTCAGTGGGAAAAATTTACGAAAATAGGATTAACAAAATGACAGACGTCAAAATAAGAGGCAATTAAGTATGTCAAACAAATGAGCTAAGCACCCTTGCTTTAGAAAATTGACATATCTGAGCATTCTAGGTATATACGGAGGCTAATTAAATCGTTATAACTTATTCACCTTTCATTTCAGTTATAGTTATATATTATATACACACCTAGTACGGAATAAAAGAGAATCTTTTGTGAAATCAGAATATCTAATAAAATATATACCTTTCCATAAAAAAAATCTACTTTCCGAAGATTGAACTTATTTTTAAGCAACTAAATTTTTAAACACCTTGTATAATGTTACAGAGAAGAACTTCAAATGTTGTGTAACTACACAATATCAGCCGTGCGTATGCAAAATTTCATTCGTCTCTTTTACTCCTACGTGACGTAATGTCGCTATAAAGTAAGATCGGTATCTGTCACTTTTTTTCTTTAATTGCGAATAACTCAGAAGGAATGGTATTTAGGTATAGGGTATGATACATGAACAACAAATACAAACAAGATATGACAATGCATATAAATTCATAAAGTTGTACAGAGAAATATCTATTAAAGATATTTGTAATTTTATGTGAAATATAGCTTGCTTATTCTGAAATGAATTTGTAATAATTCAGTTAATTAAAAATGTATCGATTAACAAGCAACTACAACGAAATTTCCTATCACTCAATAAATAAATTAATGGTAGCGTCCTCGCCGTTGCCCCTGAAGTTGATCGTGGACATGTTTTCCCGATAAATGTTGGGCACAATATACATATGTATGTATTGAAAGCAAGAGGAGGTATTTACAGTCAGAATTAATTTTAAATAACACATCATAAATGTTTAAGTACAAATGACATTCTCGATAATTAAATGACTGTCACGCGAAAACCGAGGTTATCTAATTGTAAGATTATCTAAGCAAGGATTTATTAAATGTGGATCTATTTAGGGCATACATCACAAAAACTTGCCCATGCAAGAATATGGTATTTATCTATTACAATTCTATGTCACTCCACGGGACTTTAGAAAGTAATAATTTACTTACTGTCTTCGACTGTATTTTATCTTTAATAAATGAGTATAGTTCTTATTGAAATAACGATTATTATTGCACTACTTTCCTTTTTATCTGTTGCCGCGAATTTCATTGCAAAAGAAACACACGAAGCATTTTTGTACATCTACAGTTACTTCAATATTTTTCTTTGTGGGTTAACTGTACATATTTGTTGGTAATGTGCATATTTTAGTTAGTATCTCTTGGTATCTCTATGCTAAGACTAACAAAGTTTTTTTATCACAAATAGTTCGACGCTTGTAAAACAACTTTCTTTCTTTCAAAGAACCTATCCAAAATTACGATGACATATTTGCGAAACTGAAAGGCGTTTGCTCATGACGAAACAAATTTCAATTTTATTATACTGAAAAAATATATTATATTCTACGATCCGGATCTCTTAGTCAGTTAATTGGCAAACTAATTGTTATTCTCGCTGACATCGTATAGCTAAATAGAAAATTTGTTGTCGTTTCTTATTGTTGCTTTGGTAAAACAGGAGCCCAAATACAGCTCCGATTTGCAATAGAATTCTCAAAATTTGATAGTATTCATGTTTAATTCAGAAAGCTTCACGAAATGTAAATAGTAATTTTATTGACTTTAAAAGAAATCTCATCATTCATACATAATTGTTTCGCGATTAAATTTATCGCGATTTTTAATAGTAAATATATACCAATATCTATTACAACAAGTTTAACGTGTTGGTCTAGTTTATCCAAATTTGAGAATGGTCTACTCTTATATATGTATCTTAACTATCAGATAGTGCCAAAAGTAGTCCAATGAAGTAAGGGCAATAATTCTACTGATCTCTTTTCGTTTTTTTTTAGTATTGATCTATATCATAGATCATAGATTTTTATGCTCAGTTGCACCCGATTCCGGTTGCAGAACCGGTCCCTATTCCAACTTTAAAACTGGGTACACAATTTGGATTGATTTTAGAACCAGATATCGGGATTCGGTTTCAGAATTCTCTCCACAAAATGAGTTATACTAGAAAACATCCAAGAAAGGAATAAAATAATATTTTATCTTTACTGTTAGTATACATTTTAGAATAGTATGTAACGTGAATAAAAATAGGACAAATGTTCATAATTACATTAATTGCAATTATGAAACCTGTGTGCATATTTTGAATTTAACATCATTTTTAGATCGGTTCTGGCACCAACTTCGATGAATCGATTTTAAAACGAGTTCCGATTCTAGAACCGACTTCTGGTATCTGACACTACAACCGGGTAATCCGCTAAATGGATAGCCGGTTTCTTTAAAACTTAGCCCTCAACATACTAATAAAATGTTATGCAAATTATATGGACCCGAAGTTTTAGATAATAAATTATCCGAATCCAAAATTATCCTGATCCGCACACTAGCACTAAGCTTACACTGAATAAAAATCAGAAAATTTAATACCTTAAAATTATTCATCAGTTTAAAAGTGCAAAATGCGAATACTGCTAGTAATAATTTTTTATTACTTAAGACACTTTTTTAATTACTACTCTTCGAGCATAGTGTAAGTGTAATAATATAAGCCTCGCACAATTTATGCCGCTTACCACGTACTTTGTATTCGCCTTACTCAAGAAAAAGGGCAGTTTTACATGTTGTCGTTATATAAAGCGTTCAAATAAGCTTTGCCTCTAGTAGGCCATTCCTTTAAAAACGTATGATTATTAATAATTTAAATTTGCATTAGTTATCAATTTGACAGATGCATAGTTGACAAAAATTGCCTTGTAATTTAAAATTGATTTAACATGGTTTTTACTATACAACACAAATCGTTCATGGTAGAATCTTATTTTCGAAACGGACGTAAGATTGACGGACAATGGCAGTATTCTCTTCAAGATTGTTTAGAAGAATTTAGAAATGAGTTCCCTAACTTCATCTTTGATTATGACAGCTTTCGGCACACATGATACATTCTGTTATGGTTTTCAGAGAAACAGGGAGTGTTAAACAGAAAGAAGGCGCAGGTCGGGCGAAAAAGCGTACAGAAGAGCTAGTTAATAATGTAAGAGAAATTATAAATAATGCACCAAGAACTTCCGTACGAGCATTATCACAACAAGTGGGTGTATCAATTGGCACATGTCATACAATTTTGAAAAAGGACTTACATTTATTTCCATATCGCATGACCTGTTATCAAGAAATCAAGGAAATCGACTATCCCAGAAGAATAACGTTTAGTCAGTGGTTCTTAAATAATTTTGATAATGACCTTCTTGACAAAACCTTTTTTTCTGATGAGTCACGGTTTTATCTGAATGGATATGTTAACTCACAAAATATGAGGATGTGGACTAATGAGAAACCACATAATTTTTTTGTTGAAACCACACTTCATCCGCGGAAAATTGGTGTATGGTGTGCGATTAGTTGAAGGAGAATTATTGGCCATATGTTTTTAACGGAACCTTAACAGGAGAAAGGTATCGACAAGAAATTATTATGCCATTTATCGAACAGCTTGACGATGAAGAAATAACACAGGGTTACTTTCAACAAGACGGAGCTAGAGCACACACAGCAGGTGAAACAATTAATATGCTGCAGCAATTTTTTCAAAATCGGTTGATAAGTTTAAACACTGAACATGAATTTCCACCAAGATCTTGTGACATTACCCCATGTGATTTCTTTTTATGGCCATTCTTAAAGAACTCAATTCATCGAGTACAGATACCTGATCTTGCAGACCTTCAAATCAGAATCGCTGAAGGAATTAATGGAATTGACAATGCGATACTACAAAACGTTTTTTCCTCCATTAGAAGAAGATGTGAGAAATGTTTCGAACAAGGTGGACACTTTGAACAATTTTTATAAAATTTTGCTTGTTTGTTGGAAACAAACATATTTCATTCAGTTAAAAATGATCGTTTTATTATTTTGACATTTGTCATTTCATTCAAATATCTCATCTCATAACCAACAAAATTCCTATTAAAATTTAAGTAACAAGCTAAGACATAATTATAATTTCCAATGGCTACTTTGAGGTAAAATTTATTTGAATTCTTTGTACTATGTTGTAGTGAAATGCCTATGAGTGAATGAATAGTAACACTAGTAACAAGAAATACTGGTGATTCGTAAAGTAGATATAGATTCATGTTCATTCATAACTTTGGAGCCACATGAGCAGTACTTATTGTATTACTAACATCAACACCTCACATAATTTAATTTAACGGAATTCAGACAAATTAACAGCTTATTGCCCACATACATATATGCATACCTAAACAAGGATATGTTTTTATATCAAGTGGTTAGCATAATTTATGAAATACTAGTAAGTACATAATCAATTTCAATATTGAACAAATATATTTTTATGATATTGTACATCAAATTAAGTCTTGTTAGAGCTGAATACAAAACGATTCTTTCCCCTGCTTTTTATTCAATTATCCCGATTCCGCTCGCGAGGGTCCAAATCTTATAAATCGTTGGTAGACCTTGCATCATCTTCTTGGTAGCATCGTGTAACATGTAATTATCGCAAAAACTGGTAGGAGGAATGTGTGCCGTTTTATATAGAGCACCGGCGATAAAAATTTTTGCTTAGTCTGAACATTAGTTCCTTCTGTTGCTTACTACGTTCCATTAATACTGTTTATGTCACGTGCAAAATTGTTTTAGAATTATTATCTAGCCTCATAATAAAAGTCAACCTTCGTAGTTGCGCGGTCATTTCGTTGGTGTCATCGATCAAAGCAAAACCGAGCGCGAAGATTAGGTAAGAGCAGAAATAATTAATTGTCCTCGAACTTCCGTACGATTATTTCGGTCAATGTCTACTTTTTTTGAGTGACTTAGGAACGTGATACGGTCTAGACCTAGATAGTGATGTAACAGGAATCTATGACACTAAAATAATGTACAAACTTATATATCTATATACATATGTACATTTAATTTTTAATGTTTTTTTTTCTAAATAAATTTAGTTTGGTTTTAACTATTTCAAACAAATATTTTGCGAATTCATAAGACAAAATTCTGTATTTCAGTAACCCATAAGTTTTTTTATTTATATTTATCTGTAAATAGAAAAACTCCACTCGTAGAAAATTAAATTAAAGAAAGCATTATTTATTTACATTAATTTTTCAATCAGTTTATTAGGTAACAATTTTTTGTTTATATATATGTATTACAACAATGTTAACAATATGTTACCATATTATTCAGTTTTTAACCGAATATTTAATTTAATTCAACCTATTTAAAAATCCCATCAAATAAAGAAACAGTAGCAACAGAAACTTATCAAATTACTATATACGAAGTAATTCCAATTTTCTGTCTGATATTTTATATATTTCTTAAATTGTAATAATTCTCAAAAGTGATAAATGTTGTTAAGTTTTCTTAATTCTCTATTTAAATTTCTTCGAACTCCAAAATTTATTACTTTTCGATTTTGTTTTACAGTTTCGGTAGATGATAAGTAGACTACATGCATACTTTTATTAGGTTTTTATGTGAAATTATCTAGGTTTCACCTGTTCAGTAATTGAGTATATGACGCTATCTTGTTTCTAACCGACTTTAAATGGTGAATGCTAGATACTCCTAAAATGTAATTATATCTGTTTAATTTTATTAGATATGCAATACTTTCCTAGAATTTTTAATCCAACTATGTAAGTAAGAATAATTTCTATTATGTTCTTGTGTATTGTTTGCAGTAGAAAGGTATGTTGAGCTACTTATCTCCGGGAAGCAGGATGAAGTTTCAATAATGTAGCTACCAAATATGTATGTATGTATAAAAAGATCATGCAGCTTGCAAGCAGTTTACTTTCTTTTTATTGCAAAAAATTTCTTAGGAAATTTTTGTTTGTATTTGTTTATAGGTAAAAAAAATTGTTTACCCATTTTAAATTTTCATAATTGGTGATATTTTCATGGATTTGTAGACTGTGTTTTTTATATATTTCGCAATATAAACCATGCATTGTATGTATATTGTTTTCAGACTTCGCCTTGGATTTTAAATTAAAGCTATAAACTATTTATAATATCTCGATTTTTGAGAGATCGTTTTCGAAACGTTTGAAACGTGCTATTAAAATTCTTGATAAGATACATGTCTACTGCTGTTGTTCAATTTTTCTATATGAATACCATTTTTGTAATCGAGATTTTGTTTCAAATTAGACTATATATAGACTGTAATAGACTAATATTTTTCACAGGATATGTAGAGCTTGTTCTCGCAAATGTCTATCCCTTTTTTCTTAAACAAAAGCTTTTAAATAAAAATTGTAGTAATTCTCTTAAAAATTTGAATTGGACCAAGAAAAGAAAAGAATCAGTTTAAAATAGAGGTAAAACGTTGGTGTTTTTTTTTATAGCACACTTTATATATGATTATATATTTAAACAGATGTTTCCCTACGGATTTCAAAAATATATAATTTTGCTATATTACTTTTAATATTTTTTCCACTAAATAAGTTGAAGTATATTATAATAGAAATCGTAATTAATAAGGAGAAAGTGTTTCAAAAAACGTTTCACTTTGATCTTTAACCGTCTATAAAAAAAAACCTACATTTGATGTTCCAGGGACAGACATAATATTATACACGTTTTATTAGATTAGTAATTTGAGGACTATACTTAAGAAAAAAAATTAGTAGAACATCTCGATCAAGGAATAGTTTTTCTTTAGTATTCATATACTTGCCAGATCATATGTTGTTTTTTCCGATAATTCAGTTAATATCCTTTAAAAAATCCTAAAATTTATATGTAAATAAACAAAAAAGGAATATGGAACATCTTCGCGAGAACATCCCCTGTACATTTTGTAACATTTTCTCACACATTCTTTATCCAAGAGAATCCCTAAAGTTCTTAACAATATTGAATTTCAGTTGACTACATTATAACATAACTCTTATTTCTCTCCGCTATAACAGGAAAAACAACGCAGTCCGCTAAATATTCAATTAGATGTCCGTAATACCAAACAAACTTAATAATAATAATATTTCCAGTGTTATTAATTAATTTGACAAAATAAGTTTAGTAAAAAGAAAGAAACGTTCATGTATAATTTCATGGCTTATCGCAAAAAAAAATCAAACAAATGCTAAAATAGAAATTTGTTATTAAATGCATTACTTAGGTCACTTATTCTTCATCCAGTAGTCTTGTTACTACGCTAGTGATTTTATTTATCGTTAGCAAACATTATTTTAAGTAAAAATTGGTTATCACTAAAAAAAATCAATATTGTTCGTTAGTCTGACTTATAATTAAATTATTATAATGATCATAGTTACACGTGTTTAGATTTATCAATTCCTGTTTCACAAAATAAACAATGTATATAAATAACTTTTTATGTATAATGTACATTATTAATTCTAATATTTATAGTGCTATAGTCTTGATAGATTGATAAGCACTCAAAACTATAAAAACAGAAACATAATTTGTTTGGTGCGTGTGTAATCAATAATTTTAGCAACTGTTAACATTAACTAAAATTGCTCTTTGTTTAAAAACTTTACGGAATAGTATAAACGGTTATGTAAATCGAGCAACACGGTCGTTACAACAGTTCAAAATGTTAGCACGTGTTCTTTCAAACTATTGATTTGTGACATTTTACAACACGTTGCAAATACATTTGCTATATTGTTCTTATTTCTATACCGGTTATTCTAAATTACCGAGACACTATTGTGAACTTTATTTTTAGAGCTACAGAATCTATTAAATTTGGAAACTCTTACAGTGAAATCCGCTTAATGTGATCACTTTGGGCCAAATACATTTTGATAACATTAACCGACTGATTACATTACTTTGCATTCATAGAAGAAAATATATAGTCTATATCTAAAGTTGATTGCTTATTACAAGTAAGAAATTTATTGATAGAATTTTCATAGCTCGTAAATGTTTGAAAATCCTCTTCGTTGCCTTTATAAATTACGTATTTACGTAAAACGTCCAATGCATTACGGATTTCCTTGTTACATGGGCATTTGATTTCTTCTTCATCATCGTCACCATCATCCGAATTTTGAGGCATTTTTTTTTATTGTCACTTCGTTATTTTCTTCCACGATTATACATACATATCAATTATTCACTGATACAATAAACACACTGATGCAATAGATACACATATGTACACATACGTATTAAAAGCACTCCTGTCTATCTCAGAAAAAAGCGATAATTGCGTTCGAAATTTTTTCAAAATGATAATAATAAGCGACTTTTTTCATCACATTATCCGGTGGTTTTTGGATATAAACTAATTAAAACGTTCGGTTCCTAGCTAAAATGATAACAATAACCGATTGATAATGTTATCCGTGATCGTATTCAGCGGATTTCACTGTATTACTACTTTTTATGGGGATTTCAATTATGTAATCAAAAAAAAAATTGAGTGTGGATTTGTTTATTTAATGGAAGGCTCTTGTATGTTTTAGTGAATGTGTGGTGTGTTAGATTACTAATAAAAATTATGATATGCAATAACTAACTGCTAACTATATATAAACATAAGACAAACTAAATCTAGTATTTCGTTCCAACTGACACATCGTCGCCCAGCCCTAATCGTTAAAGATACAAATTTGAAATTTGGAGAATGTTTGTTTAAATACGATTTATTTTTCAATTTCTGAAGTATTTCCACTTGTAGGTCAATAAAACAGCAATTTAATTAAATACTAATTTATTCCGGAACATATTATATAAAATTATGTTTTCGTTAATAAGACTTCTTCAGTGGAAGAAATTGCAAAATACTAATAAGCTAATAATATAAATGGCCATGCCTATCAACAAAAATATCTAAGAAATAAAGAATCATTGATATAGCGAATTATAATTACATTCTTAAATAATATCTATATTAGTGTAAGTTTAATATAATCATAAAAATAAAATTGATTTGAATTATTCCTGTATCAATGTATTTTTTATCAAGCTCTAACAATTCTGTTCCAGGACTAAGAAAAAAACAGAAAGAAAACCTAGTCAAGACTTTAAACTTAATAAAATTCACTCGACAAATTAAATTGTCATGTACAATTTTATAAACCGTATGTAGATGCTTGTATATGCTGCATACCGAATAATAAGATTGATCATGTTTTAGATACATTTAACACACCATGATAGACTAAAATTTAGATTTGAAAGAGGAAATCAATATCCTATAAATTTTTTTAATGTAAAGATTATAACACGCATATCAAAACAAACTGGCACATTAAAGACACTAGTAGTAGTAGACATTTAAACAATTTTTCAAACAATTCGGTAAATTAAAAAAATAGCGTAACCAACAGTTTAGTAGATCAGGCTATTAAGTTAGCTCACCCTGATTTTAGAAAAGAAAATTTAAGCAAAGTTATTCTATAATAAATTAATAACAAAAAGAATAAGGTACAAAATCAAATCATAACAGAGACCACACTATACCATACATAAACAATTTAAGCGACACAATAAGACGCGAATTGAAAAAATTAGACATTCACATAACTTTCATGCCGACCTACAATAAACACTTATTCACAAATTTAAAAATACCCATTAAAAACGATAATCAAAGTAATGTCGTTTGTAAATTAGATTGCAAAGATGATAACAAATGCTATATCGGGCAAACCAAACAATACTTAAAGAAACGAATTTATAATCGCTAATACACTGTTACACCTAACATCACGCTGAAACTGCATTGTCTAAGCATTCTAAAGATAGACGACATAATTTTGATTTTCAAATCACTACAATTTTAAAGAAGGAACATAATTATAAAAAGAAATTAATTTACGAAATGATGTACATCGAAAAAGATGAAAACGCGGTAAATTTTAGAACTGATATTGCTAATTTAAGCGTTCTTTATAATAATTTAATTCACGCCTGAATTTTATTAATTTTGAGCTCTTGACTAGGTTTTTCTGCCATGTTGTTTCCCTAGTCCGTGAACAGAATTGTTAGAGCTTGACAAAAAGTACATTGATATGCGAATAATTCAAATGAATTTTATTTTTATAATTATATTAAACTCAAACTAATATAGATATTATTTAAGAATGTAATAAATTAAAATTCGATATATCAATGATTTCTTTGTTTCTTAGATATTTTTATTGATCTGCCTGGCCATTTATATTAATATTAGTATTTTGACACATACCTATTAAATGTCAATTTCTTCCACTGTAGAAGTCTTATTATCGAAAACATAATTTTATATGTTCTAGAATAAATTGGTAGTTAATTAATTTCCTGTTTTGTTGACCTACAGATATATTAATTTAAATACGATTGAAATGAAAAAACTGTACAAAACTTATAGTTTACGCTAGCAATGTTGCGGGCAAAAAAACCTAGTGATTAATAATCCAAAATTAGCTTACTTTATAGTTTAATTATCAGTTAGTGCTTTACTTTTCTGATAATTTATGTTTTACTTTGATAGTATAGTTCAAAAATGTCATATTCTTATTTAACAAGACATAAAATTAAATATGTATTCTGTGAACATATGAGATATAAAACAATTTACACATTTAAACGCCAGTTTGTCAAAGTTTTATAAAAAGTACTTTAAAATTTCTTGATATCATCATTTTCTTTTTCATTTTTATAATTTATATGCCTAAGTAATAAATTTTCGTTTGCAATATTTATAAAAAAAATATGATATACTGGAAATTTATTTTTCATGCGCATTGCATCCTTAGGGCAGTTTATACTCAAACAAAAGACGCCAGAGTAATAATATATTTCTTTAATGATTATAAAATGTCTATCAAATTAATAAACGTACTTTATAAGAAAGGCAAAGAAGAATAATGAAGAAACTGATATAAATGTAATCACATACTTTTAAATTAATCTCAAATTCATACGAGATTGGTCATTTCTTTAGTCACTTCGTGTACGAAGCGACACTGCGGTTGCCATATTAGTCCAGCCAATTTAGACAATTAAAATGACAAAAATTTCGACAGAGCCAAATTTTGGTGGAGACCTTGGGTTTACCATTAAAAATAAAAATGTAAAGGTCCCTATCAATCCCATGTGTGCTAAGAAAGTTATTCGGGGTCAAAGGCCAAAATTTCAGGTTTTTTGGGTTTTTTCCAGAAAACGGTAAGTTTTATCAAAAAAATACTTCAGGTCAATGTTGTAGATCTCAAAATTCTATACAAAAATGGTCCTTATGATTTTTTCTCTAAGTTTTACCGTTCTTGAGATATCGAAATTGTAAGAGTAACGTTCTACATAATATACACATGTTTCCACGCCACCTGTGAGGTAGTGTACTCGGCGCGTATTTTTTTTAAGTGGTTTCCCCGGTGGGCCTATTCCACGAACCGTTATGACGTAATTTTTAGAGACAATAAATATTTAACTGCATGAAGTTATCAAGGTCAGTCTTGCTCAAATGTCCAATTGAAGACAACAGAGCATGTGATTTTGATGAAGAGACAACTGATTCATCTTCATTTGAACAATTTATGAATATCCAGCAAGAGGAAGAAAAAAAGAAGAAGAAGAAATCGAAGAAGACATGATTGTTGAAATTGACTATGAAGAGTATGAATCAGATTGAAATATCAAAAGAAATGAGAACGACAATTAAACTCAGTAACCAATATCAATATTCGGGTCGATGGACCGCAGTGGTTAGGCGGCTGATTATCATTGTGAGAGGACGATAGGTGCCGGGGTTCGATTCTCTGGAGGGATGGTGACATTTTTTCAGAGAGTTTAATCCCGGATCGACTTGCTATTCGCTGTTGGGAGCAAAATGATTAACAGGTCTGAAGTATTTTTTTGATAAAACTTACCATTTTCTGGGAAAACCCAAAAAACCTGAAATTTTGACCTTTGACCCCAAATAACTTTCTTAGCACACATGAGATTGATGGGGACTTTTAAATTTTTATTTTAAATGGTAAACCCAAGGTCTCCACCAAAATTTGGCTCTGTCGGAATTTTTGTTATTTTTTTTTATGCCTAAATTGACCGGACTATATGCATCACGCTGTAGTTATCACTGAATGTATTAGATGTCATTGCGCTATTGTTATATCATTTAGCTGCTAGACAAGGCTGTAATAATTTCTAATAGGATTCGATATTAGTTTATTATCAATAAAAAAGCAATTCATTCTAATAGAAAAAAATTTAATTCAACGGTTTCAAGCTTATAAACTGAAACATACATATAAAGAAAATGTATTATATACATATACCTACCTATATTCTAATCTGAAATCTTCTATAGCGAAACAAATTTTTATGTAAAAGTTTGCAGAAAGTAAAAATACTCTAGTACTAGAGTTGAAATTAATTAAGATTCTTGTGTTTAATTATAAAGTTTAAACAATTAAAACAAAATTCATCTTCTTAATATATATATATATATATTTATCCAACCGACGTTACTAGACCCGGCATGTTCATGATACCAAGTCAATCCCAGTGTATAACACAGAAGCGGACATTTAACATACCTTGCTAAGCCCACTGATTGTACCGCTTTGCCAGACCCAGTGTATAAAAAAAATATATTTTCCCGCCTTTTCATTCCCTGCAATGTTGCCAAGTATATGCGACAAGTGTCTATTATGTTTTCACAGATTAAATGTAAGCTCGAAGTGTTTTGAGAGAACCAAGAAAAAATATCAAAGTTTGAATTTTGAATTTACCGCATTTATGACGTGATAATGGTAAATTGACAGAGAAGCTTGCCAAGAGTATGATATGGAGAGAGATAGAAATAACACATTTGTTTGATAAACTATTGTGTTGTTATTATTTTGTTGTGTGCTTAGAGTTTTCAGTTTGAGTGTATTTTTTAACATTATCACCTTTGAAATCGTGGTTTATTTTTATTTGAATCTTATTTGATACCAATTAATCATGAAATGTTCAAATCTGGGTGCAAGAATAATTTTAAAATCAATCCGGAAAAGCGTCTTTATTTCCAACATATGTTACAAAAATATCAAAAGTATTTCTATATTAATATTGAAGTGAAAAGCGGCGGAGTTCAGATGCGTCACTAAGAGTTGACATCTGCTCTTCCACTCAACCATTCTATCTAAACCTAAACCCAAAAAGAGAGAAGTTACATCTGCTAAAAATGAGTGTACTTTTTTGTGCATATCTTCGTTTGTTTCGAGCGTTTTGGTTTATAATTAGTTACAATTGTGCTAATTCTCTTCTCATGCCCTGATTTAGCTACGTCTAGATGGCTTTAAGAATATGTTCACTGACTTTTATTTCAGACGGGAATGTTTTTATTGGCGCATTTCCTAATCCTTTTACCGAAACACAAGTATTATCAAATTTTGGCGCTCCCATCTGAACCTAACTGCTGGCTTTTAACAAGTTCAGATTACTTCCGCTGTCAATTAATCCTTGTATATAATGACCATTAATAGTCAAGAATATATTATCACGAAGAGGACTGTCATCTCCCTGAACGAAGCATGTTCGCCAATTTTCTTCATTTCGTATAGATGCTGTGCTTGTTTGCTTGCAATGTGACCAAAATTATTTCAATATCTTTCATGGTTAACAAATATTTAGTAAAAGTCACATCGTTTTTCTTTCTACGTGTTGACAGGATTATATGCAATATAACTATTAACGGCTTTTCCAAATTATTGCTTTACTTATACGTTTTTACATTTTGTATTTTAGTACACAAAAACTACACATTAGAGACTGAAAGTTCTATTACATTTGATTGGCCAACATAAATATATTTTATATGCACGTCTTATCATCAAAACGCCTTTTCTCTAATAATTGTCACTGTCAACACACCTGTCATTCCCTACATATAACAGTGCTTGCACATTACTACGTTTGTCGTTGATGTATTCTTACAAGTTTAAGCCACTAAAAAGAAGTACCATTATCACGTCACTAAACGCGCGATGTACAAATAATCAGTTTTATTTTCTTTTTTGTGCGATTCCAGTAACACTAAAATTATAATTTTTGCTATTACCTACATCAGATCATAGTAATCTTTCATAATAAAATATTTATTAACACATTTAAAAAATCGGGACGGCCCCATTATGAAGTATTTATAAATACTTAAATGTAATTTGACTTAATTTCGAAATAACGCAGTCGTGAAGTATTCATACTGTAGTTTTACATAAGATATGTGTCTACACGTATTCAAAATAGCAAAAATTAATAGTTTTGACAATAAATTCTTTTGAAACTAAAAACTATTGAAACTGTTAAAAAGCATACTGTCTCCAATAACTGACAAATTTAATCAAAAATTTTGTACTCACTTAATTCCGTATGGAAGATTAGTACGGAAAAATGATTTAATATATAATTTACTTTCGGGCTTTTCTAGCAATAATACCCTTACCTTGACAACAATATCAAATATAACTGGTCAAACCGAAAGAAATGGATTCGGATAAAAACTTAGATGCACTTAAAGCAATTAGTATGAAGCATGTAATATTAATTCTTTTTTAGTTTTTATTTTATGCATCGCAATTTTACCAACTTACTATTGACATAAATGTGGGCAAATTCCGAAGTTGTAACTACAAGAGGTATCAAAAAACGGGCCACGCATCCGCGACCTGTTTTTTCGAGAAAAGGATGATGGTGAAAACCAAATTTGGCTTTCGGCATTCGGTTTCGAGTTATCCCTGAAAATTCGATTTTTCCCATTTTCGTTTTTGACAAAAATGACTTTTACGTTCTTGAGGAACTTTTTAATTAGAATGCAGTGGCGTTAGAGATTTTTTGAAAAAATTTTCGAAGTTGAGGTAGGACATAAAGTTGTATATTTTATATGGAAAATATAGTTGGCTATGATATCGTTAAAAAGAGGGTTTTTTTTGCCATTTCAATGATATACAGGATAACAACCTGAACTACGAAAGCCTATTGATAGGAGAAGGTAGTGGGAGGTAAAATTAAGTGTATCTATTTTAGTAATGTCAACTGTTTGTATGACAGGAATGTCAATGGTTATGTCAAATACTATGGCAAATTATTAAACCACTTTATAATTTCCACTTTTTCATTAATTGTGTATTCCATTAGGATAGGTTAATGGCTCGGTAAAGTATTTGACATAACCTCTGATATTCCTGTCATATAATAAGTTGACAATAGTAACATTTAATTTTAACCCCACCACCCTCTCCTATCAATAGGCTTTCGTAGTTCAAGTTGTTAACCTGTATATCATGTGGGGTCTTTTCGTTCATTTTCATTGTATTATAGCAAAAAATTAACATTTTCCATTGATTTTCATCATTTCATTACTTTTCGTTAGTAGGCGTGTGTCATTCAACAAAAATTAATCTGTCAGTAGGTTTATAAATAGTTTGAGTTGATTATTTGATTGTTGCTTCACCTTAAAATTATTCATTTGCGATGGCTTATGAGAATTACGGAAAGTATTATATGTTGGAATGCTCTATTCTCAATAATAATAATACTAGGAATTGGGTACCTATATCATGACGACGTGCGTTATCAGTTTTGAAGAAACATAAGTTTAGGCTATACAAAGTGAGGAAACAACAGCAGCTCCTATTGATTGATCCTGAACGACGAATAGAATTCTGCAATTGGCATCTTCAACAAATTCAGCAGGATCCATCATTTTTTAGAAAAATTATTTGGATGGAAAGTCTACATTAGCAGTGCCGGAATTTTTAACCGACACAATGAACATTGGTGGTCTGATGTTAACCCCTACCGTGCCGTCGATGTTCAAAATCAGGGACGATTCGGTTTTATTGTTTGGTGTGCCCTATTTGACGATCGTATTCTGGCATACACCGAATTTATCAATAAAAATTAAATGATCAATGGTTAACAAATGGGTAAATCGATTAGAATATGTTTGGAAGAACTTCAGTTTGAATGATTATTGAGAATAAATTTTTCCAACATATATCCTGGAATAATTCTCAGGATTGCTGATGCAAATTTATAATTTTAAGCTGAAGCAACAATCTAATAATCAACTTAAAGTTGTTCCATCACGTTCGTCATTTAAAAAAATAGAATTTTTTGGCCTGGGGAATTTAAAAATTTTTCAAACAAATCTCTAATAACATTAACGAATGAAAAAGTGCTTTGAAGAACGTATTCATATACACAATGCACTTCGGATCGTTTCAGTCATTAAATTTGTCCATTTAAATAAATAGCCGGGATTCGTGAAAAACGGAAATGGAAAAAATTTTTAATCACGTTTTAATTTATTCTCAAGCCGATAGCCAAATTTGGTGATTCGTCGATCTTGATTTATTAAAAAACAAAATTAGGATGTGATTTTCGTTTTTTCATTCAAAAATAGTTATTAAGTTGCCTTTATTCAAACGATTAAAATATTTTCCCATCCTTACATTATTTTATTGAGAATAAAGTATCTGTTATCATACCTTTCGTAATTTTCCTAACTGACTACAAGTTTTAAATTATAGGTGAAGAATATGTATCTGTTGCAAATTATTACTATTTATAAAGTAACTGAACAGAAGTAATTAACTGAATAATAAATTTCTATACAAAAAGCAATGAAATGATGAAAATCATTGGAAAATATTAATTTTTCTGTTATTCGAAGCGTTAATATGATTCAGATGATAAAGATGCAATGGCAAAAAAATTTCTTTTTTATATCTTAAACAACTTTGTTTAAACTAAATTCATCAGCCAAATCGTGAATACAAACTATCACACGCTAACTTAAACACATTCAGTTTTATGAACGCAAACAGATATATTAGATAAATATTATAGATAGTATTGCAATTACAGTGTTGCCGATTTTCGGGCTTGACGACGTTGATATAATGTACCAGGCTTGACAACGTCGGTAGAAATGCTTCTATAGATATACAGCTGGCCCTCTGGCAGAATGCGCCGGAACTAGAGTTGTGTATAGGTTGATATTCTACCGCGTTGTCGGTCCCAAACAAAAAATTGGGAGGAGTCATTTTTAAGCATAACATTGAAAAATAGACCTAAATACACGAAGAACGTTGTCAGACCCGAAAGTGGGTCTGACAACGTCGTCGCGGGTCTGACAACGATTACTACATATAGCGGTTCGGGTCTGTATAAGCGGTTTAACAAATCTATATATATATATATGGTAATATATACCTATATATGTATATTTATTAATACTTATTAAGCTCATTTAATGATAACGATAAACAATAAACAAAGTAGCAAGACCAAGGTTACGGAATTATATTAATTCACGTTATCTCTCATTGATCTAACATTATAACAGCTGTTACTTCCCCTCAACTTAATATCAAAGATATTTTAGGAGATATGAATGCTGAATTAACCAGACTGACAAAAATACAGGAAACATAAATGCAACCCTCTAAAATTAATAATTTGGTATTTGTTACCCTATGAGCCGTACCAAGCTCAACGAACAAATATAGAACGTGGAGATCAGGATGCATGCAAGCAGTCTATATTAATTGTACTTAAACTGAGAGTATTGTATAGAATGTATTCGGGAAACTTGAAGCTGTACCGCTTTCTATTACATAATGCTTCAGGCGTGAACAATTTCGGCGTACGCTGTATACCGACTACTCTCGCTGCAATCCCGGCTATCCACGTATTCCTTTCTTATAAGCTACAAGTAGCCAAATATGATTCATTCGATAAGCAATGGCAATGTGGAATACGTGACACCAAACAAGTTTGATTGATTCTGAATAATTTGGCATTTTTTTTTCCTGCAGTAGTGATGTTTACAAGTGAACGAAAATGTGCGAAAAGAGTGTTTTATCGTTATATTCAATCTTCAATGTTTATTTTGTTCTTTCCTGTATTTTGACCAGGTGTGTCTAATTCTATAACAAAACATAATCTTATATTTCACAAACTGTTTATGTGCAAGTGTTACAGACGTTTAATTTAACATTTATACTTGTGAATAGATAAACATATACCTACGTGGTCATTTGATTAACAATTATCACAAATCTATTCAATATAACCTCAAACATTTATTTTTAAGACGTCTTTCTTTTCTACCTTATTTTCAAATTTTTGAATAAATTGATTTATATTTGTATCTCTTGACGTTTATTGCATTCAAATTATTCTAATAAAGTATGTACATACATAATATACAGTGCCGAGATAAAATATTGGTACATTCTGTTTCTCAAATACATACCTACATAGGTAATTGAAGTTTCTATGTATCGATTTAAAGGTCGGGAACGCTTTTTATTTGTTAATGCTTACGACATTCATTAGTAACAAAAAAAATCAAAAATAATTTGTTTTTGATTAGTAAATAGGTATTTAGTAGGCTACAGAATTAATTAATGTATCTTTTGTAATGTTTATCATTGCGAAATTGCACAAAATAGCTAAGTTCTTCTTCTTATAAAACAAATTATGAATAAATTAAATTAAATATTAACTAATTTCTTACACGTAATAGCAACATTTTTGTCATTTATATTGGATAAATTATATTCCTCCTTTGTATGTAACTATAAATTTCGTCGGCTAAGTAGTTTGACAATTCTTTTAACCTTTTACTTACTTCACTTTGCTATTGTATATTTCTTAGTTTTGTTCGATAATTATTTAATTCGAAATTTAGTAGCCGTGATGACTATTAGTACAGAACTAATGGCGGAAATTATAGTTAGATTACTATGTTCGTTAAATAATTTTGAATTAGGTAACGCTTTTTTGAAAAACCATACATAAAACCTCATAAATTTTTTTACCCAAAAATATGAACATATAATAACTAGCAATATTTTGTTACTTCTTGACTTGCCTATTTCGCAAAACTTTATTGCAGTATATTTCTACAATCCTTAAAGGAGATTGCTTTTCTAAAAATGTGAGAATGCGCATACCTACTGTAGTTTTAAGAAAATGTCACTTGTGAATAATAGAAATGGATAGACCCCTTTCCACAATGATTCCACTTTCCGTTTACAAATGAGGATGGGGAAAAAGGATACTTTAGGACCCCTTAAACTATACAGCTATGAATAAATGTATGGAGCACCCTACACATTGCTTAAGATTGTAAACGTTATACAGGGAAATTAAAGACGAACGAGTATATATAACTTTATTAACAATTTTAAAAATATTCTTTAATATTTTATGGCACCTCCTCGTGCTTTGATTACTGCACGAACTCTTTTGGGTATAGTGCGTCCACAAGCTTATTCTTGCACAAGTTCAAGTGGAATTTTTCGCCATTCTCCAAAAATTATATCATTTAGTTTTCTTTTTGATTTACATTTGTAAATTGATACTTTCTGATTTAGTATTGCCCGCAAAGTTTCTATATGGGATAAGTCTGGAGGCTGAGGGGGCTATGGAAACAGAGGAACATCATTACAAATGAACCAGTCTGTTGTCTTTCTCGCGGTGTGGCAAGGAGCATTTATTACAGGTTTTGTTTAGAAATAAGTTTCTCTACACATTCAATAAAGTTAGAATTATATTTCAAACAATTTCTGCAAACTTGCATGCATAAAATCTTTTCAAGATGGCAGTACTTTCGAAAGTAACACAAGTTGACATCAACTGCCTTATTTCTAAGTAGAATGATATAGTTTTCTGTGCATTTTCACAATCTAAGCATAATTATAGAGGGACTTTTACCAATATTCCCTATACCTGTAGTCGTTTTTGAGATTTTTCGTCTTTTTCGAAAATGTTTGAATTTACGTCAATGTGATTAATGTTATGTATCGTCGCCATTTTTTAAGCAAAAATTCTGAAATTGAGAATAATGGATAAAAGAAATGTTAACGTTTCTGCTAGTTCTTGGAATTAGTGGCGCTATGTACGGGCTGTGCAAAATTTAATTTAGTACAACTTTAGACTATACTAAAACATAATTTTCTCAAATACAAATCCGCGTTTTGTTTTCAATGTTTTCAAGCAGAATTGAGTTTTGCATCGAACGGTGTTAGTATGCCTTATACCTATCTGTAATAATTTTAGAGTTTACACTTAAGTATAGAAGGTACTAGTAAAAGTTCCTCTGAAATAATGCTTAGATTTCGAAAAGATGACTTGAAAGAAACGTTGTTATTCTATTTGAAATAAGGAAGTCGATATCAATTGCCGGTGCTTACGGAAGGATCGCCATCTTGAAAATATTTTTGGTGGATATATTTAATTATCCTATACGCATACACAACCTTGAAGAAGTTTATTATCATCAGAACACCGAATCTTTCTCATGATAGATTTTAATCAATCACCTTGTATATGTATACGTGCACATGCAGCAGTTTGTTCTTGGACAGTAGTGCTACTACTATATGTCTTAGAGAATTACGACGAAATGGTATCTGTCACTATAGTGCCGTACTCGTTACCATAACGAATAAATATAGTAATAGTAAGTACTAAAATGTCCGATGACTAAATTCCACAAGTGTACATATGTATCTTATTTTCATGTCGCAATCTACTCCAAATTTATGGATCACTATCAAGGTCTTCATCCTCCTTTATTGCGTAGTAGACCGTTTACAAAGTTTAAGGACAAATAATGCCCGTTTTGATAATTGCCAATGTTAAAGTTTTGAAAGCAGGAACATAAGAGATTATCTTAAATCAGCAAATTGTATTTTAGATTTTCTTATTTTTAACATAAAGGTTTAGTAAATACAGCCCGAAATAAAATAAAATGTATAAGCTTACGACTAGCATCAACAGCAATGTAATAAGAACCGCAAGGTAACAAGTATACAAAATTAATGTCTATAATAGTATATTCGACAATATATCAAGTAATCTGCTATTTGCATGTCTACACTAATTTTATTCCATAATCAGTATTCTTATTCAACCTATTTTATTATTAATGGCTACCTGTCTGGAAAATTCACAAAATAAACACAAAAATTGTATCCTTTTTTGACTGGAAACTAATAAATACCTAACAATAATATTTATCTTTTAAAAATACATGAGGCGGTTTATCGTAACTCTAATTACTTAATATAAAAAAGTTGAACACTTTCTGAAACGTAATCATCTGTAACACTCATTCTTTACACCTAAAAGAATAATGCATATTTATTAGTTTATTACGTTATTAGTATAATAGTCTTAATGCACCTATTCCTTATAAGTAAAAAAATAAGTACAAAACATACAACAAAGTAAAAAATGTCATTAAAACTTATAACATTTTTTTTCAATTACTTACAATCACAATAGAGCCTAAAGTAACGCTAGTTGCTAAAAATCAACATCGGGACATTAGGTGTCAGATATTTTATGTTAAGTGTTCAGAATAAAGAATATTTCATAAACGAGCTGAAATTGTGTTTAAATGGTCGCTTGTGCGTTTATTTATAGTTAACAGCATATGGATTAGTGTCATTACAATTTTTCCTGCATTACAATCTTTCTTTTAATGGTGACTGACACTGGTGAGTTCTTCGCACACCTCAATTTTCTCCGATTGTTCTGCAATGATGTCAGCTACATACATATAAGACAAATCTAACTGACGTAGTTAGTAAATGTCCTGCAAATCTGAGAAATGAAGCAAGGAATTATGGATCAATGAATGCATGAAATCTATATTATTTCTATACCAAAATACATCTGGACGCTGTTTCAATGTTTTTTTTTTCAAATTATTAGGTCAGTCGCGGTGATTATCAATTGTAGCCAAGAAAGCTACCCTATTGAAGGTTAAGAAGCATTTTTAAATTGTGAAGAATGTTTATATAACAAAAATTATTTCATGCTGATTCGGCGTATTTTCGTAATTTATTCAGAATAAACCCTCAATAAAACAATGCAAGCGCAAAGACATGGGAGACATGGGGTGTAGTAGCATTGACTACGAGACTGTTTATCAGCCATAAAATGATTGACTGATTTTGTCTCCGTCTATCTCACAGTAGAGGTTTACATAGTAAGAAATAGTACCCTATAGCTTAGGAAACTGGCATTTCTTTTTCGCACCATAACCGGTGGTGATAGCTAAATGAGGATTCTACACATATGAATGTTTAGAGAAGCATTTCCTGATATAACTTTCTTGAGTTAATCTTTTTTCCTTGATTCCTAATATTTTTCCTCTAAACTTGGACACTGTTTTCAGAGCTGCCCGAGCAGCAGTAGATTTCGAAGTAATCGTTAATCATAGTCTTCTATAGCTATCTATTCCTTACTTAACAAATATTTTCTGTAAAAATCCCAAAAAAAATTATTCAAAAATATTAAATGTTTACAGTATGTACGTACATATTATGTAATTGGACACCCGAACAGAAACTTAGACGTTAAAAATATACCTACCCATACATCTGATATTGAACGCTTACAAAATGTAATTTTGTAAAGAAAATCGTTGAAAGTATGTTTACGATTAAAGTTATTCTCATACATAAACCATAAAATCATGTGATATAAAGATTATAATAAAGATATGTAGTATACCTATCGAATATCGTGTTTGATATAGCACATGGTACGACACGTGTTGTCTTTAACAATGCTTACACACAATCTTAATATGACGCATGTATTTATAATTCAATACTTATACCACGATATAATCACTGATATAACTTGATGTGGTGTTATCTATCACTATATTACATGTTTATAGAACTACTTATGTCTTAAAATAACTTTATTATGAATCGTTACTTGCATTTTGAATTTGTAACCTAATAATTTTAATTCAATATCCCCATGCGATAACCATATTGTACTTACATACGTACGTACATAATTGTTAATCATCCTGCTCATATCATTAACATAAGTATACGATCTTAAATAAAAGATATATCCATAAAGCAATATAGTGGGTCCCACAGCATCAATACAAATCATTAAAACAGCGCCGGAGATATGAACAAATAGCCGCCTCGTTTTGCATCGTTACTAAATCTGTAATCATCAACTTTCCATGATAATTTGTTATTGTCTTCAATCGTAGTATTGAATTTGTTCCATTCACCCCATGGTGTCATCTCTACACAAGGACAATGAATGTTCCCATTTTATAACGTGTGGCGAGTTTACCTCGCGCCTAAATAATCAACTGGGTTGGAACCACGCCCAATTGAGAAGCATTCACTTCCAAATTTTCTACGCACTCATTCATCTCAAGGAAAGAACGGAAGCTAGTAGAAATGTCTAGGTGGGCGTTTGTCGAGTTTTTGTCATAGACGGCCCTGGTTGGCATTTTCGCTTTTGCTTGTCAGAACCGATAACTGTAACAGAGATGGAAAATATGAAATCATATTTGCTGCTACCTGAAAGCCGTTTTCATATCATCAATCAATGATATTTAACTTCCATTACTAAGTTTGAATGTCTACTTATTTCTGCCGCACAGTGTTTAAGCTCTACGGATTTAGACTTTTACTGAAAAATTAAACAATAGGTATAAATGTCTGTATGAGGGAAGAGCAACTCAGTCAATACTATGACAATTCCAATATTATACACTAAAAACTAATTACAATGTGGTTTTATTTCTAGAAGTGCTCAGCACAACTACTTTTAACGTTGTGCTAGGCGGTCTCAATTTTAGTAACTAGTAGTATCGTATAGCACAGAAATATGCACCCGCACTTTGAAACTATACTGCATACGTTACTACTTTGAAAACTATATCCTGTCCTGCTATACTATTTTAAAACTAAAACATGCGCAGAAATGCAATTATCAAGTTGACCAGTATCCACTAGCCACAACATAATTTATTGTAGTTGTACTGCAATGCTGTTGTATTTCAGATTAGTGGGCTATCCGGTAAATATGTATAGCTATGGAATAGATGCACTTATTGGAATATGCCTAAGTTATAGTTTTGAAACTTCATGGCTAAAATCTATGTATAGATTCTCGCACAGGATAGAGATGAATCTAGTACCATATATAATGTCCATCTTTTTTTCAAATCGAAGACACGTATTCGTTTTTCCTTAAATATTTATCTACAGATACGACACTATATACTAGTACAGCATCTTGAAGATTGCAGTAATCCCTTAACGATAGATATGGTAGGTGATTTAAAGAATAATTTTTGGCATCTAGCTGGTATTTAACCTCAATATGCATTGTTGCTGTATTGAGTTTTATTAGGTCTATTCGTAAATCCAGTTGCTCATAGTTTTCAACTGTCAAAACCATAACAATTAGTTTTCAACTGAATGTCTGACGATTGGTGCAGGGATATTTGGGCTAGGAACCAAATATTCCGTGCCAATGGGGATATACCCCAGTGTCTTCCAAGCGAAGATCAATGCCATTGGAAGATGAGCGCAAGTGAACCTGGACAGGAACTATCGGAAGTAAAGCACTGCATTTTTTCCGATAGTCAAGCAGCCATAACGGCGCTGAGTTTTCACATCATCAGCTCGAAATTTGTCAGGGAATGTTTTAACAGATTAAACAATCTAGGCACGGAAAAGAGACTTGCATTATGCTGGTAACCAGGACATATTGGAATCAGAGGCAACAAAGAAGCTAATTTATTAGCAAGGAAAGCCGCCACAACTCCATTTGTGGGACCGGAACCGTTCTGTGGTATAGAGATGAGCACCTACAAAAAATAACTTAAAGACAGAGAAGAGAGGCTTCGAGCATCCCTTTGGGAGAATCTCCGTGATCTGAGACCCTCCAAGATCTTCATTGGAAGCTACAACAAGCACAGAGCAAAAACTTTGCTAGAACTAAGCAGAAATAGATTACGCATCCTCACAGGATTCTTATAGGGCATTGTCACCTTGGTGAACACATGACAAGGGTAGGTCTAAAGCAGAATAGCGACTGCAGGTTCTGCGGGGTTGAGGATGAAAATCCGGAACACCTGACATCTTACTGCACCGCCATCATGGAAACCCGAGTTAACTATCTCGGCAAATACGTCATAGATAAAGAAATACCTTCTCTGAAACCATCACAGCTAATGCAGTTTATTAAAGCTCTTAGACTGGATGGGGAGCTTTGAGAGCGGGCATACCCCAGCAGCTCACGCAAGGGCGCACAATAGATCAATAGGTCGCAGCGCAATATGACTCTTATTTAAATCTAATCTAATGTCTGACGATCTTTTGATTATAACACTGATTTTATAAACAGAGATATTCTTCAAATATTACCCATTTCCAAGTACAGTACAAATTTGCACAATAAGTACTTAGAAAACAAAACAAGAAATTCATGGAAGTTTGTAAATTACGTTTTATAAACTCTTCTGTTTGTGAAACGTGAGTCTTAATAATTTCTGCACCTTGGCAGTAAAAAACAAAACTAAACAAATGACTAAACTATGAAGCAATCCCAGATAAATACGAGACCCAGTATATTTATATTAACTTTAAATTACGGTTTACCTACATTTCTCAACTGTCTTTTTCACAGTTGTTGATTGTATATCTATTTGTGTTATCTAATCCAAATGTAGTATATTTCTGTCATCAGTACTTACCCATATAATAAATCAACAAAGTTTTTAAATTATTAACATCCAATTTTAGTTTTTTGCTTACTAGAAATCTTATATTAATATTTGCTTTAATTACAGAAAAATGCCAGGAATACTGCATGATATTAATGAACCATGTCAAAAGGCAACATTTGGTATGGGCTGCTTTTGGGCAAATGATGCATTATTTGGAGCAACACCTGGCGTAATAAGGACTAGAGTGGGTTATTCAGGTGGTACTTCACCAAATCCAACCTACAAAAATATGTAAGTAGCTAACCAGAACAAGTAGTAGTTATTAATGAATAATAAAATTAATTAATGCATCTCAATTTTTTTATTTTAGAAGCGATCATACAGAAGTAACGGAGATAGATTACGATCCATCGAAGATCAGTTTCGGAGAATTACTAGATCTCTTTTGGGCAAATCACGAGTATGGCTTTGTAACACCAATAAAAAAGCAGGTATTATTATATTTATTCAGAAACCGCTTAAAGCTTTCAACTTTGGTAGTGATAGTTTCTAAGCGTTGAAACACCGCGCAATAGCTATCGAAAACTAGAAAAAAATACTTTAAGATCCATACGCCAGTATTGTTCAATAGTTTAGTTGTATCTTGCTTATTGACAATAAATTTTGTTTCAGTATGCATCCTTGATTTTATATCATAATAATGAACAAAAAGAGTTAGCGGAATTATCTTTGAAGAAGAAATTGATTACATATGATTCCAGAATTACAACAGAAATTCTACCAGCTGGCATATTTTATGCAGCGGAAGAGTAAGTTTTACTGCCTTTTCAATAACTTTCAATACAATTCAACATTTTTATAGTTACCACCAAAAGTATAGACTACAACAACATCCTTTAATTTATGAGACATTAGGTTTAACATCAGAATTACTACAATTTTCACATGCAGCGACAAAATTGAACGGATACGTAGCTGGTGTTGGTTCCAAAAAGGACTTGGAAAAGGATCTTACAAAACTTGGCTTGCCTGATGTTGTAGCAGATTATGTTCGACGTGAATGGAAAGAAAATGAAGGTGGTAACCTTTATTGTTAGCAATGTGTATTCCATTTTTATTTTATTTTATAGACAATTTAAACAATTATTAGTTAATATAATTACAGTAAAAACTTTTCTATGCAACAGTATTATGATGTAAATGTATCCGAGAATGTGAGATATCTAATATTTATATTAATAAAATACAGTTATACGTGTTATATCAGCTTTAAAATAAACATTTTTATATCATATTATTTTCTTATTATTTGCGACGGCAAATACATATACAGTGTCGTCATCAAGTTTGGAGCCAAGCTTATAACCGCATTATTTTACATTTTTAGGAAAAAACGCTCGGACAGGTAAATTTTCTTTTTTAAAACGCCATCTTTTGACATACAATTTTTTCTATGACGTCATTGGTTTTGGTGATGACGTTATCAACCCTTTTTTTAAATGGCAACCATATTATTTTTTTATCGTTTTTGGTAGATCTTTATATCCTCCAAATAGTGATATAAAACAATTGAACAACAGAAAAAACAACCAACAAACAAAGCGGATCGTAAAAGGCACACTCATGTTACTATGCAAAAAATTTACAAAAACAAAAACACGCACTTTTTTGCAAAATATTTCTTTATGACATTCTTTCTTCTTTTTATATAAATTATGTACAACACTAATATTTTGAAATTGTTTCTATGGCGACAACATTGTTGAATTATTTACTTCTATTTATGACATTAAATTTGTTAGACATTGCGTAAAAATTGTTCATTTTCGCTAATATAAAAAATGGCACATTTATCTGAGCGAGAAAGAATCGAAATTTTAATTATGGTTGGGTATGGGGACAGACAAAGAACGCATGCAGAAGCATGCGGAATTGTTTAACCATAAACATCCTGATAGACCTCCAATTGCCAGGTCTACGGTGACAAAACTAGTTGGAAAGTTTACCGAAACTGGATCCGTAAAAGATCGACCACGGCAAGGTAAACCTCAAGTAAGAGATGTGAAATTAAATGTGCTTCTAGAAGAACTCACGTAAAATTAAGAGTAGGCCTGTAAAATTAAAATTAAATAACAACAATGAATAAGTAGAAATTGACAATTGTTAATTACCAGATAAGCATCAATATTCATCGATCTAATATCATTGCAAGCTTCGCAGTGGGTCAAAATTCGATTCAAATCAATTAATCTTAAAAAAAAAACATTTGTTGCCAATTACACTGTCTAACACAATTTTTTTCTCATACACCAGTAGGTGTAGTTTGTCGTTTTTCATGCTGATTCTGAAACTAATTTTAAATTTGCTCAACCACGGTTGGAGTTTAAGAAATTTTTGTAAATATGTAGCTTTTGCAAAAAGTACATTCAATTTTACAGAATTTTAAAGCGAGTTTTATATAAGAAAGATATTACAAGATATATTATAGTGCCGAGCATGAGTGGACATATCTGAACATGTCCTTGACTGTTTTCTACGTCACAGCATTTAAACCACGCTCGTTTGTACTCTAAAGCCAATGAAATTAGAAATTTGTAGATATCCGGTATATACGGAGCTACGCACGACTCGCTAGATTCAATGTAAGAATGTCTGTGATAGTTGAACGTCTTTTATTTGATAATGTCCCGTGCGTGCACAAATAATCCCAACAGCTTCTGTTATATATGTGGAGAATTCATTATCCAAGGATATAAAAAATATTACGTCTTTAATAGAAAACTTATATTTTCACTATTTTGGTCTAAAAATTAAATATCAGGACGACGAATGGGCTCCTAACTTTTGCTCTGCGCGGTGTGCTGTTATTCTGAGGGGCTGGTCAAACGGAACATTTTGCTGCACGAAAACTCTCCTGTTCTCCAACAAAAATAAGAACAAGATGTTATGCTAGTGTGTCTTCTGGTACTCGACCAGTACCTCATTCAGAAGCCTTGCCAGTACCAACACTTAGAGGTCTTTCAAGTGTAGAATGCATTATAGATGCGAAGGAAAAAATTTCCGAGTTATTATCGACCAGCGATGATGAATATTTGCCATCTCTAGAGGACGGACCTCACTTAGTAAATCAGTCAGAATTAAATGACCTTATTCGAGATCTGAACTTGTCAAAAAACTCAAGCAGAAATACTAGGATCTGTACTTCAAGTGTGGAAGCTGTGAGCCAGAGAGAACTGTCACAGTATTTTTCAGTCAGAAAAGGTCTTTTATTCTGCAATAATGTCGATCATTTGATGCTGACATTAGGTCATCAACACAACCCAGCAGAATGGCATATTTTTATCAATGCTTCGAAATTGAGTTTGACAGCTGTTATTCTTCACATAAAGAAACATTTATCCATCCATCCTGGTTGGCTACGTAGTACATGTGAAGAAAACTTATGAAAATATGATTCGTCTTCTCGACAAAATTAAGTGCAGAGTGTACAAATGGCATATCAGGATTGACCTCAAAGTTATAGCAATTCTACTCGGTTTACAACGGAGGTACGCAAAGCACTGCTGTTTCCTTTGTGAGTTGGACAGTCGATCGAGAAATTTCCACTACCTTGTTAAAGATTGGCCAGTCAGGGCTGAGTATATTCTTAGACAAAAGAATATACTTCATAAGGCACTAGTTGAACCTGGTAAAATATTTCTACCGCCACTGCACAGTAAATTAGGTTCAATGAAGAATTTCGTCAAAGCAATGGATGAAGATGGTCGTGGATTCCAATACCTTCAACAAAAATTTCCCAATATTTCATATACAGAACTTAAAGAGGGAATTTCTGTAAGACCCCAAATTAAACGCAAGATGCACAGTTTGAAGAGACTTTAAATGACTTGGAACGTGGTACTTGGAATGCTTTTAAGAGTATGACCCAAAGTTTTCTAGAAAACACAAAATCTGACAATTACATGGAAATTGTTAATGAACTTTTTAGACGTTAACATGAACTGAGCTGTAATATGAGCCTTGAAATTCATTTTTTACACTAGTACCTGAATTTCTTTCCTCCGCAACTCGACGACGTCAACGATGAATACGGCGAGAGATTTCATCAAGACATTTCTGTTATTGCAAAACGTTATCAGGGCATGTGGAACAGTGAAATATTGACTGAAATGTAGGAGTTTGATATCAGAAAGTACCGTAGAACAGTAAAAAGTAAAACATTTTAAGACAGAATGTTTGTACCAAAACCTGACGTGCCAGAATAAATTTGTTTTGATTGTTATTATTACGATTGTAAGTACATAGTCGCTAAAGAAAAAAATATAAAAATTAAAATTTGTTGCCTAGTGTTATCTTTACATGCTTATATCTGCTCCTCTGTACCACAATGCCAAATATATATACTGACTGGTGCAACCAAGATGGAGTGGACTATTACAATTAAACCGAAAGGAATCTCGGAAAATGTTTTTGCGATTTGATTGTAGGCTATATAGGACCATTATAGGATCATAGAGCTTTCTAAATCTATTTTAATCTGTGTTTTTATAGAACATCCTGTATATTATGTGTTTGTATTAAAGCCAACTTCATCAGGTTTGCAAAAACATCATATAGGTATGTGGCTCTTTCCACTGACAGTTTTTAAGCAAATTTGTAATGTAAAAAAAATGTAATTTTCTGGCATTTGTGCCACAAGTATTTAAATTCATCAAATTAGAGTACTTTAATAAGTGAAAAAGTAAATGTCATATGTGTAGGTACCTGTCAAAACATTAAATACTGTTACTATTAATGAATTCCTGATTAACTATTGCATTTGGAAAAACAAATAGCTTTAAGTATACAAGAATTGAATTATATTGTGTTTATCTTGGGCGAATTTTAAGATTACCTGTTGTATTCAAGTAAAGTATATGTTGCGCTTACAAACTGTTACAAATTAAGAGTCAATTAGCGGTGTTATTAGCAGTTTAAGAAAATCTTCCAGCAAGTATAAATGGTCGATAAATGTCTACGGTGGAATAGTTTGTTTAAATTTTCTAAGAGATGAGTTACCAATACTTCTAAAAAACCTAAAGCAGCTTTAGTTTCAATCCGATAGAATTCCGCTATGTTACCATAGGAACGTTTCAATCAATCTAGATAACTAGAAAAGGAATCACAATGCAATAGGTGGATAGGACACAAAGTTTTTGGAGACGCAATAAATTCTGATAACACAAAAAATATTGAAAAAATGTACTTTCGAATTGAAAATGATGAACAACAATTGAATAACACTGCAAAATATTGTTTGGTTATAAGAAAAAAATTAACTGTGTCTGTAATTACTTTAATTCAAGAAAAGATTTCAAATTCAAAATACTAAATTACTGAACAACTATAAGATATGGATATAGGGAACATTAAAATCCTGTACAATTTTCTGGAAACATTTTCATTCTAGCATTAAACGTTTTTGCTAAAACAATACCAGTTCACTCTCTTCAAGCTTAAGTGTGCAAAGTGCGCGTCTCAATTTTGATCTATGTTTTTACAAATAATTAAATATTTAAATAAGACGTTTACGTTAAGAGGCCCGACTACCTTTTGACAGTTCGCGATGTTGCCACAGTTAAATTTTTTCATAATATAATGTTTTTATAATTTATTTAAAACGTATTTTAAAACCGGGCTTCATACACACATGTGTAGACGTATTTTGAATGCTCATAGCGAATTTCAGTAATTAAATCTAAAAATTAATAGTGTAATCTTGATTCCCGTATCAAGGTAACGACCTGTAACGGGAAAAGAGATTGTGAAGTTAATACCGAATGTTAATAGACAAAATTGTATATGTAGATGTAAAACATTTGTAGAAAAATGTGTATGAAGCCCAATTTTCAAATTATATTGAAATAAGATCAAGCAAACGATTTATAGAATTATGTAGATATGGCACCGCTGTAAAATAATCAGCTGGTAGACGACCCTCTTAAGTATAGGAAATATAACAGTCCTTTCTTTGTTTCGTTCTCTTATCATCCATCCTATCATCGAAATATGGAACAACACATATGGTATTTCGTTAAAATTTGTTGACGTGTCGCTTTTTTTTAAACCACTCCCTGTATTTTAATCGAACTTTAAAACATACTCTCAATAAGCTTACAGACTTTTCAACAAAACATATTAAAAAAGCATTCGGTATGTAAGCCAAGGTGGTGCCCTACTCTACATACAAGTAATTGCTGGTATATAAACCTACATACAAACTGAAGAGCGTAAATGAGGTTTACTATCATGTTCTTTATGTAAGTTTACCTACTAATCACGCTGGATATCTCAGAATTGCAGGATGATACATATACTACATTTCTATTTTGTACACTAGAAATAGTAAGAATATTTGAAACTAATTAAAGAAAATAAAGTTCAATTTATACTTATAAATATAATTTATTGCAAACATTTGGGAATAATAGTATAACTTGTGGCAATTTTAAAAATGAGTAAATAAATATTATACAGAAAATTATTGAATATTTCTATAAATTGAAAGACTTTGATTCCTAAGTAAATAGATCAAGGTGTAAAGAAAATGTAAAAGTAAGTAGTTGTTGTAAAGTGATTTTCGACTTACCAATGCTTAACGACAGTGAAATTTTGGCACTAAACCTACTTGAAAGGAGAAATTAAAAGGGATTATGAACCTATAATATTATTAAGACCATGTTTCTCGATATATCTTTTTCTAGAATTTTCAATAAGGAGTTTCTTTCTTTCTTGAAAAGAAAGACTTCTTTCTTGTGGTGATTTACCAAACACAGGAACTGCAGTATTAAGTGTTGTGTTAGTACTTTGATGCGCGGAGCTGGAACTCGAACCTGCTGTGGATTTCAATGGAGAGTTTGAACCCGAGGACGATGATGACGATGGTTTGGATTGTTCTGGAAGGTACGATACGTGTCCTTCTAATATGTTAGTAATTGTTAGGTCCACGCTTCTAGTTTTTACTAAAATTACAGTATTAGTGTATAACAATACAGTAAATAAGTTATCATTACATAAGTCTTTGTAGATGGCATCATACGGCACCAATGGCAAAACTTCTCGTACCTGCATTGACATTCGATGTATTTCGGGATTAATAGTACCTGTTGTAGTATTTTGTGTTGATACATTTCTTTGTTGCTCAATTAGATAACGTTTCACATATTCCTTCAAATCAGCCGCTGAATAATCGCATAGCTCAATCTAAAACAATTAAAAATAATTTATATTATTGCAAAGTTTCACAAAATTGATTGTATTGTTGTAGAGCAGGAGAAAAAAGTATCCGGTCAGTGCGCGAAAGAAGGAGGCTTCTTACTCAAACCCTACGGGAACTTTATTGTCCTAGAGTGCATACAAATAATGTCTGTACCACAGACAGTCCATGTAGGTATACTAAGTCAATAAAGTACTCGTGGATTTTGAGTGAAGGGCGTCTTTCTTACATGCACTGGCAGGATACTTAGGATACTAATCGTCCGAAATTGTAACGATATCAGGCAATAAAAATTGTAGTACGCCTGCTTCCATATAGTAGGACGACCGGCGGCCCACTAAAAGTTTCGCTTCGTGCATTCCATAAAAAATTCTTGTCAAAATTACAAACCCGTAAATATAGCGGATTAAATGTGTACGGTAATTCATATCCTTTCACAGAGAAATTGTGTTTGTGTACTCGCTGGGTTGAACAATTAAAATTAAAGCAATAACCTCAAGTTGCTAATCTTCACTTTCTGCGCTTTTTTACACAATAATTGGACCAGTTAATTTACTTAAATCAATCAGTGTGCTTCGATAATAACATATAAAAGTAAGCCGTGGCTAAAGTAAGGAAGACATTTAATTTGTTTAGTTTTTTTTACATTCTTCAAATAAAACTGAACATCTCACTATCACATTCTAATTTTAACTTCAACTTTATTAGTCAAATACAGGATCTCAAATGCAAATATTCCATTTCGTTACACAAAATAACCCAGATAGCACATGGACGTCCAATGGACATTTGATGGATGTCTACTACGGATATGCCGGAATGAAAAGTTCTAAATCGGCAACTATTTCATCTTCAAAGTTCCGTAAATTAGCTCCAAATAAGAAAATAAGCAATTTTTTTACAGATACTGATGCTTGAATGTATTATCCATTTGACATCCGCCGGACATCCTATGGATATCCATTGAACGTCCATTTGTCACAAACATGGCTTTAAAACGGTCATCCTAACGTCCTATGGACATCCATAGGAGATCCGTACGGACGTCCTAGGGACATCTTATGGGCGTTTTATGGACATTTGTTACAAACATGCCTTTTATATGGATATCCCAGAGGATACCTTATGGATATCCATTTGTTATCCCAGAGCATGTTATGGATGTTCATAAAGGATCGTTTGGGACATCCGTAGAAATCTGTTTGTCAAATATACCATCGTTGAAAACTAAAATGAGAAAATCTAACGTAACTGTCTTCCGTGTATCCAGACTATATTTGCAATAATAGGTATCCTTTGCAGTTAGTTAAAACGTACAATCGAATACTTTAACTTTGAAATACTTTTAAGCATAGTAACTTTATCGCGTACCTGTCATATGCTACTGTCACTGTACTTTCGTAGACAGACGTAAGATCACCTGTCACTTTATGTTAAACAGAGAACTGTGCGCGAGAATTTTAAAATATAGAAGTAAGAAAATTATTCCCATTGATTTTTTTATATTTAGTATAGGTATATATAGTAAGTAGACATTGTTAAAATTTTAATACACATACTTCGTACGCGCTGACAACTACTGTACCTAAAAGTACGTCCAACGCATGTATGCATATTAAATAATAATAATCTATAATATAATAATGTTTATATCCGTAAAAAAATTAATCAGAGATCATTTCTATATGAAATTGAACGCAAATTTTAAGCGAGATACCGATATCATTCGTGTTACTAGAATTTTAACGTAGCATTTTAAATAGTCATACCATCATTCGTCGGGAATATGTGTTATAAATGCTGTAACCGAAAGTTGCGATACCGATATATATTCGTAGGTATGTTTTATGAATATCCAGTAACGGACGTCCAATGGATGTCCGTTTTACATGCGGACATAAAATGGATATCCATAGGACGTCCATTAACGGACGGCCGATGGATATTCAGTAACGGACGTCCAATGGATGTCCGTTTTACATCCATGGACGTTCAGACCACTTTCGGACATAAAATGGATATCCATAGGACGTCCGGTGCTATCTGGGAACCCATTTCATAACTGGTTACGTAAATAGCTATTATTTGATTTAGCGACCGAGAGGCGAAAATCGCGTGCGACTTGCATTACAGAGCGTTCGCACGCGATTTTCGCCTCTATTTCGTAAAGTAAAAAATTCATAACTTTGGAACCGCTGCAGATAATCAAACCAAATTTGGAATATTGGATGAACAAATCATACTCTTTCTTTTAGTGACAAATTTAATTCAACTTTCACCACAAAGCACAGGTAAATTTTTCCATGCCTACTTCAATGCTTGTAACTTTGTTCATAATTAACTTATTAGAGAAATATTCCACATTTAAGCCGTTCTGGTCGTTAGTGATCGATTTGTGGCGAAAGAAATCGTTTTTCATCTTCTTTTTGTAAAACAAGCGATTTTTTTACCTGGACGAATACTTTCGCGGGTAGCTGTATATATTTGACCATAATTTTATTTATATTTTTATTTATTGTATTCTTGTAAATTTATTTTAAATCTGAAGAGTCCGCGTCCATATCTTTCGGTAGATCCTAGCTTTGCTGCAATTTGTTGGAACGTAAAATCATACTCATCTCTTACATCGAAAAATGTATAAACATAGCCAGAATAATCTCTGGTATCTTTCTCGCGTAAGAAATTGCTTTCGTATCGCTCTTTATTTACTTTTAAAACTTGTGCTATATAAAATCTACTGAAAGACCTAGATGTACCTTCTCTTTTGTGATTAGTGGAATATGACCCCAACACCTGATTTCATTCACCCCAAGTATTGATCCGATTCACCCCATTAACCAAAAAAAATCATCTAATTACAATTAAATTTCCAAATTATTTTTGCATGAAATTTGACTAAAACTGTTTTATGTGCCTTAACTAGTAACCTGTTGGAGTCACAATCACGAAGTACGTTGATTATATCTCACTAAATTTCGGAATTTCAAACAAAGTTTTGACACCCGCGAAGACAGCTACTAACAAAGTTTTTAGGTTATATACTGATTGTCAACACTAACAAACTGCGAGTGACGATGTATTATCAACTTTTTTCTTACTATGCTATTCGGAGTCCATCGAGGTCAAATACAAATGGTTTTATTGGTTATTTTGGCTTTGGCGATTTCTTTAAACAAATTCCGACTTTTTGATCCTATTCACCCCAGCGATCCTATTCACCCCATTCTATGGTACATAAGAAGAGTGACAAAAAATTTATGCAGAATTATCGTCCAGTGTTTGTCACATCTGCTATAGCTAGGCTATTCGAATATGGCATGCGTGGAAGGCTTAACTCCTTCTTAAATAAATTTAATTATTAGTTGTTCCCAGCATGGCTTTCGCGCTGGAAAATCTACAGTATCTGCTATTTATGAATTTTACAATATACTTTTAAATTCAATCAAAAATAAACATTTTCCCGTTGGAGTGTTTTGACTTAAGTCGTGCGTTTGATTGTGTTCCGCATAAACAATTGCTATATAAATTATACGCGTACGGTATTCGTGGCAGAGCTGGACAATGATTTACTTCGTACTTAGAAGAAAGGTCACAGTATGTGCAAATTACCATTTACAAGGACGGCGGTATTTACAAGTCACACAGTGTTCCTATTACGTTGGGAGTTCCTCAAGGATCTGTTTTGGGTCCTACTTTATTTTCTTTATGCAAATGATATCGTTACTTTTTTAATTTACATATAATAACACTTGGTTAAATCTCGACAAGGATGCGCATCTTCTAGGAATTCATTTTACTGACATTTTGCAATGGAAACTACAGTGTAATGATTTGTGTGTTAAATTAAGTAGAACTGCATACCAAATTCGAATGTTGTGTGGTGTTCTACACCTAAGCACTATTAGAATATTCTACTTTAGTTATGTACAATCAACAATGACCTATGGTATTGTATTTTGGGGTAATTCGCCACATGCTTATCAAGTATTTTTAATTCAAAAACGTATAATTCGAAATATGCTAAAAGTGAGACCAACAGAATCATGTCGACCACTATTTGCTAAATTAAATATTCTTCCCTTAGCTTGTTTATATATATTAGAGGTTTGCTTATTAGTGCATAGCCGCAAATTTGAACTAAATGCACGTCCAGTGCATGATCATTTCCCAAGAGATAACTCCATGTTACCTAAGAAAAACACATTAAATTTAACAGAAGATTCTCCTGCTATCCTTGGAATTAAGCTTTGCAACAAATTCCCTGTAAATTTTACTCAGCTTTCTAGGTTCAGATTTAAAGTAGAGGTTAAGAAAATGCTGCATCATTATAATTTTTATTCTATTAGAGAATATTTTAGTATTAATATAAACATTCTATACAGAATTATCTAAAATATTATTATTATTATTATTTTTGTATGACCTGAAACTTCTGTTTCCAATAAAGTATTATTATTATTATTATTATCTGTTTATTGTCAACATTGGAGATGCTTCTAACGTTATGTTAAGTTTCATAATGTTACATTTTTCTATTACTGAAATAATGGCATTTTTCTGAGCAGAGCAAAATGTCAATATCTTGTAAACTAATGAAAATAATTGAATATGATCTTGTATAAAGTTGCCTTAAAATTCCTCAGACAATTAAAAAATGTGATCATATATAGGCTGTTCTATTTAAAAATGCAAAGCTACTGATGGTTACGGGCAAACTAAACAGCCTGTATATCGTAGAATAATTTTATGTTATAAATTTCGTAAAACTAAAAAACTTTTGTATTTAAATATTTGCTACATTTTGCATAAAAATGGAGTAACGGAATATCGCACTATTGTTATACCCTGTATATGCATGCAATGCATTATGACTATTATATATCTAGAACTGTAAAATTCCAAATGCTAATAATTGTTCAATGAATCTCATCTCAATACAACAAAAAACACATTATCATTAAACAGCTACCGATTTTAATACTTGTAAAAATTACCTTTAGATCATCAGCGATGCTTTGTCTAACTTTCGAAATGAATGTTCCTTCGCATATTCCTTTTTTTTCTACACATGGCAAAAATTTGATTTTGTACACTGTGCATGGGACAAACATAAAGAAAAACAAATCACTCCAGTAACCCGAATCTATTGTTGATATGGGTATATCCAAGCCTGGTCGACTGACAGTTATCGCAATTGGTTGAACTTTATTGCAAATAGTAAAAGGCCAAACGCTGAACTTCAATAGAGCTCTACTATTTGTTCTAACAGATTCAGGTTGGAAATATATAGGAACTTTACTTTCCGATATAATATTACTAAGTTCTTTCTTCAACTCCTCAATATTAGTTGTTGATTTGAAGTATTGGATACCAAACGCTGATGACAAAAATGTATTCAATTGGACACCAGGCTAAAAACATTCCATCTTTACAATTTCGTTTTAAAATAGTTAAATATGTTTACCGTTATACATTTCGCTAAAGAATTGATCACCACTGAGTCAAAATGTGTTACTTTGTTACTGATGAGAGCATCTACCTCTTCTTTCTTATCTATATTTTCAACGTTTATTATGATCCCAAGTACTATATATGTTAACTTATAAACTATGCTGTGAAATATGGGGGCATTAGGTAAAATAAAAGTTGTGAAATAAAGAAGTAAAGCTAAAATTGTCCGTAAAATAAATAATGCAACACCAACTGGTATATATATCAATAATAAACCGATTTCACCTGGACTTTCTGGAAATCTTTAATTTAGGTTAGCACGTAAATACATTCAAAATAAACATACATACCTGCTGTAAGAGTAAAGGCGTTTAATTTCAATAGTAGACATTCTTAAATTACGTCTCCTAAAACAAAATGTTCGTACATATGTTAAATCTTCGATAAATAAAGCATATCAGGTTAAAAGTAATGGTCAGATCAGTCAGATACTGACGTAATTTCGAATTTCTTTAAAACTCATGAAACATATCAGATCCGTAATAGCACAAGCAGAACTTTTAACTTTTTATAATAACCAAATAATGATTTTTACCAATTTTTTTAACAATTATAGTGACATAAATTAAGTGTATAATTATAAGTAAATTAACATACAAAACGTTTGAATACTCGATTTTAAAATAGAAGGAACAAATAAATACTTGGAACATAGATTTAATACAAACCTGGCGGAAAACATCTGATTTCACATTTGCCCGCAACCGCAGCCGCAATCAGTTGTCAAGTGTCAATTTGACATAAGCAGAAAGTAGAAATTTAATTTTTTGTGAATTGTTTTTCTACAGTGGTGAAGTGATTAATTATAAGAATTTAATTTAAAAAATGTCTACAACTGAAAATAAAGATGAAAATATCGAAAATGAAGATGAACGATGTGCATTTACGCACCACAGAGAATGCAGACAAAACTTATCTTCTTTGTCTCCAATTACAGAAGAAAAGATGCGTAGAAAATTACAATTTTTCTTTATGAATCCAATTGAAAAATGGCAGGCGAGACGAAGATACCCATATAAATTCGTTGTGCAATTGATTAAGATAGTACTTGTTACTTTACAATTATGTTTATTTGCATATAACCGATATAATCATATAAATTATACATGGGATAATAAAATTACCTTTTGTCATTTATTCTTGAAAGGATGGGACTCTACGAGAGAAATCTACTCGTATCCACCAGCAGCTGGTCCATTAGCAGTTTACAAAATGGATGAATTTTTTGAGACGGTCGATTTTGCTGTTCAAGGATATTCAAACATTAGTCAAGCTATTGGTCCATATTCTTATGTAAATGAAGATAATACCATGGCAAGTATGCAGCTATGTTTATATCAATATAAGAATGGAACTATATTTGGATTCAATGAATCATTCATTTTTGATTCTGAAATTGTTCGAAATCTGTGAAAATATCACCAGTTTTAATGACGATTATTTTGATTCAAAATTGGCATTTGGAGAAAGGATTAATTTCTCAGCTCTTGTAAAAGCTACATTAAGTTTTTCTATCAAAACTGTAAGTTTCAAATCTGCTGGTCCAATTACACCTCCAAATTGTTATCAGTTTGATATTGTTATTCTATTTTTAAACGAAGATCATGATGGACAAATGCTGTTATCACTAGATGCTGAACCTATACGTTTGATGTGTAAAGGAGAAACACAATATTTTACAAAAAATGAAATCGATGCATTTCTTCGTAGTTTATTAAATTATTTGGTTATAATTATCTGCACAATATCATTTGTGTTATGCAGCCGTGCAATATGGAGAGCGCAGCAACTAAAAACAATAACCAACAACTTTTTTATAACCAATTTTAATAGACCACTTGGTTCTGAAGATCGATGGAAATTTTTAAATATGTGGTATATTATGATCATTATCAACGATGTTCTTATTATAACTGGATCATCTGTAAAGGAACGAATCGAAAGAAGAGAGTTTACTAGTGATCAGTGGAACGCTTGCAGTCTTTTCCTTGGTACAGGTAATATGCTAGTCTGGTTTGGAGTTTTAAGATACTTAGGTTTCTTTCGAACATATAATGTTGTTATATTGACACTACAAAGAGCAGCGCCAACCGTAGCCAGGTTTCTATTCTGTGCATTAATAATTTATGCAGGTTTCACATTTTGTGGATGGTTAATATTCGGTCCATTTCATATGAAATTTAGGTCGCTATCATCGACTTCCGAATGTTTGTTTGCTCTTATTAACGGGGATGACATGTACGCAACATTTTCAATTATGACCAATAAATCTGACATGTTGTGGTGGTATAGTCGAATATATTTGTATTCATTCATAAGTTTACATATTTATGTGATTTTGAATTTGTTCATTACTGTAATTAATGATGCTTATGAAACTATTAAGTTATATTACAAAGAAGGTTTTGCAAAAACAGACTTAGAGGAATTTATGGGTAAACAGACAATTGAAGATGTATCGAGTGGGCTTTTTCGGTCAATGTCTGAAAGTAGTCTAAGCGGTCTGAAAGATTTGTGTTGCTGTAAAAACTTGCACAAATCATATTCATCATTAGCAAATTCTAATTCAAATTTATCAAATCCTGCACAACCAGGAGCTATACCAGTGTAAAATTGAGAATTGTGATAACATTTATGGCATAGATGTGTAGATATGTATTTATTTGTAACTGAATATTCATTGGCATAGCAGTAGATACTCCTGAACTATAACTTATTTTAAATACATATACACATGGGAATTGTAAAATAAATAGCATGGGCGTATTATGTATATTATACATATGTATGTAACTTTTATCATTAAATATTCACAGAAGTAAATTTAATAATTGCTTTATTGTAAATCTTATGTTTCTTTAAAATAAGTGTTTTTTGCAATTAATTATAAGTGTGCTTGTTCTCGTTTTAAGTTAATATATTCTATTAAAGATGTAGTACACCAATACTTATATCAGTAATTTGTTTTTAATGTATTATGTCGTTAATTTTCATATTATAGGTTCTATAACAGTGCATTGCTTAAAATCAGCAACATATACTGCATATTACAAATAATTGGTTGTGGATTTACAAAAAATATATAATTATCGAATATAGACGTATATTTCGGGTATATACATATATAGAATGGAGATACAATGAAATTTACAGCAAGCAATAGTCTCCTTTATTCATTTTGATAGGGTTAGTTCCACGTTAGTTAAAATGTTATATACACCTAACATTCCATAATATTTACAATGTATAATGGTTACTGTGCAGCTTTGTTATTAAACTAAAATTTAAGAATCATATTTCAATTATAAAATGTTATATGCAGTTTAAGATATCTTTTTCTAAAATATATAAAACCTAGTAATTATATGAATGTAACTTCTTTTTAAAGTTAATTGAGTCAAAAATATATGTAGAATATTTAAACTGTACGCTCTACACAGTCAGTACTATACTACATACAGTACGGACTCGATAATCCGGATTAATTAATACACAGGTTATTCGGATTATCAAAAAATTCGGTTTACCAGAACATTGCATCTTTAGTGTACTTAATAGTTTAAATGAAGCAAAATACAGTTATTATATATTTATTTTAATGCAATATATAATTCTAATGTATGAGCTATAATATATGTAACAAAAAAAAAGAAAAAAACAATTTATGTACTTCTTAAGAAATCCGTTTTCTTTTGTATGTAATTTCATAGCGGATTCTTCCCTAATTTTCTTACGTGTTAGAATGCTGGTTAAGTCAATATTATTTTCTTCTGCCCATTGTATTAGTGTTGTAATGCAGTTAACTGTTTGGCAATCTTGAATTTGCGGAGAAGTCTGGTCTTGGGCATCTTCTTCTTCATCCTCATTGGCTTTATTTACCACATTTTTATCAGGAACATATCTATCTTTCATTGTCGTATATCTTCCTCCGTAAATGAATGTTCGTTGGGAATCTTTTCTAGCATACTGGAAACATTGTTGTATATCTCTTGTTCTTTCTCATAACTGCATGCACAAAACACTGAAAGGAATAAGATCGCCAGCTTTGTAATTACCGTTAAAACTTTCTTTTAAATGTTTCCAACATTTTTCTAAAGATATTGTTGAAACCTTCTCCCATGCGTTATGTCATAAATATACTGCATCAAACAGATTTATATTTTTTAATAACTTTTTCCATAAAATTATTTTCTTAGTCTAATTGCATTTTGGTCCATAGGTTGTAATAATGCTGTACAATTGGGTGGTAAAAACAATACAGACACATCTCCATTTTCTGATTTTAACTTTTCTTTATGACCGTGACTTAGAGTATTATCGATGAGCAACAATGCTTTCTGTGGAAGATTTTGACTTCTCAAAAATTCTCTTATTTCTACACAAAATGAATTATGGAACCATTCTTTAAATAAAGCAGCAGTCATCCATGCACTTTTACTTGATGCATAATTCACTGGAATAGTTTTGTTCCTAAATGCCCTTGGTTGTTTTGATTTGCCAAGAACTATAAGTTTCAGCTTATGTGTATTATGTGTCATTTCCATTAAAACAAACTGAAAAGGTTAGTCTTTCCTTGCTTGTTTTTCGACCAGGACCTCTATCTTCGTTACAATGAACCAACGTGTGTTCAGGTAGCATTTTCCAATACAATCCTGTCTCGTCGGCATTGTATACCTGACTATACTGCTATACTGCATTTTTTTATAAGTAATGAACTTTAAGAAATTTATTCTTAATAAAATTATGAGATAAATTTAAAATCGCTTGCCCAAAAGTGGCGTATTGACACCACAAAGGTCATTAAATAAGATCTTAGAATTGTCGAGAATATCGTTCATTTTTTTTTTTTAGTAAACAAAATTGTTATTTAGGAAAACTATCACGTTGTTGCATCCAATTCGTCAATAAATACGCGTTTCTAACTTAAAAAGAAACTGCCCACCACATAGTCATTTTATATACACTCCTGTAATGTACGAAGAAGAATTGCATCGATCCTTTTTCAAATTTTGTATATAATTTTGCGTAATCAAAAATTTATTTCAACTATATATTAACCATTGCGTTCAAACTTTCAATGTTCATTGTATTCGATTTAGTTTTTTAAGATATCTAAAGGAAGTAGAATAGCTTTGTATAATACATCGTTATTCCTGCATTAATTGATACTTGAAGTCATTTTTAGAAACATCATGATTAAGGTTTTTTTCTCTTTGCACTCAATAGCAGCAGTATACATTCCTATCGATAAAACGAAAATAAGCGCAGATATGGAACAATTTAAGTTCTACCACACTTCAAAGTTATATTACCGTACGGCGATTCACACATCGATGTTAAATAAATGTGCTCTGCACTTGAATACAAAAGACAAACTTTAATCATAATTTACAAAATCGTAGTGAATACATGATTTTGTGGTAGTTTACGAAAAACTTCACATACAAGCATAGTATTCTGTTCATAGTGATTTGTTTAGGTTGGTAGAGTGGGGTGATACAGTTAAATCGAAATATTATGAATTTGATTTTTTATTTAAAGTACTCCTGTAAATATATTTATGTCGGATTAAACTTCCTTGTAAATATACGTAACCCGATTTAAGACCGCTATCAATACTACAACAAAGTATTTAGCGGACATCCCGCACAGTAAAGATAATACATTCCGAATACATAATTCTCAAATTGACTGATTTTTTTTGTATAACGTGAAAAAGTTTTATTACAAAATGGTGCATTTGACACATTGACTGTTTAACATTTTACAAATAATTTCGGTATTTTGTATCAAAACTTGTAATTTACGTATTTCATAATATTATGAATAATGGTATTTGATTTTTTATTGCATCATATAGAAAAATATAAAGCAAGTACGCACCTTTTACGACGTCAAGCGCATTTATAATTACTGCACTTAATATGTCAATTTAAAGCTAGAAAATCCACGCTTTCTTTGAGTAAAGAAATACGTCCTATGCTTTAATCTCAGTTCTCAATTATTCTTGAAGGATTACCAGCCCAAATAATTTTAAAAACAGGATAAAAACCATACTCAAATTTAAAATTACAACAATTCTGTGATAATTTGTGAAATATTCATCTTAGAAAATTGTACCTATGTACCTATAACTTTATAATATTGAAGATAAAAGGTCGTCTAATTACAAGTAATGTTTGTATTTTTATACAACCATATTCAAATCTTAAATACAATTAAGATGCATAATGGATGTTTCCTGCTGAAAAGCACTACTTCTGCTTTTCAGTGGATATTGGGCAAAAGTAACGGCGTATTTCGTCACTATTAAATTAGTAAAGTTGATTAAACTTGGATTAAATGTGATCTAAGGTGATAGGAAGATTGAATTGTTTTATTTTATAACCACTTTTTTTCAAGTGGATCCTGTCTTCGTTAAGGCACATCAATTAATTGAGGACCTTCCGGTTTGTACTGGAAGAACCTCAATTGCTGAAGTTAGTATTCTCACTATTAAATTAACAACGCTAATTGAGCTTCAATCAAATATTACCAAAAGTGTCAGCAAGCTTGAATTGTTTCAATTCGCCTATTGATTTATTACCAACATTTTTCCACAATTTATTCTGTCTTCATCAAGACATATGAGAAAAATTTTGCAAATAAATAAATTAAGGTTTCCTATCATCTTTGGCACCATTCATTTGGAAATTGGTTTTATTAATTTAGTGTTTATAATTGTTATTTATATTGTTACGTTTCTTTGTATTGTTACGTAATATGTTTATATTGTTACGTCATCATCTTTAGGAAGCACCTAAGGTTATAACCAAGAAATTCAAAATTTGTAACACGATTTCTTTCGTTAAAGTTTCTAATACTATATATTTATTATGTTCACGCTTCTGATAAGTTTTGTACCAACTTTGCTCTTCCAATCTCGACTGAGCGTTAGTCTGTTTTATTATATGGTTTTAACACCAAATTTAATTTAAGCGACCATTTAGGTATGCCTAATTACAACATTTAAATTTGATTTCTGTTAAATATCAGATGTATATGTAAGAACCATATTGTTTCTATGAATTTATTCCAATTATTGTAATATTGAATAATATGCTTTTAATTGATGTCTATAGTATAAATGTCCCTTTTCCATGAATCACTACTATCACTTTTATCTTATACAGATCATTTAGAGGGACTCAGTCGAGCTAGAAAAGAGATAGATCTAGAGTGGGCGCTTGTAAAACATATACGGAATAGCACGCTTGCCAATGCGTTAATTCCGTGTACGTTTTACAACCGCCCACTCTAGATCTATCTCTTTTCTAGCTCGACTTAGTCCCTCTAAATGATCGGTATATCTATATAAGCACGTGTTTTAAACAAATTATATTTAATTTAATTTTTTGTTATTGTCTTGGATTATACTGTAATTTATGTCAATGAGGTTAAACATTGTAAAATTTTTACATGTATGCATGTATTATATGTATGTATGTATATTTTAGTTACATGGTATACCTTATTTTAATTTATGAAACCGCCTATTTCCTTCATTACGTACATTTTGTTAAGTTGGTAAAAACTACCACGATCAATTAGTATAAGGCGTAGAATTTAAGTTAAAAAATGTTTGCACTATGTGAATCCAGTGCTATTAAATATTATATCCTACATACTCTCGGTTGTCCAATTTAAATGTACTGGTCGATCGGGTTAGATTGCAAACCTGTCAGATTCACTGCGGCCACAACTCCCTGCAAAATGAATGACTGACGTCATCTTAATCCACGAACAACCGAATCAAATAAAGTAATATTTAGATACAAAGTGACGGTGTACTTGCTACATGTTCTAGTTAAAACACAGTCAATGGTGATTCACACGTAAACAATATGCGAATGGGATAGAACGCATACCGAGTAGTCACGAGTCGGATACATGAGGGTCTACTGTATATTTCTTATTTGTTACCACAAACAACAAAAGTAATCACGTATAATAGTAAATTTAATAAGATGTATAGATTTTATTTTTTATGTTGTTCCAAGTTACCAAAATGTACGCAGCTAATTAAATACCAAATTATCGAGTACCAAATATCCAGTCTATTATTCTCTCTTTGTAACTGTGCATTTATATTTACGCTCTATAGTTGTACAGATATATTTCATAGATACTTGCACATATACGTATTTGATGTAAATTTTTAGTTAGTAGTCTTTTATGTGATATTTCAATTAATTACATATTTTGTAAATAGTAACTTGCAAAAGAGATCTATGTGCAATTATTATTTCTTATAAATAAGAATAATATTATTTAATTAATTATTCCTTGTTATATACCATACCTAAATAAGCTGTATAGTGTAATATAATGAATGTCAATTATAATAAAATAAAAACGAATCAAATAAAACAGATATTGAGTGTTATTTTATATACTAATACTACTACATTCATCGCGTAGAGTTACGGAGTGGTTTCAAGCTAATCCTCAATTCACTATTTTGGACTGGTCGGCAAAGTCCCTAGATATTAATCCCATAGAAAATTTGTGAAGTAACATTGATAATCGATGGAATAATTTTCGTGGTGACTGCAGATCAACTTTACCAACGTGCCATTAGAATTTGGGAGAATTGCAGAACCACAAGAACCTGCGAGAATCTCGTGAGTTCAATAGAAAGAAGATTGAGAGACACTATTTCGGCGAATGATTTTTGGACTATAAATATTAAGTGTTTTGCTGATATGTGTTGTTTTTTCTTTCAATTTTATTGGCTTCCTTCAAAATAACTTCCTTTTTTTTCTAAGTGTATTGTAAATAATTCTTGCTTCTAGGAAATGCATACATGTTTTTTATACTTACAAATACTACTTTTCTTTACCTTTAATGTGTGCCATTCCTAATAAATTGCATTGAATTAACGTAGGATATACATTTCCGTCTAACTCAAGAATATAGCATGCAATAATGACGTAATTCGCAAATAATCAGTTATTGTCTACTTTCAAATTTAATACCATACCAATCTTCCGCCTGTAGTAGCAATTAGTTGTCCACTTTCTCCTTTAAATCTCCTCACTCTAGTAAATTGCATAAATTAAATTATGTGATTTTTAAAATCCATATTAGTTTGTATTACCTATCTGAAATTATAACATATTTTCTTCTTTCGTTTTCCACGTGGTTTTTAAATCTTGCTCCTAAGAAGTGCATAAATGCTTTTTATACTTACAATTACTGTTTTTCTTTACCTTTAATATGCGTCATTACTTACCAAGTACGTTGCGTGAGTATTACTACCCTTTAAAGCCGCTTTTACACCGGAGGTAGTAACACGAGTTATTAACAAAATGTTATTGACTTGACAAAATCGTCCAAAATTTCTTGTAACAAAAGCTAATAACTCATATTATTAACAGAAAAATCCCCGTTTGTAACAGGATTTATGTTATCCATCGAGAGTCGGTAAAGATCAAAGGAAGCTGATAACAGCGGTTAATAACAAGAGTTATTAACAATTCTGTTACTAACTCCGGTGTAAAGGCGGCTTAAGAGTGAGTTAATTACAAGCTATCGTATATACATCTACAAAAATCTTTAGCAAAGCAACATAGTTAACTTTCTTACGAATAGAACATTTTCATGCACTATAACTTTTCTTTTTTAATACTTTCTTTTACGTTACGTTATCTTCCTTAAGAAATAAGAACTCGTAAAGAAATATTAGAAATATCAGCGCAACAAAAATATAGGACGGACACTACTTCGCATTTCTAATACATATACCTATTACAGGTAAACTTGGCCAATTCGGTACACATGCCAGCGGTGTACGCATGCAAATGTGCATTTAATTTAAATTATAACAAAAAAATGCATACTGCATTCACCATTGATTAAATGAGCTCACGGATTCTCATATTTATATTCGACACGACTGATGCATACTAATTTGCAATTCAAGGATGTCATTATTCGGTCGCTGGGCCGCATGCCGGCAAATCGCAAACCCGATAATGCTGAAAATATAATCCCTTGTAACCACAGGTATATACGATTCTCGGTCCACAGCGATTGTTTGTTTCTGTTAGACGCACTGTTATTATGGTTCGCTTTTTATTAACTCCTCAAATGTTAAGTAACCCTTTCAAGCAACTACGTTAAATGCGATAAAATAAAAAACGAAAAATAGAAAATTTCAACATAAAGCGCATCACTTCTGTTCGACCTTATTATAGCTTGCTAGATTGGCTGCCTACCTCCTACGCCAGCACAATTCGCAATGAAAAAGTTAGTACATACGTACCGGTTGATTTCAGACATAGGATAAATAACGGCTGGAAGGGGCAAGGTGTACGAAAATTCGCTAAGAAGTGGGGTCGCATGAGTCTATCACAGCGCTGTAGACTAGGCGAGACTACACTGTGATAGAGAGACTCGTACGCGTCCCCACTTCTTAGCGAATTTTCGTACCCCTTGCCTCTTCCCGCCGTTATTTATCCTATGTCTGAAAATACATAGAATAGGACGGTAGATATATTGATATTGTATTACTCAATTTAAAATAAATAAAAACTATAAAATTAGTAATTTGATACATAACCATTTCAAATATCTCTTTCTTCAATTCTATATACAGAATAAACCAAGTGTTTAGCCATCTTCCAAATAACATAAAAACAAATGAAGTAGTTATTACAAAACAGTAGGTACTTATTTTCTATGGTGAGATGATTAACAATTATCACGTGAAAGTTTGGAGTCTTGTATGTACACCCACATTCCAACTGCGACGAGGCAGTGCGTATAACAAAGTCGTGAAATATTTTAGACAGCAAAAGTTGCATCCGGTAGTTGTTACTGGGAGTCCAACTTATGAAGCACCTACTACACATAAATTACCGATCTAGAAACTCATCAAAAATATGCCATGCCATTTAAATTAAGATAGTTGCCGTGAACTTCCTGTAAACCGGAAGTGATACAAAAGTGTAAATAATTTCGCCAATGAGACCAGATGACACTATTCGTAACATTGAGCTAGTATACTAAGGAGACGCTATGAAGCATATTTCCTGTATGTTCAAAACGGCGCACTGGGCGGGGCTTAAGTGGTGTACTAATATATGGCTGCCTCACCAGGTCCGGACTACTGAAAATTGTAAGTATAATCTTAAGACTCCACTTAACAGATGGTTTTATTTAAAATTAATTACGTCATCCCACGCCTATTAGGCCCAAGGCCCATAAATGTCATAATTTGACAATATAAACGCTCAATATGTAATAGTTTATTTATGTACCTACATACAGGCGCACCGATTGAAATTTTCCAATTACGACCCTGCACATTCTTTTTATATCAAACACTGATCTATGAAATGTTATTTTCGACGAATTCTTCTTGTTAACGCTGTTTCTACTCTTGCAACTAAGTAGAGCACAAGAAACCATTATGTCTTGTAGTAGTTTGCTATATCATATAACTGTAAGAACTGAAATAATCAAATAATACAACCATACATGACATATACACTATAATCTACGTATTTGACGTAAAGTGGTGTACCAATATGGCCGACCTGCGCCGTTTCAGCCACGTGATAGCGTCTCCAAACTTATTCTATCTCAATGATTCGTAACTACAAGTTTTCAGAATTGTTGGATTTGAGGAACATCGAAAAGTTCTAACGAACCAGTTCCGTAAATAACGCTGTATAGATTGTCAAAACGCGGAGTGCTCATAATAGATATGTATTATTGTAGATAATCCAGCTAATACATCATTCAGCACTGGCAAACGTTCACATCCTCCCCTCCCCCCCCTATAGCTCAATCATGTAGCATCGCAGCTATAGCGAATGCTATTTAATAATATAGAACTAAAATTTTTCGACTACGGTATATGCTTATACTGGATCTGACCTGACCGATACAAAAGAAAACACCTAATCAACGATTTCGAAAATTTCATCAGTAGAAACTTACTTACATTTATTCTGTTAACCGTCGTAAATTAATTTAAGAACGTTTATTCTCAACTTCATGTCAACATTTCCAACTTGGGAAGAGGTTGAGAATAAATTAATTTACCACGATTAACTGACTAACTGATACCATAAACCCAACTGATACCGATAAATTTCTACAGGTATAATTTCCGAAAACGTCTAATAATATTTGTTTCAAACTGAAGAAAAAGGTTATTCATTTCGTTTACCTCACATACAGACACCTTTTCTGAAAAGTATTTACTTTATATGATACCACATCATTTTCACTGAACGTTACAGCATTTAGCAAAACTCCCCTTATTTTTTAACCAATGACAAACATGTTTGTGGATAGATAAGATATCAAGTATGTAATACTATTTTCTTGTTTGTTGTGTAATTTTATCATTCCCAACATTATAACATAAAGGTATATAGAACCATGACTTGTTGTGGAGTAACTGTCTGCAAAGTGTGTTTTTTCATTTTGAATTCTTTGATGCTGGTAAGATTTGTTTTTTTAAACGGTTTAAGAATTTCAGAAACTCCTATGCACCTTCTGTTGTTGAATCTATTTTGATTAATTACTTTTCCATAAAGTTTGTCTTTACTTTGGAATTATCTTAATGATTTTGTGGATAATTAGGTGAATGGTAAACAGCATATATAACAATATACTTATGCACATACGTACTTAAGATTACAACCACAAGTTACTCAACAATTGTTTGGTTTAGTATTAAGTGGAACCTTTTTTACAGGTTGCTACATCTGTTACTGTCGTTTATTACGGATATGCCCTAACTTACTTCCCTTATGAGACATTTGGTGGAATTATTTTCCTGATGATTCGTGGGATCACAGTGATCTGTACAGCGATTTTTGGAAACCTGGCCACAATCAGAGAAAATATTAAACAACTTAAAATTGTACGGCATGACTACTTATATAGTTTTACAGAAATGTTCGATTTTGGTGTCTTTCTAAATATCAGTAAAACAATACTTTAGTTTTCGGTTAATGGGTATGTATGAACTATCCAGCTCCTCCACATACTCTGATAGAGATTTTAAGGTCTCAGTGTATGTCAACTCTTTGTGACGTAACAACTTCCTTCTTCTTACTTCTTTTCGCCGATATAGTAAATTTATACATACATATATTATAATAATTATACACATACATTCAGGCATTGCATTCAGGTAGTTATAATAAAGTCTGTCGCAAAAATTGCCCTAATATTCCAAAATCATATGTAGCTTTAAACGGATCGATAGCTACAGTGGTTAAGCGGCTGACTATCTTTGTGGTGACACGTTAGGAGCTGGGGTTCAATTCTCCGGAAAGGCGGTGACATTTTTCTCGGAGAATTGAAATCCGATCGACGTATAATTTAGACTTTTAGCCGTAACTCAATGAAGTTACAGTTTTAACTGTAACTGTTGTATGGAATGACACGGAAGATATCTTTAATTACATTGTAATATGCTTTTGCACTTTGATTTGACATGGGACATTTATAATTTTACAATATTTTTAACAATTTTCTTTCTATTTATCTCATAAAGTTTTTTTTATTATGTGTCTGTCCACTATACAGAATTATTTTTGCAGTATGGTATCATTCTAATAGCAAATGTAATTATTACTGTCATGATGTATATTTCCGCATTGATAATTGGAAGAATGAGAACTTACAATGTAGGGCTTATTCTGCATTTACAGGTAGGTTTTTGTTCATTATTAATCTATTTGTCTTAACGTATTATAGTATTATATATTACACAGTGTGGTAAGCACTTAAGGTAGGTTTTCGAAAGCGCGAGCGAGCGAGCGAACGACAAATTTTCGTTCGCGTGGATGTGTTTTCGAAGACGCGATAAGACTCCACCCACACAATTAGTCATTACGTTTTTCAATGTTTGTGAAGAAGTGAGTTGGGCGTTTGTAGGTACTGTTTACATTTCGTGACATTTCAATAACCTCCAAACTCCTTCTAATCTAATTGAACGGTTCTTATCGTAGAGAAAAATGCAAATGTATATGGTTGTAAAATTCAGGTAAAATTGAAAAACCCGGTGATTGTGGTTAAAATATTTTTATTTTATTCCTAGACGTGTTAGCATCTCTAGTTGGTCACAGAATATTATAATAGAAAAATGTCTCAAAGTGAAGATTTTGTTGAGTCATTAGTTGTCTTCCATTTACCGTAAATATCCGTTTGTATCACATCATTTCAGTTGTGACGTCATGTTAGATCATTCCTTTTAGTGGGATTATTTTGATACAAAGTGATATTTGTTGCTCTTGGTCCCCCTTGCCGATCAGGCACCACCTTAGGAGGTAGAGATTTTTGATCAGATAGGTGAAGGGGATACGATTATCAACCATTTTTATTTTTCCGGTGTTATTTTCACGTTGGTTAGCGTATTTATATTAGTATTTACCTCTAGAATTTTATATTTTATAAATTTCAACAAAAAAACTTGCGTACTTAGTTGTTCTTTTATATAATACATTTAGTGTGATCTACAATTTCGTAAAATGTATGAAATAATTAAACAAATTAGATCTTACAAACTAAACAACTCATAACTACTACTATCCCCACTTTAAAATTTGAATAAATGCATTCTCATTGGTAGTCGCGTGCGAAATTTCGCCTGAATCGCTTCCCAGGCAATTCAAATCAGTCGCGTGCGATTTCGTCGCGCCAAAAGTAATACCGTCTCTGATTGGTTGAATGAGCTCGTCGCTCGCTCGCTCGTCCTTTCGAAAACCTACCTTTATGGAAAAAATTATTTTTAATGTTATCATAGAGTTGTATGAAAAATGCTCGAACATGTCAATTTTTAATTTTAAAGATGGCTTCTGACTGAAATTTGAAGTATGCAGGATGATTCATGTAAGTGATTACCTTTTTACAATTAAACACCCTGTATACATTTTAATTTTTGAAGTTTCCTTGATGAACTTATTTCAGCGACCTATAACACTTATGACTTAAGTGGAGAATTACAGTAATTGCAGACATTAATACTATGCGACTATGAAAAAATTTATTAAAATTACTGTTACAGTTTAACGTCTTAAATATTCGAAATATTCTCTATTTACTTGTTAGAAATAACCTAATCTATAGTAAAACTGTTCTCCTACTTTTTGTAAAATTTGAGGTGAAATATTTATCATTTCTGTTTGTATTTTTTGTTTGAGATCATCAATGTTGTCTGGCTTTGTAGCATACATTTTATATTTGACATTCCCCCATAAAAAAAAATCAAAGGTGATACTTGGCCACTTTAATAGCACCTCTTCGATCTATACATTTAGGAAAGGTCCCACTTAAATAATTTATTAAAAATACAATAAAATGAGGTGTTGCCTCATCTTCCTGAAATCAAACATTTTCACTTGGTATGGTAAATTTGCCAGAACAGCGACAACGTCATTTCTAATGAGATCCAAATATTGTATTGCTGTCAAATTCTCATCAATAACAATTGGATCAATTATATGGTTGGCGATGATACCTGCCGAGACGTTCACTTTTTAGGAATGTTGTGTATGAGCCTCACGCATCTGATGAGGATTCTCTGCTGATTAGTACCTACAGTTCTAACGATTTACTTCTCCATTCAACATGAAAGTTGATGTATCCGAAAATAGGAATAAGGGATACCTTATTTCTGTTAAGTTTATTCATTAGTATTCGGTTACTTTATGTATAAATATAATCTTATACGAATGAAGCTTTTGTCAATGTAAACATTTTAAAACAGTTGGATGGCTAACGTTAGATTCTCGAGTTATTTGGCGTAAACTTGTTGTTGGATTATCGCAATATTTAATAAAATGTCTACTTTTATAAAATGTAGTTGTCTTTGTATCGGGTGGACATGTCCAAGTTCTCTAAACTGTGAGCGAATTTTGGAAACGGTTCCTTGCGAAATATTGGACGATTCAGGATACTTCTGATTAAAGGTATTAGTAACTTGACTTCTCCACTTATCTCTGTAACCGATCATTACCAAAGTTTCTATACGATGACTTTCTATTAAATATTGCATTGTTGTTGACAGACTGTTTTTTTTGAGATAATTTACTAAAATATGTCTGTATCACTGTAGACGATAATGTCATATTGACTTTCTTTTAAACGGCCTATAAGATTCCTATAAGAAATGCTACGTGAAAAAGTTTTAGCCGTGCGTGTAAAACTTTTTGAGTAGGTAGGTGCTTCACTGGTATGTACTGCAATTGGGCACAAGCTTTGTAGGAACAACATTTTCGCTTTAAGAAAGTACACTTTTTTACTATAGAGTAGATTATTGCCAACAAGTAAATGGAGAAAATTTCGAACATTTAATACGTTAATCTGTAACAGTAATGGTCGTATTCACAAAAAATCATGTAACGAATGATTACGTAACAGTCCGTTTAATTTTAACGACTGTTAAACAAAATATCGTATTCATAGATTTTACAACAGAGTCTTAACGCCTCGTTATTTATTACGACCGTCTAGGGTATTCCAATGAGTTTTCTTTGGTGAAAATCAAACTTCACCGCAATGTGAAACATTTCCGGTTAATTAAACTTTCAAATTGACGCAAAATTGACGTTTGTATTTAAAAGAAACATTTTTTCTTTGTTAATAATAATAATGCTTACTGGAAAGCAGCCAAAAGGAAGAAATTTCTCCGAAAGAGGAATTGCTTTATTATTAGACGTTATCGAAGGATATATCAAAATAATCGAAAACAAGAAAACTGCTTGCAAATAAAAAACGTGTATTTGAGAAAAGATAACAATAGATTTTAATAGTTGTATTGGGGGTCCGCAAAAAAAACGGTGCAATAATTAAGAAACTTTTATGTCAATTTTAAAAGAAGCACTAGAAAAGAACTGGCTGATGATGAAGTAAATAATAAAGTATATATATACATATGTATAATGTACATAAAGACTTACTTTCATCGTTTTATCGGCAAATTTAATCTTACCTAAGAAAAACCTACAAAAAAAATTTCAGGGGAAAATGGAGAACGCTATCCCCAACAAATAGCAATCTGCAAAATGTTTATTTTCAAACTGTATGCGTAATGAAGAATCATAAAATACAGTACTGTCGCGTACAGAATGCTGCAATATGCATGAATTTTAAATGTGCGCCACATATACACTGTACATTATAAGAGAACCATCCTTTTCGATTTCTGTAGAGTTCAGCTTGTTCTCCAAGTGACTGCATTCTTATATGAGTACAGTCTATTGCTCCAATTACATACACATGGAAATTATCGGATGCTGTAAAACTTATTTTGAAATTTTCGTATATTATTCCTTGTTTGGCATTTGTATAAATTGTGGTCGCATTTCTGCAATTACTTGGGACACTTGGGCAACTATTCTACTTACAGTAGGTTGATTTACGTTTAGATGCATACAATCGCAATGTAAATTTGATTCATAACTGACACAGCTTTATTTCTGTTTGTACCTTTTTCCAGGTCGGGACCAATCATATTAACTAATTCTGTTACTGTTAATTTATTAAAACTAACCTCATTTTAAATTCGACGTCATCAAATAAGTCAGTGATCTCTACTATGCTTCAATCTAGGCATTGCGTCTAGAATATCCTCAACAAATTCGATATCTGAATTTTTAGAAGATGACATACCTCGAAGTGTCAAATTTCAAACTACATAAATATGATAATTGACGTTTTTAATTGACATTTTAACGAATCGTTAAACATTTTAATCCCTCGAAAAGTTGGTGTTATAGTTACGATGGATTTAACGAATCTTTTTACGATGCAATTGTTTGTGAATACAAAATTAACGTATTTAATGCTCCGTTACGTATTACGCTCCGTTATTAGTTATTACTGGCTTTTGTGAATACGGGCATAATTCTAATAAAATCTTTCATACTCTGATAGCCTTAATGCTTGTAATTAATGTAATCAACCACTTAGGAATAAGTGTTAAACAGTTCATTAAGGAGAAGGGTATTCAATTTAAAGAAAGTCATTTACTTTGTGCTGCGCTTACATGAATTATCCTGTATACTTCAAATTTCATTGAGAAGCCGTATCATTGAAATTGAAAATTGACGTGTTTGAGCATTTTTTATGAAACTCTATGACAACATCAAAAATAATTTTATTCCATAAGTGGTTATAATACTGTGTATCTGTACCTTAGTAATAAGTGTTAAACAGTTCATTAAGGAGGAGGGTATTCAATTTAAAGAAAGTCATTTACTTTGTGCTGCGCTTACATGAATTATCCTGTATAGGTACTTCAAATTTCATTGAGAAGCCGTATCATTGAAATTGAAAATTGACGTGTTTGAGCATTTTTTATGAAACTCTATGACAACATCAAAAATAATTTTTATTCCATAAGTGGTTATAATACTGTGTATCTGTACTTTAGTAATACGTGTATACTATGTCTAGCCCATTTTTTGCCAAAAATCAATCATACATAGTTTCTAGCTATCAGTGCTTGTTTGCTCTGCAGGTACATTTTTTTTACGAATTTCTGTACAAAATTATTCCATATAACTGGATTCAATATACAGGGTGGGGCACCACATTCCTTTCGGTTGATATACAAAAAACGGTGACGTATATTTAATATCTTTTTGTTGGAGTATATGTAAGTCCATTGGAAGCACGTTCTCAAATTATTTTGAAATATGTACGGAGTCCCAAAAGAAAATTACACATCAAAGTTATCAAAATTTAAATGAAACACCGCATGTACATACATATATTATTGCACATTTCGATGAGCACACTAAATAAAGGCAAGTTATTGTTATATTCGTTATACATAGGCGCAATAGTTTGCAATAATTTAGTTTAATTACGGCCTCTTACAATCTTTCTCCCCCCTCACCACTTCTCTCGGCGAGGTTCTGAGTTTGGGCTTTTCGGCGGTGTCCACGGCGATGTAGAGACACCACAGTGGTGGTCGCTTCAAGCATTCTCTGGATGGCGGAAGGGTGATAGACTCCCAGAGGGTCTCAGGATTGCTTCGGTTGGTTATCTCGTAGTTGCAGGATGTTTTAGCGGCGAGAACGACGTAGGGTGTCCGTCTCAACGAGATCGTAATTTAGCGGTAGGGTATTGCAGAGCGTCATCATACTAAGCCACGCGGTGGTGTTTTCTGGTTGATATATATCTTAATTACGGCCTGTTACAAGTCAGAGTTTTTTCATTTTACCGTTTAAAGTAGTGTTTAACTATGGCGCCACTTGCACTCATGACATATAACGAATATAACATAACTTCACTTCAGTGGCAAGCAGGCAAACTGAAGTTCATCATCATTAAATGATAACGAAGTGTGATTCTCAAGAAAGTGTATCAAACAAGAAGTAATTACATTACAAGGCTGTCTTGTTTTGCCAAATTTTTGTCTGCAATGTATATGTGTGCACTTCGATATTCATTTTTACACTGTACACATTTCATATTTTATTTTACTTACACCTCCTCTATTCTTTCGTCATTCCATGGTACTTCTGTTTAACTAGAATTTATTAGCAGATTTTGTGAAATCAAGAAAAAAAGGAAGCTGGGGACAATGTCTTACATTGTAAACTATAGGCAACCCAATATATTGCAACCGCCTCTTTTATATTGTTTCGCAGATATCGGTATTTTTTTGGAATTCATATATATTTCATACAATGTGACATACGTTTAACACGAAACTGACGGGACCGAAACATTATTTCGTGTTAAAGGATATATTACAAAAAGTATATATAAATACATAGAACTTTTTCGGGACCGCTTTTTATTATTTCGCGTTAACCGATCTTTCTTCTTTTCGTGTTAAACGTATTGCACTGTATCTGTATTCTCTTACATACATTTTATATTATGCATGAATTTTTAATATACTCATATACAGTGTGTCCCAAAATGTCCGCAACAGCCTTGTAAATCCTGTATTATAGTCGTAATAAAAAAGTGTTTCAAATAAAAGTTGTTCCAATTTATATGATCTACTTTGTGAGCTGACGAGATTTCGAAAATTTTATACAGCCTGATCATTATGTCGTTACTTCTTTTCATCTCCTACGGCAGCCATTTTGAATTCGCTTCCAATCGAAGAATGTTATAAGAAATAGTTGCTCAGAATTACGAAATACCGCTGTATGCAAAATTTTCTGGCTGTTTCGGACATTTTGAGACTCATTGTACATATATTTATAATATTCGTAATATACATATGCTATATGTCAGTAATATATTCGAATAAATATCTTTAATATCGCCCTTACACTTCTCCTTGTTTAAGAATTTTATGGCATGCGACCTGTAACCTGCCTAAATGTTAATCCGAATTATCATTGAATTGGAATTTTCATATACTCGGAATAAGTAGCTTGAATCAGACTATGACTATACTTACACTTGTATGCAGAATTATTACAGTTACATGTACTATTTTTATTGCTAATCCACGAACCTTTTTGGTTATTAAAAACGGCTTGTTTTCTAATACATTTTATATGATAATCAAAATTATTGACTATTTTTGCATTCAGATATTTATGTTAATTAGCAGTTGTTTATTACTAATATTAGACCATTTATTCTTAATTGGAAAACGATTAGTTTAAATTTGAACTTGTTTTTTATTGTTCAATCGGACAATAATATTATATATCATTAATCAATAATAATAAAATCTAATTATTAATGGCGCGATCTTTTTTAGATTTCATGCATTATATTAGCTTTCCGTATTGCTAGTATATTACACAAAACAGCAACCGAACAGAGGAAAGAGCAGTTATCAGTTATGCACGTGACATCAATTTGAATGCAGTAAAGATAAATAAAAATATAAATGAACAGGACGTGTAGTTATATTTTTTTATATTCCTTTGAGATCTTAGACGGATGGCTACATTAGAATTAGAGGCGTTTTCGAAAATGTGATCGGGTTACGTCAGATAGCGATCCAGCCGTTCGTTTATGTAATCCGGTAAGTGTAACCTTGTTTGAAAATGTGAATCGATCAGCAATCCAGATCACTGTAAAGTTACCCTGCTAGCGGAGCAGGGTAACTAAGGATCCGCATGCGCAATGTAGATATTGGTGGATATCGTAGGAATCGTGTGTTTATATACACGATGTAAACACAGCTGATATAGTTGGATTCGGCAAAAGTGACTGTGAGCTATAAACCATCCATAACCAAAATCCAAAATTGTCTATCATTGCCATTCTACTTTGTCGACATAAATTAATACAATCTGAGATAAAACCATACAACACTTTTAGGTTATGTAGCGTATAGCAATCTGTGTTGTGATCTTAACGTTCGAAAATACGTGTAATCTGTCAGGTGATATTAGCGATCGGATTGGGTTGTTTGGGTTATATTTTCGAAAATGCCTTAGGACGTACTATTATTTCTTCATCTCCCTTCTTCTTCTATCTTTTTAAAATGGGTTTTAATAGCGTTTTTAAAAAATCAATTGGCATCGCTTTGAAATAAATTTGTGACGCATAATTGACTGTTAACTGACGTAACCTAAAAATTTGCAATATTAGAATTTGTGAAAATGTCGAAAAATTCTAATATACAAAAAAAATTAATATACCATGAGCGCCTATTATAAGCATTTTTTTGGTTTTTTAATATTATAATTGACGAAAATTTACTAGAAAAACATAACAAGCTAAATATCTCAAAAATCGTTAATTTTTTTGATATGAGTACCTACTATACATTAGAGCTGACCGATATCGACATTTTCGAGGTATTGATACTTACCGATGTATCGATTGCGTGCAAGGTATTGATTCCTAGTACTGGAATCGGTTAAGAAACGGTAGGTATTGATATTTGGGAACCGATACCTTGAATCGACACCTCAAATTAATTCCTTGGATCGATACCTCGAATTGATTCCTTGATTTTTATTGCTTGTGAAGAGAATCATATGTATCAAGATCCATTGCTATTAACATTTGACACCATACGCCACGTTTGAAAGAAAACAAAAAAAATCGAGGAGAGATGGATCCTTCAAGGAGATTTGTATAAATATTGATTATATGTCAAATTTTTATTTATTTTTCAGTCTCATAAAGAATATTATATAGTTTTTTACAAATATAAACACAAATTAAGCCATAACTGCAATTTTTTATCACAAGGTGTTGCTATTTCACAAACCGCCATACTTGTAGACACATATCGAAAAAAAAATAATTAGAGTAGGCTATGTGAATGGATTGTTACTTTAGCCACTTTCACATAATGACATTTATTTCTTGATATTTAATTTGAGGTTATAAACTTTGGTTATAAAATGTCAAATAATAAATGTCATTATGTGGTAGTGGCTAAAGCAACGATCAAAAACATTTACATAGCCTACACCAATTATGTTTTTTTCGATGGCACGTTATAATAAAATTCGATACCGGAGTGATGTTCATAATATCAATGTTCGATTTAAACATTTTATTGCAGTTCCGCGTCATAGGACAGTTTTGTTTAAACGTGGATTTTCTTATAATATTGGCCATATGTACAATGCTATTCCGGATAGCTTAAAAAAGTTGTCGGTCTCTTCCTTTAAATTTTATTTTAAACGGAGGGTGCTCGGGTAGTGTGCAGAGCGATTCTTTGGTTAATATTATGGCTATTATTATTTGTTGTCAAAAAATACATATATTAATTGCTATTATTATTGTTGTTGCTATTGCTTTATCGTTACTGTTTGTTTGTGTATGTTGTGCTTGCACCTATTAAGTATTTGTATTCTGTGTACTTTCTATTAGAAGATTATTGATTTCTTCAATTTATTGTACTATTCGCATGTTTCATTTTTTATTGTTTTTTATATAGGGAGTAATGGAAGATCAAGTTATTATCAACTTGATGAATTCCTTCCTAAGATTCTCAATATTTATATTTCATACATTCAGTTAATCTTTAAATATGTATATGTCCGAGAGTTGCTTTATTCACCGGTGTACATCAGTGATGCCATCAGATGGCATCAAGCCGTTGCTTTATTCAACGGTTGTTTCCTGATGTTCCATCATAAATCGTTGCTTTCTCCACCGGTTAATCGATGGTGTTACACCATGGTTACACCACATCCACCGAACTTCGAGTTCGATGTTAGCGATGGATTGAGAAGTGGGGAGAGTCAGCTGTTTTTGTTTATATCGGCGTAACGGAAAAATTTAAGGTTATTAGACGAACGGCAGATATGGATTATGAATTCGAATATATAATGGGGTGCGCTTTTGCACGCGGATAACAAATAAACAAAGTATGATATTGAGGAACGGTATGTATGGTGTTTGAGATGTTTAAAATGAACTATCTGAGCTATCTAAAAACACAATTCAGCCAATAATATAAATATTTAACTACACATTTTAAACCTGTACCCCACGACGAAACTTATTGTAGTATTTTCATTAAGATAAAAGATTCTATAATCGACGGTGTCTAGACGAATACGTAGATACCTTTTTTGGTAAAACGAGAGAAACGTAAATGATGCGTAAATGTCATAAACTGTAAACATAACAGTGTTGCCGATTGGCGGATAATTATCCGATTTGCGGATAATTTAAGTTGGTGGCGGATCCTTTTCTCACCCTGATAAAAAACGGATAAAAAACGGATAATTCAATAAAATTGGATAAAAAATGGATAACTTCGATCTATAATTTACACACGAACGCCGTTTACCAATAAATAACTGAAACTAAAATCAGGTTAACAGAAGCGATCGGTTTCTGTTTTTCTTCTTCTACATAATGTACTTCATGTAATAGCAAGTAAGGGAGTAAAAAATTGCTGTAAATAACTTACTGAAGAAATGCATAGCCATCTCAACCTTGATACAAAGTATATTAAATTTTGTAAATATCTATAATTTTTCCTATTTATCTCGTGCATAGTTAATCACTTAACGGTTAGGCGGAGTATGAACTGTGAAATATTGTGAGAAGTTCGAATTTCTAAAAATCCCAAAAATTATTAAGGGACTTCACAGCATTATTCCTATATAAAGAAATAGATTTGTATTGCATATTGTATTTTTATTTGTAATTTTGATTTGACCCCTTGGATAGGTAATATATGCAACCAAGCAACTGAAAAATTTACGAGCTTTATTTTCTCACTAAAATATAACTTTTGAATATAGGCGATTTAACATTATATAAAAGAAATTTCGCCGATAGACTACGCCTGTAGTCAGAGCGATTCTTTGGTTAATATTATGGCTATTATTATTATGGCTTTAACATATACGTTAGTATTAGTATTACATTGATTACATTATAAATCACATACATAAAGGTATAATAACAAATCGGATAATATCGGACAAAATCGGATAATTTTCATTGGGAAGGTGGATCTTTTCGACTTCAGGCATTGGCAACACTGAAACATAACCTCTCAACATAAAAGTCAACACTGCCATAACACCAGAAATCGTTGCTTTAATCTTCGCAAATTACATGCACCATAAATCCATCTAATTATGACGTCATCACATCAAGCGATGTGGTGTTGATGAATAAAGCAACTCTCGGGTTCTGAACAGATGTAATATTGAGAATAAATCAATTATTATTATTAGATTCTTTTTCAAGACTCGTTTTTCTTCGCGATCTTTTCTCGAATAAACTCATATTGACATGTACAAATACAAACGAAATACAAATTATAGAAAATAAGAATTAAATAAACTACAAATCAAAGACGATGCAAATTAAACTTTTGACTGTTTGTCAGATTTTCTCGCCAGCTGTTTTTTCATCACGTCTCTTTTCTTTGCGATTTTTTCTCGTAGCAATTTTCCAAATTGACATCGACTCAGTCGTTTTCCTATGTGCTACTGAACTCAAGTTTTTGCAGCAGCTCTAAAGTGAGCTTTGAGTGAAATGAAAAATGATCTGTTAACAGGCTGAAGAGCGTAAGTTGTATGAGGAGGTAGCAGATCCGAGAGACATCGTTAGCTTCAGGTGACTCTAGTTCTTCTAGTTGTTTCTTCCCGGAGCTTTCGCATACAATTAGTCTCATTAGTCTCTTTTGCTTTGTTTTTTGTATTATCTTAATAATATGCACCTTATTATTGTCATTTAGAGTGACAATAATGAGTTGCATGTGTGAGATACAATATCGTAGTGCTATACAGTGCACTACGATATTGTCACTCTAAATGACAATAACGAGTTGCATATTATTAAGATAATACAAAAAAAACAAAGCAAAAGAGACGTGCCTTATTGAACTGTCTCTCCTCGAAAAAAGTTTACCATCTGTCCTCGAACGAAATAACATGTACATGTATTTGTATTGGAATGTATTGTTATTGTCGCGCAACGAGAATTTCGGAGCATTTTCCGAATGGATTGGAAAATGATGGTCTTCTTTGTAAATAAACGTGATGATATGCGCTTTTGTCTGTGTGTTATGACACACTAACTCATAGACAGTCAGCTCAATCGGTACAATAAGCTCAAAACGACAAGAAGTGATCAATCTATCCATCACCCTATTTTTCGGGTTTTCACCAATAAGGCGTCCTTGTACATGTGGATATAATTTTAAAGGCGTAAATTTGATACCTGGTATACTTCAGCTAGCAGCTCGCTAAATGTAAGATGTTCAGCCGTAATACTTTCAGAAGTATTACGTACAGGTTTTTTTAATACAACGTTGCAGTTGGCTGTATATTAAAAAAGAAAAAGGAATCACTCGAAAACGGCAGATTTTCGACATAAGGTACCTTAGTAAGTTTTGATACAGAATTACATGCGTGATTTAAAAAATAAAAAAGATATACAGTAGGTACTATTTAAATTTAAAAAGATGATGGCAACTTCCGGCAAACCGCATGTGATACAAGAGCATAATTTTTTTTTTTTAATGTGGTGGGTGCTTAGTTGCAGTGACTCCGTAAACTGTATCGCTTGTCTGGCTATCACTGCAACTCTCGCGGTGTAGTTTTTGTGTGTGTATGCTGTGTTCAATTGGCTTTGTGACAGCATCATATCGCCAACAGCGAATGGCAAGTCGATCCGGGATTAAACTCTGAAAAAATGTCACCGTCCCTCCAGAGAATTGAACCCCGGCGCCTATCGTCCTCTCACAACAATAGTCAGCCGCCTAATCACTGCGGCCATCGACCCGTTAATAATTTCGCTAATGACACTAGACGACAGTACCTCTAACTACAGTTGTTAGAACTATGCCGGTGTAGGTAAGCTGAAATATTGATAAATGTGTATTCCTACACTATAGGATTAATGAAATTTTAACTGCTTGTGTGTGAAAATCGACGCTTGAAAACAGGGGGTTATAATCATGTCTAATGCATTAATGACTCAGAACCGGCCTATAGATTTCGAATAGTGTAAAATATGCCAGAACTTTTAAAATAAACCTACATATGTAACCAAATACCTTCATTTTTTTATAACATTAAAATGTGTTTGAAGTGTTTGAGTTAACTACATGTCTAATATTATGTACTTTCGAGTTCCTTCCGATAAAATATATCAAACAATATTTATCAATATTAATTCTTTTATATCTACTAATAGATAGAAGTATACATTTTTAATAAAACGATTATTTATATAATTTATTAAAATATTTATTTATATATGTAACATACAATATAAAATATAATATTGTAATATAATAAACTATCACAATGAAATTTATTCAGTGGATGTTCTTTTCAATCTTCAAAGACAACTAAATTTTGTATTCTCAGAAAATGAAAATATATAATACAAAGTATAAATCACAAACCCATCGCTATGAGAAGCTTATAATTGTAGACGCTTAACTTTTGAATTTCGCCGTTTCATGAAAAGGGGCAATTATAACTGGCAGCATTGGACGCATCTAGTATAAGTTGACGAACACTAATTAATGGCACAGATCTCTTTTTCTGCTGGATGCGTCCATTGTTTTCAAATATGTTAGGTTACGTTTTATATGATGCCCGTTATGGTTATTACATTTGTAAGTATATTATTATCTGCTACAGGCTATTTCAAAGATACCGGATATGTGCGAACTATTTTAAATATAATGCATATTTCCATTTTATGGTCAAATTGCAAATTTTATTTCTTTTGTATGTAATTTAAGCATTTTACATATATGTTACATTAAATAACGCTAAAATCAGTACCAAATTGTAAATCATTATTTCAATCAGAGCTGTGACTATTGTAACTAGTTACAGTTACAAGTTGCTGTATGCAAATTAACTTAAGTAACTCAACAGAAGCACAACTATAGCTACATAGGAAAAAGAACAATAACCTATGATGCTATTATACGCAAAAAAATCACTGAAAAGTTACATCTATAGTTACTTTCGTATAAAGTATCAAGTAAAATAAAATTTAAGAGAAAAATCTTTACTATTACTATCTATTTGTACTATAAAATTAAAGACTTTTAATTTCCGGCGGTACCGGGTTCAAACTCCGGCATTTTCCTTCCGAATTTGAATTTCTGTAGTTGTCCAAATTCCACGGCAAAGGCGGACAGTAATATCTTTAATGGATCCACAGCGGTAGGGCGTAATAATAATTCATAGCCAGACAATGCCGCCCCCTGTAATTGAGGTAAGCTGTCGGAGGATGCTAAGGCATGAATTTATTATCATTATTATTATAGATAATTGATTATTGAAAACTTATCAAGCTGTTCTACACACCAAAAAGAAGCATTTTAAACAAAGAAAGAATATTATTTTGATATATATTTACATAAGTAATTGAATGCTGATAAACCAAAAAACAACAAACAACAACAAATTATATATTTACTTAATCTTAGCAAAAAATCTATTTATTACCAAATACGTCATGCATCTCTAACAAGAACAGCATTTTCTTTGAACGAATAAAAAGAGTATTTTATAAACTACTAACTTTCTGTCTGCTGTTCACGGTGATGGACTACAAGATTTGTCAAATTTTTTAAAAAGTGAAAACTCAATATCTAGAGGACCCTGACTCTTCCGAAATTGAAAAGGTAGCGGCTATTTTGAACTTTGTACTTTTGTGTTTTAGTCACAAAAGCTAAAGCAAAGTTGATATTAAGGATAGACCGTACCCTCTACGTGCATGTGCAACTACTGGGAAAGATGTTTGGACGAAAATCAAGAACCTATACGAAGATACAGGTTATGTGAGGAAAGTCGGGTTATTGCGGACGCTAATATCTTTACGCCTATAAAATTGCGAGAACATGGAAAGCTATGTTAACCAGGTAGTAGAAACACCGCAGAAACTACGGAAAACAGGCTTTAAAATTGATGAAGAATGGATTGGCTCATTACTTTTGGCGAGATTGCCAGAGAAATTTGTTCCAATGATAATGGCTATGGAATATTCAGGAATCAAGGTAAATACAGATCCCATCAAAAGAAAGATACTATATATGTCGCTAGATGGCGACACCGGTCGAAGGGCTGAGGCCCTGATAGCGAAGGACACAAGCTTCAGGAAAGCACCACGAGATAGCAGGAGAGGTCATTATAACCACAGAACATTAATCTACAGAATTTGCAGTCCTTGTCGGCACTTTTGATTTTTTTAAGACAGATTCAGTGACCTTCAGGCTATTCACGCCGAATTGAGAAAAATTGTATCCGTTGACAGGGGGTATTTACTGAAAACTAGAAGCCGTTAAAATAAGTATATGTAGATATAAAAAAATCGATAAGTTCAGTTGTACTGTAAGTTGTGAAGGAAAACAAGCAAGATTACCGTTTTCGAAAGAAGGTTCCCGCAGTACAGAATTGCTGGAAGTGATACATGCGGATGTATGTGGATCTATAGAAAATCTATCAATTGGTGCCTCAAGATACTTTGTCGTTTTCGTTGATGCTTTCAGTAGGACGTCATTTGTTTATTTCCTTAAGGGGCTATTATCAGTTGTTGGTGGAAAATTTGAAATTGCGTTATTTTTACTTGCAATAATTTTTGTGAAGAATGATTATAAACAAGAAATTATTACTGGAATATTAACATTTAATTATAAATTGGTGGACGAATAGTAAGTGACAGAAATTACGTGTTTAATAAAAAAGATTTTTTTTTATTTTTTAAAGTATTTCAAGAGTTATAAACTTATTCGTCCACTAAATATGAACGGGAATAAGCATGGTGTACATTATAAAAAGAAATATAATGCTAAATAAAAAAGAGTATTGCAAGAAACGTATCCGGTAGTAAAACAGATAACTGTAGACGTTCCAAATGGTTTGGCACCTTTCTAAAAGAGGGGCACATCATCGCCGCAATTACTGCTATTCGAATTTACTTTATATTCCTTTCTACGTGCTTACACCCCTTTCACGACATGTCCCTATGTCACGATCTTGCTATCTCATTTTGTATATTGCTGTCTTTCATCTCGCAGTATGATCGACAACTGCTACTATTAGCTCCCTCTGTTATCCAATTTATTTGTAATGACAGCCGATGTTAGTATAAGATGTGCTCGCTAGGAGTGAAAATAGACCCTTAAAACAAAAAATGAGGTATCCTAATATTTTAAAGAATTTAAAACAATGGTAGAAAAACAAAATAAAAACTTTACGTTCTGATTAAGGTGGAGAATTTTGCAATAAGGATTTTGAAGTATTTTTCAAAAAAGAAGGAATAATTTATCAAAAGACAAACCCGTACACGCCACAACAGAATGGGATTGCAGAGAGGCAGAATCGTACTCTGGTTGAAAAGGCAAAGTGCCTTTTATTCGATGCAAAACTCGAAAAGAAATTTTGGGCAGAAGCCATAAACACGGCAAATTATTTACGCAACAGTTGTATTACTGGTGGTTTGAATGATAAGACTGCTTTTTAAATGTGGCATGGTGGAAAACCAGATTTTTCAGGACTCCGAATTTTTGGTAGCACAGCAATGGTGCACGTACCAAAAGAGAAGAGATTGAAATTTGACAAAAAATCAACAAAGAATATACTTGTAGGCTATTCTGAGAACATCAAGGGTTATAGGGTGTATGACCCTGAACAAAATGATGTTAGAACTAGCAGACACATAGTAATTTACGAAAAACAGGAAACTAACATGGTGGATGTGATAATCGAAAAGAAACCCGAATCAGTTTCAGTGGGGCAAGATTCAGACGATGAAGAAGCAAGACCGAGAAGATAATCCAATGGAATCCGGGTCGAAGAATGACATTTTTAATTTAGAAAATGATTGGAGAGGAGAGGACCGAGAAGATCCATTGGAATCCGGGTCAGAATATGACAGTTTTAGACAAATTGATATGTACATCAGATGAAGATTACACTTGCGGAACGCAAATAAAGACAACCAAAGGAATTTATAAGTATGTATGTCGAAAATTCAAACATGGGAGATCCACTTACGTTTGAAGAAGCTTGTTCAAGACCTAATGCTGAGATGTGGAAAGCGGCAATATCAGAGGAGTTAGAGAGCTTTGGAGAAAATGAAGCTTGGAAGATAGCAAACTGGCCGGAAGATTCTACAGCAGCAGTGGTTAAATGTAAGTGGGCGTTCAAGAAAATGATTAATTGTGAAGGTGCAGTGAAATATCGCGCAAGATTAGCGGTAAAAGGTTTTTCGCAAAGAGAAGGAATAGACTATGATGAGACATTCTCTGCCGTAGTGAGACATTCCACATTAAGATTATTGTTCGCACTTTCTGTAAAACTTGATTTAGATATAACTCATTTAGATGTTAAAACTGCTTATTTAAAAGAAAACGTATACATGCAAATATCACAAGGTGTTAAAAGTACAACTCAAAATAAATGTTTAAAATTAAACAAAGCCATATACGGTTTAAAACAGTCTTCCAGACCTTTGAATGATCGTATAAATAACGTTTTACTTGATTTGAATTATCACAAATCAAAATATGAACCTTGTCTGTATATAAAGAAAGAAAAAGGATTAATTACTATCTATGCAGATGATTTTTTCATATTTTCAAATGGCAAAAATGAAGTAAAGTTTGTGAAAACTGAGTTAAATTCTAGATTTAAAATTAAGGATTTAGGAAGAATTAAAGAATGTTTAGGAAGGAAGATAGATTTTGATAGGAAAAACAATGTTATACGTTTAAGTCAAAAGTATTGCATTATTCAATTGTTGCAGAAGTTTAACCTATTAGATACTAAAGTTATTAAAACTCCAATGAAAACTAAATTAAACTTAGATGACATGACTTGTAAGCAAGATATGTTACGGCTCAGTATCCTTATCAAAATTTAATCGGCAGCCTTATGTATTTATCTGTACTAACAAGACCCCTTACCTATAGCGTAAATTTTTTGAGTCAATTTAATAATTCTTACAATGAAAATTGCTGGAAGTATGCCAAACGGATATTAAAATATTCAAAAGAAACTTTAAATTATGGTTTAGCATTTTCTAAGGATAACTGTGAATTGAAGGGGTGTGTTGATGCCGATTGGGCAAGTAACACAAAAGATCAGAGATTTTATACTGGATATGCGTTTAAACTTAGTGACTCTTTAGTGTCTTGGGAAAGTTCAAAGCAGAAGACAATAGCTTTGTCAAGTACTGAGGCTGAATATATGGGAATGTGTGAAGCCGCAAAAGAAGCTATATATTTGAGGGGATTGATGAAGAAATTAATTAATTGCATCTTGTGTAACACTGAATAATGATAACCAGAGCGCTTTAAAACTCACTGCTCATCCCATTCATCATAAGAGAACTAAACACATAGACATAAGACATCATTTTATACGGGAAGCAGTTGAGAACAAAATTTTAAACACAGTTTATATGCTTACGGAAATTATGCCCGCAGATTTTTTAACGAAAAGTTTAAGTTCAGCAAGACATAATAAATTGTTAAAATCATTGGGTGTAATAGAATTATAAAAATAGTTTGTTTATAGTTGTATCTTTTAATTTTTTATCGATAAGTGGGGGTGTTGATATTGTATCGAACACAAAATTAGAAAAAACGCCCTCTAGTAGTAAATGTAACAGATAGTGTAATATAGTAGTGAATAAATAAGTTAGTTCATTTTACTCGAGCTAGTTGTTTCATTTTTCCACGCGCGTAAGTTGCTCTCCAACAAAAATTAATACATTTTACAGTTACAGGCACAGCTCTGATTTCAATGTGACGCCGTAAAATATTTCATAATGTAATATTGTGATATATGATTGCATCATATTATGAAAAAACATGAAATATGTTTATCTGGTCAGTTTATAAAAAAACATCAGGTCAAATAAACCAATTTGGTACCTACTATATTGCCAAGGTGTACAGTGGTGTGCTTTACTACTGACTCACCCCTCGAGGGCAGACGGCTATCTATCCTACATAAAGGTTGTATTTATAGTTTTATGGCACTTTGAATCAGTTTTAATGCACTTCACTGTATATTGTGGTAGCAAAATTCAGTACGATGTCATGTTGTAACAACTACCCATAGAATAATATCAAAATTACGGAATCGTTGAAATAAAAAGGTTACGTTTATTGGATTATTTGCGAGAAAATCCATTTAAAACAGTTAAATATACTGTATATTACAAACAACAAATTTTCCAAGATGTTGATCAATAGCATGCCACAGAAGTAATACTTCCAAATTACGCAAGTGCTAAAAACAGTTATTACCTGAAGAAAATAAACAATCCAGAATCTTATTTTCATCAAATTATATACATATATTGCAAATTAAATTTATGGGAGAACCATAAAATAATTCATTTAACCCACTGCATTCGCGTGAATGTGAACTGTCTAAGAACGCATGCTATGACGAGATATACAAGGTACGTAATACGTGATACAAAAAGACTATCATGGACACGCAATTCGCAATGAATCAGGATATACAAGAGTAATCTCTGGTGACGAAATGGTCGAAGTGCGCAAGTCGCGTCTCTACTATCGTTGAAAACATTCTCCTCTGGTAGATTGCATGGCAGTGTAATACAGAACGTATGTACATACCCTATAAGAGCTAAATGAATACTGAACGCTACGCTAATTTACTTCAATCTTCGGTATCATGATATGTTAACTAAAAAATCTGAAAATATGTAGATATGGCAGGCTTTAGTTCATATAATTTTCATATAATTCTGTGACTTAGCTAAGGCATTTGATTGCGTCAAACATTATTTATTACTGGAAAAACTACAATTAATAGGCCTTCGTGTTCAATTAGTTGAAATTGAAGTTTTTAACGGTAATACCAAGAAGAAATTTCGATCTTCCGTGTTGCCTAGCGGGATTGGTGTACCGCATTAGGGCCCGTCTTGTTCTTACCTTTTTTTGAACGACATTAAATTTTTGAACGATTATTATGTCATATGCTATGCCGACGATACTAGCATTCTTGTTGCAGAAACTAACTCTCAGATAGAATCTACAGCAAATACTATGCTGGATAAAATGTATACCTCGTTCTGTACCAATAGACTGTCCTTAAGCTTTGAAAAACTAAGTATATCCTTTTTCATACCTGTCAGACGACAGTTAAGACGTTTCCTAATCTTTTCATAGCAAATAACAACCTCTCTCATACTAGATCTGTAAAAATCTTGGGGCTAACACTTTCAGATAATTTAAAACGGAAAGTAAATGCTTAACTTCTAAGCTCAATAAGATCATTTATAAAACAAAACAATTAACACCGTTTACTAATATGGAAACATGGAAAATAGGTATAGGGAAACCTGATGAAACCCACTATGAAATTTTTTCAGGAATTCAAAAATGAAATAATATAGCGGGTGTTCCATGTTTAAGTTAATGGCGACTTTCGGTATAACCGGAAGTAGTATGATCTTGAAAATATTTTAAAATGAAAGAAAATCTTGAATAACCCTGGAATCCAACATTTTCGAATTCTAAGTTTTTTCTAACCACGAAAACTTCTAACGAACGGTTGTATACATTTGTACATAATATCTAGTATGTCAGTATGATGGATACCAACCAACAAAATCAAGTGTATTTAAACGTGAACAAATAAATTTAATTTTGTCTGAAGTATCGGATAATGTGTACTTATTGATGAAAGTAATATTCTATTTAAATTTTATAGTAGATAATATGCTTCTTAAATTTTGGGTAGTCGCTATTATTGGAATAGCTGGTGCTTGCCGCGGTATTTAATTATTAAATATGGCTGATTAAAAATGGACAGAAAAGCTGGAAACGAGAGGAAGTAAAAGAAAAATTGGGCAGCGTGATCTAAGAAGGATAGAAAGATTGGCGATGTGCAATCCTTTTACTACATCTTTCAAAATAAAATAGGACCTAAAGTTGGAAGTAAACACTTCTACAATACGTCGACGACTTATTGAGGCTCATTTGTTTGGTAGAAGCCCACGCAAGACGCCATTACTACAAGCACGACATGTCACAAAAAGACTGGAGTTTGCCAATGAACATCTTGCGTGGCCACTTACTCAATGGCGCAACATTCTGTGGACAGACGAGTCCAAAATCGTCTTATTTGGTACTGGAGGGCGTCAACAATTATTAAGAAGGCCGGAGAATGCAGCTTATGATTCTCGCTACACCTTAAAAACAGTAAAGCATGGAGGTGCAAGTATTATGGTGTGGGGCTGTTTTTCTTATTATGGTATTGGTGCCATATACCGCATAGAAAGGAAAATGGATGCACCAATTTACGTAAATATTTTACAGAGTGCTATGTTACCTTGGGCGGAAGAAAATATGCCGCTTAGATGGGTCCTAATGCAAGACAACGACCCAAAACATACCAGCAGATTAGCGACGCAATGGTTTATTTCCAACAAGGTTCAGGTCATGGATTGGCCAGCTCAATCTCCTGACCTGAATCCTATCGAGAACCTTTGGGTCGATGTTAAGCAAGCTGTGTGCAAAACCAACGACAGTTAAAGAACTTTGGAATATAGTGGAATCTGCGTGGTATAACATTCCTATTGAATGTTGTCAGCGCTTGGTGGACAGTATGCCAAGAAGATGTGTAGCTGTTGCAATCAACAGAGGCTATACAGCCAAATATTAAATAAATTATGTTGTTTAATTTGTATTTGATAAAGCATGTTTAAGTAAATGCCACGTTTGCTGCTTTTTTTGCACACTATTTACGAGGTTGATTAGTATTTATAAAATTACTGCAGTACCTTGTTTATGTCAATTTGGATTTCACACAGAAATTAATGATATACACTACCGCTCACGGAAGTTTGGCCAAGAGAGAAAATTTTCAAATATAGCAATTTAAATCATTTTACTCGTCTTAAGAACGCTTGTATTATTGTAAAGTAATCTTAAATGAACTTTCTGTATAACTAACGAGGATAGTTCGAAGAAAGATTACAAATAAACATTATATGAGAGAAATGTCCTAAAAGCGATTTGAAGCGTTCGCAGACAATTACGGGCAAGGATCATAATATCTTCAATACAATGCCCCAGGCAACAGAACAGGTAAAGTTTTAAGGGGACGTTTCCGCGCCTAAATTTTCATCATATCGTTCAAACTGTATTTTATGTGGCAACTGAAACATAGATGGCTCGGAGAGTACTATATTTCTATACACATCACAAATTTCCGTTTCAATTTAATGACCTTGTTTTAATTCCGTACTATAAGTTTATTTGCTTTGTATTTGGATTTACCTGAATAATCAGACTCTCGGTTTATCTTTGTCAGTTGTATTGGATTAAGAAAGGGTGGAGCGAGCAGTGAATACGTTGGGGTAAAAATTACATATTCGTTTTCTCGAAAGTTTCTTTACTCCAACTACATCTCATGTAGTTGTGCATCAGTATCAATGTGGTATCAATCCATAAGGTACCTAATTGTGTTTCTACTGTTCGCTAGTTGGTTTTTCTAGTCCTGCAAGAATTCGCAAGAGATTTATTTGTTAGCATTTTTATCATTTTTTACTATTATTGTTATTAGTGTAAATAAAAATACCGTATATACAGTAGTAATTCCAGGTTTGTGTATATGACGGTGTTTTATACTTATATAAATATTTTATGCTGCGATAGCTTATCGATTTACTAACGGTTTTGCTAGCATAAGAATTAGGTACATGCATAGAGTAGTGTAGAGTAATTTTTTCAGGATTTGCAGAATGGGTAGAAGAGCAAGAAATACATCATTTCGCCAATGTATTCTTTATAAAAACCCTAGACTTTTGAAAATGCAGGAACGACGGGCAAAAAGTAAAATATGATATTCAGTCCTATATATAAATTTTTTGAAATTTCGGTCTAATATATTTAGCTTTTTCTAGATCATATAGCTAATAATGGATTAATTCAAATTAAAAAAAAGTACCTACCTGTACCAGTTTACATATCAATAAAACGTTTGTAGAACAAACAATTCAATTTATTATTATATCAATAATGAAGTAGTTCCTAAATTAGAAACATTTTATCAGACTTTTATATTTCCAGAAATAATTAATAAAAATGCAAGCTGTGTTATTTCTTACCCATAACTATCCTTTTATGTAAAAATTAAGGTATTTTTATTTAACTTCTTAGGTTTTTAAGTATCCTTATTAACTTATTACTTTCTGTAGTAATCTGTTGCATACTGGTGAAACATATTAAAAATATAATTTAATAACAAAAATACTTTTTTGTTTCCTCTAATTTGTTAAACTGTTTAAATTGCAAGTATAGTATAAAACGATAATTTGGTAAAAATAATTTCAATTTGACATAAAACAAAAATTTTTTCAAAAAAAATACGTAAATAGGCCTTAGATTAATAGTAAACCGCAATATTTAGAAATTTAAAATATTTGGAAAATAATTAATAATTTCTCATAAGGTTTTAAATTTTGTTATGGCAATTGAAAATTTTATTATCTTTGTTCGATTTGGTCTCTTGCTTTATATAGTAAAAGGCACTATCATGCGCCATAAAAATACCCTATTCCATTTGCATTGTGCTAAGAGCGAGTTTCCAATATCACTGCATGCGTCGTGTTGTAAACGTCTAAAAGGAACAAACCTATTGACATTTAATGAGCGTCATCTGTTGCACAATCGCTGAACTTCATGCATGTACATTTGCCTTCGGCATCATATTATTGAGCTTTTATTAAAAAAATACCATACATTTTTTAATTACACTATATTTATAGCTACTATGTCTTTTTAATGGAACTACATGTATATATCTAGGTTATGATTAAGAGATATCGTTAAAAAAGCCTTACTTCGTCAAGTAATTTGTACTAATTTTTTTATTACAGGTCTTCCAATTTTCTTTTGTTAATCAGCAACTGCCTGATGCAGTTATAGTTTTATAGAAATTATAATAATTTCGATATTCTTGCACGTTTAGAAATCTACGGTACTCTAAGAATGAGGAAAATTTAAACTTCCCGCACAACTGTGTAACGTCACCTTAATACAAATGTGTGTTTAAGCCCATTTAGTACCCTTTCTTAACCGTACAGCATATTAAATATTACTGTGTGGATTATTATCAGTGTGTCAGTTTGCATGAAATAAGTGTTGCGTCAAGAACTATAAAAAATTTGTAATAGTCGACAAAATGCCCCGTGGCAAGTCGATTGGTGCTAAACCGCGTGCCGTTATCATTACGTTACATCAAGAAAGATATGCCGGCCGACAAATAGCAGAACGGTTAAATATACGAACTCTACAATAAATTATACGATCCGTAAATTTAAAGATACAGGCGATTTAGAAAATCTTTCACGTCCAGGACCGTCCAGAATAACGACATCCGCAGACGATCGACAATTAAGACTAACAAGTAAACGAAATCTCAGAAAAACGGCAACAAAAATAGCGAATGAATTTAATCGCGGAAGGCCACATCGAATTTTTGTGAGTGCGGTCAAACGTAGAGTACAAGAAGGAAATTTACGCGGCAGAATAGCTGTACCCAAACCTCTTCTTCGTAGAGGCAATCGACAAAAAAGGCTTTAATGGGCACAACAACATCGAAATTGGACGATAGAACAATGGGCTAACGTTCTGTGGACTGACAAATTCAAGTTGGAGTTGTTTGGTCAGCGAAGACGAATATTTGTAAGACGTTCACACAATTACAAAATGCTGTCCGAATGTGTTGTGCCAACAATCAATCACGGTGGCAGTTCTGTTATCGTCTGGGGCTGTTTCTGCTACTCAGGGGTAGGAACCGTGCACAAGATTCCGGGTATAATGAAGAAAGAAACCTATCTCGAAATTTTAAGAAATCATGCTATTCCGTCTGGCTTGCAATTAATTGGGCAGAATTTTGTCTTTATGCAAGACAATGATCCGAAACATACGACTCAAGTATGCAAAAATTATGTAAATGAACAGCAGAACGCAAAATTTTTAAAAATTATGACTTGGCCTCCGCAAAGCCCCGACCTCAATCCTATAGAGTTGTTGTGGGATGAGCGAGATAGGAGGGTGAGAACTGTGGCTCCTACATCCAAAGAACAGATGTGGAATGTGTTACTGAACGAATGGAATAATATTCCAGTTGAAACATTGCAAAAATTAGTGCAAAGAATGCCACGAGTGGCGCGAGCTGTTTTGCGTGCGAGAGGTGGCTTCTTTGACGAAAAGAAAATTTAATATTTGTTATGTAAAATAATTGTTCAGAAACGTTTTGATTTTTTTATGTTTACTAGTCTATTGGTATGTATTTTGAATTAAAGAATTTATTTTGCCAGATTTGACTTCAAGCTTTTTATTGTTGTTTTCTCATAATTTTCTTTCTTGGCCAAACTTCCGTGAGCGATATTTATTTTAAATATAATTTAAACAAGAAATTTAGAGACTTTCTAACAAAAAATATGTGGCACTGCTATTATTTTGCACATTGGTGTACGTTATATATACTTGCCGAACATCAACTGAATAAATACTGTAAAATAACATCACAAACATTTTTAGGACTTAGTCCATTATTTACACTAATGTTATATTTACAAATAGTACGGGTTTACATATAATAATTTATATTTAGTTAGTGTATTATATTATACACTACATTAAGTATCAAGAGCATTTTGTATTTCTTCACTAGATTTTCCTTTGGTTTCAGGTAATATGAAGTAGACAAATAGGCTTCCAATTAAACACATACAAGAAAAAATATAAAATGAAGTATCTTGTCCTATAACAGTTTCAATATCTAGGTAGAACTTTGTAATAAAGAAGGCTAGGAACCAATTGAAACTGCCTACAAAGGAACTTGCGATACCTTTAATATCAGAGTTAAACATTTCTGATGGTATTATCCACGGTATAGGACCCAAACCTAGAGAAAATGCTATGATGTACAAACAGAGAGACAATACTGGTAAAAATCCTAAAGCATTCATTGTGTTTGTGTCAATAGTCGTTCTGTATTTCAAACTAAAAAAGAGTCCTAATAACAGACAAGATATGCTCATGACAAAGGTAGATCCAATGAGAAGTACTTTACGACCAGACTTATCAACAATAAGTGATGATATAAAAGTAGCTATTACTTGCATAACTGAAACAAATATCGATGCTGTTTTAGCATCTAATACATGTACATGTGCTTCATCAAATATATGACTGGTATAAAATATAATTGCATTAACACCACTAAATTGTTGAAAAAACATTAATGCTAGAGTCATAGACATAGCTTTAATAGTTCTTCTATTAAAAATGTCAGAAATTTTTAAGTCGTTGGTAGTTAATGAATTTTCTAAAGCTTGAATCTCTGTTTGAACATTATAATGGTTCCCACGTAAATGTTTTAAGGCACCCACTGCTTTATTGTATTGACTAGTTTTTAAATAATACAATGGTGTTTCTGGTTGAAAAATAAATACAAATACAAAAGCAGCAGGAACCAAAGAGCACATGACAGTATAATTAACTATACTAAGAAATTTTCCAAAGCAATATGCATATAAAATACCGACAGTAACCATGAGTTGGAAATAACTTCCTAAAGTACCTCTTATTTCCTTTTGTGATATTTCATTAATATAGAGAGGAGCCGCTATACTGCACGCACCAGCAGCCATTCCAGTGATACATCTTCCAAAATATAACATCGCTAAATTATTTGCCCAAAGAATTAATATCCATCCAATTCCAAACGGAATAATTAGGAGTATTAAGGTACTTTTCCTACCAATTACATCACAAACTTTTCCAGTAATTAAACTAAACATTAGTGCTCCCAATGTTGTAAAAGAACCAATCCATCCTATTTCATTCTCGTTTACAGATATGTGATTGTACTTTCCAGTTTTTATGTCATCTGATATTGGAGATGTCCATCCTAACACCACCCCTGCTGATAACGCGCTTAAGGTTGCTGAATAAAAGAAAATTCCCTTAACAAAAACAATAACACAAACGCCTAATTTACCTGATATTGTTGCTACATACTGTGGCAACTTATTAGGACGATCTTCTACACTTAATTCCTCCGTATTATTCTAAAACAATACGATTAATAGTAGCATATGTAAAAACAAAGAACTTGTCAAAACATACCACACTATCATAGTTTCTATTAATTGCTTCATTTTGCCAATCTGATGGGTTACCAATTAGGAGTTCTCGATCAGAATCCATTTTAAATATTAGAAATTATAACATTTCTTAAACATTGTATTTTACAAATAAATATAGCAATATAATTGAACATTAAAATTTAAAATAACATACCCAGCAATTGAATGACGTGCGCCGACATGCGGAATAAAGAAGAAGTAATGAAACCCCTACTAAAAAAAGTATGCAACTGCCATCTATGAGAAGATTGGGAAGTAATTGTTTAACAAAATTGAAATACAATGTATGTAATCTACTACCTACTAAAAGATGGCACAGAAAGTGAAGCTCTTCTTATCAGTGGCGTAGAATAGTGTATTATTTTATACGGAGGAAAAGTGATATATACTTTTCATGGCGCGCTCGTGTTAATACAGAGCAAGCCATGAAAAGTAATTTTTCCTCCACATAAAATATGGTATTTTTTCTTCAAACGTCGGCAAATTTATGCAAAAATGTCTATTTTTAATTGAAAATAAACGGGTTTGGTAGGATGTTTGGACGTTTGATGGTTTGGACCAAGTTCAGAGGTTGAGAAATGACATTTCTCGGCGTTCTATTATGTGTCAAAATGCTATGATTTTTGCATTGAGATAGAATAAGTACGGAGACGCTATCATGTGGCTAAAACGGCGCAGGTTGGCCATATTGGTACACCATTTTACGTCAAATACGTAGATTATAGTGTATATGTTATGTATGGTTCTATTATTTGATTATTTCAGTTCGACCTGGCTGAGGCTACCATATTGGTACACTATTTAAGCCCCGCCCAGTGCGACGTTTTGAACATACAGGAAATATGTTTCATAGCGTCTCCTTAGTATACTAACTCAATGGATTTTTGACTACTGGTACAAAATTTAGTATATAGATACAAGTTTCATAAGACACCATTTTTGCTGCACAATGGTGCACAAGGATGTTTGACGTTTAGACCGATGATAAGGTACGAGCTGTTTCTATAGTAACTCATCATAAAACTGTCAAGTGGACACTATTAACATTGAAATTATTATGTGTTTGTATGTTGCTACATACTATGACACTTTGCGGCCGACTACTCAGTTGAGAAATGTCAGTTTTATTGACGTTTGAAGAAAATAGTTATTTACGATACAAGTGTTAAAAGTGCAATTTTATTTCACGAGTAAAAGTTTGCGACACTCGCTAACGCTCGTGTTTACGAGTGATATAAAATAGCATTTTTAACACATGTATCGTACAATATTTTTTCTACAAACACAATTTTTATTATAAAATATAATGAAACTCCACTGACCAAATCTGACAGCTCATGAATACGTTTTGAAACAACTGGTCGCAACCGTTAAATTACGTCAAAGTAATTTGCCACAATATGTACAAAAGATGAGTTCGTGTATTACCTAATAAAGAAAATGAAGTAGTACCGACACATAAACACATGGAGTAAATATCTCCAATTACACAAACTGTACGCCTGCGTGAAGTTAACCCTCCCTCCCCCTTTTCGAATTTCGAAATTTTGAAAGTTGTTCCATGTTGTTCTAGGTTTGTTCTAAATTGTTCCAGAATTTTGGAGAAAATATTAAAAAATTGTCCATAAAAATCGAAAAAACCGTTTTTCTGGTCAGCCCCCCCTTTTTTAAAATTCGAAATTTTGACAGTTGTTTCAGGTTGTTCTAGTTGTTCTGAACATTGTTCCAAAATTTGAACCTTCTCACATAAGTAGTTTATGAAATAATTAATAAAAATGAAATTTTGCCAGCCCCCTCTTTTTCGAAATTCAAACTTTTGAGAGTTGTTGTTTTGAAAAAGAGGAAGCTGGCCAGAAAACCGGTTTTTTCGATTTTTGTGGACAATTTTTTAATATTTTTCTTCAACATTCTGGAACAATTTAGAACAAACCTAGAACAACCTGGAACAACTTTCAAAATTTCGAAATTCGAAAAGGGGGAGCTAACTTCACGCAGGCAAACTGTACATTTAATATTAATTATTCAAAGAATATGTAATTTTCATGTAGGTACCTACTTAATAATAGTTATTTACGAACCAAGTGCGTGAAATCATATTTCGCGAATGAGTGACACGAATTCGCGAAATGTTTCACGCACGAAGTTTGTACAATACTTTTTGTACGAGAATTATAATAATAATACACACAAATTGTTAAATACGTTAGCGTTTATGACCATATTATTAAGGTTAGGGATTTATAATTTCAAAATGTCACTAAATTAATCAAGTTCCAGGAAGTACCAACTTTACTTTTACGCACTCGTGCTTAAAGTGACTTTTTACGCACGCAAATCGAATCGTGAAATGACAGGTTTTGATAAGCGAGTACAAAATAGTTATTTACGAACCAAGTGCGTGAAATCATATTTCGCGAATGAGTGACCAGTTTAAAGCGCGAGCCGTAAGGCGAGCGCTTTATGGACACGAATTCGCGAAATGTTTCACGCACGAAGTTTGTACAATATTTTTTGTACGAGAACTATAATAATAATATATATTGTTAAATACGTAATCGTGTATGACACACTACTAATCTCTTGATATTAATTAAAAAAATTTGAGTTGGCAGTATTGATTATTTGAAATGACATTTAATTTAAAATTATCAAATTCAAAATGGTAATTTATATAATATTTGTTGCTGTTCTGACATTGAATTACATACCTTCCAAAAATATCAATTTCTATTTCATTTCCTTTTATTTTCATAGAAAAACAACGAACTGGGTAGCATAGTATTAAGGTTAGGAATTTATGATTTTAAAATGTCACTAAATTAATCAAGTTCCAGTAAGTACCAACTTTACTTTTATGCACTCGTGCTTAAAGTGACTTTTTACGCACGCAAATCGAATCGTGAAATGACAGGTTTTGATAGGCGAGTACAAAAATAGTATATTATGACACTAGTGCATAATCAAGCTTTTAAAGCACGAGTAACGAGTTTAAAGCCACGACGCGAAGCGGAGTGGCTTTAACGTTACGAGTGCTTTAAAAGCTAATTATGCACGAGTGTCATACGATATTTTTTAGTATAAATGCAACAATAATTTTAATTAGAAGAAATCAAATTAATAATTTCAATACATGACATGTACCTATATGTCATTTGACATTTCCTGACATTTCACTGGACTATTAAACGCTTGCGATTGGCTGTTACCAAGCAACCTTTTTACGCACGCCGTGCGATAAAGGCCCGATTATGCACGCTTATGAGTGCGTTTTAATTGGTTTTGATGCATGCATACGCACGCCGTGCGATAAAGGCCCGATTATGCACGCTTATGAGTTTGTTTTAATTGGTTTATGATGCATGCATACTAAAAAATCATTTGATATGTACCGAATTTTCTCTTGTCATTTTTGACAAACTGTCATTTACTTTTAACACCAGTGTTAAAAGTGGCCTTTTTAACACGCTACGCTACAAAATCGAATTTTTAAGTGAATAAGTGAGGCGTGTCAAAATGTCAACTTTTAACGGTGTTTGTAGAAAAAATATATTACTGTAACGTTTTCAGGGTTCGAATAAGTTCACAGGCGATATTTTGTATAACAATGATTTATTTTAAAATAACAACGTAAAAATATAAAACAATAAAATAACTAACATTAAGATTATTTCTGTACACTATTTACTTTTACAGTATTTATTTGCAGTTGTTGAAGTTTCTTAATAGACTGTCTACTGTGGGATCTCTACTCCTCTTTTATATTCATTGGTGCTTCCCGTAATTTCCATTCTAGAATATTCGGGAGTTTTTCTATACTTTTCTAGATTAGACATTTTCTCGAACAAATTAATTGGCGTGCTGTGCTCCTAACACTGCTCCCTCCTTAGAACTGTTCTGTCCTGGAGCAGTATCTCTCGGAACCTTCATGGCGGTAACGACACTCCGTTCCTCTTTTACACTGCGATTTTTCGAAGAAATAACAAGGCACGGACTTTGTAATTTCAGTTGTGTATGGATTGTAACAGCATATCACAACATCGATCCCAGTATATCGGAATAGTTCTTCAATCATGCTTCTTACAATTCGCCAATCCAATCCATCCAACCCGCATCCCAGCTTTGGTATGCTCAGCTTCCTAATGTCCTCTTGTAACAGATATCCCCTCAGGCTCTTTAACGCGTCCCACATCGTTTGGTAAGACGGCTGTCCATAACTGGCCTCCGTGGTCACCAAGTAAAATAAGCGACGGCCGTTGTGAGTGTGGTATAGTGTTTTACCAACTTGTGGCCGTTGTTGTCGAAGACCCTGGATTCCTCCAAATTTCTGCCGGAAAACCCTCGCTACACCTTTTTCCATCTTCAGATCTTCAGCCACGCAGTGAGCTAATGCATGGTCCAGGGGAGCCGAAAACAAGTCTTGCTGGATTTCCGTTGTGACAGCATGACGAATTTTACGTCCATGTCCGTGGTTCTCCATAAATTCTTCGTATGTCATTTCTTCTTTGGGGACGTTACAAATGCGGATACTTTGTTCATTTTGGTCTTCATGATTATCTCCAAGGAATGGCGCCAGTCGGTTAAAGTGGATCACTCTTGGTTCACCGCTCGGTTTCTTTCTAATGTGATAGATTACATCGTTGATCCTTTTGATCACCTCGTAAGGTCCTTCCCATGATCGCTGGAACTTTGGGAAATAGCCACAACGTCGCCTGGGGTTGAATAACCAAACAAGGTCCCCTGGCTGGTATTTATTTTCGTCTGTTTTGATGTCATAGCGCTCCTTCATTCGGTCACTAGCTTCGTGGATACTGGCTCTTATCGCTTTATGGATTTTATCTATTCGCTTCCGAAGGTTGGACACACAGTCTTCCCCGACTACTTCTTCTTTCAATATTCTCTTTAATTGATTCGTACCATCATCCACCTCGAATTCGTAATTATCTGGATCCTGACCATTTTCTTTCGTGACTTTCGATAACCGCTCTTGAAGTTCATTCTTCTTTCCGCTATTGTCTTGGCCTCTCTCTTCAAGTTCCCGTTTCAGATCCACCACTCTTAGGTCCTTTAATTTGTACCCTTTCGTAGCCATTTTTATCAAAGTAGGTGCAGAAATATCGCCAAGCCCCATGTCTGACACCAATTGTAACGTTTTTAGTGTTTGAATCAGTTCTCAGGCGTTATTTCGTATAACTAAGATTTATTTTTAAATAACGACGTACAAATGTAACAATAAAATAACTCACACTAAGATTATTTCTGTACACTATTTACTTTTACACTTGTTGAAGTTTGGTAATAGACTGTCTACTGCGGGATCTCTAGTCCTCTTTTATACTCATTGTTGCTTCCCGTAATTTCCATTCTAGAATATTCGGGAGTTTTTCTACACTTTTCTAGATTAGGAACTTTCTCGAACAAATTAATTGGCGTGCGGTGTTCGTAACATTATAGAGTGTAATATGAATATGTATGTACTTATTGTAATACTGAACAGAAGATACTGAAATAAGTGTAGTGAAGTATTATGACCTATAAATTGAAAATTAATCCAATAAACAATGTGTAACAGCAATACTAGATTATTTTCATTTACATTTTGTTGTAGTGTTATATTTAACACCACATAACAACATAAGTAAGCCTTAAGCACACATTTGGCGAATACAGTCGGAGAGAAGCGGATAAGTAAATTGTTTTCCTGAGGGAGAATTAAAAACTATCAAACCCTCAACAATGTGAAGCCACTATTTAATGTTACAATCAACTATATTAGTTCAGCAAAAAAATAAGTATGTACTAATAAAAATACACGTTTGATTTATTTTGAAAAGAAATGAAAGGTTAGCATACAAAAAAATCTGAAACTTTTACAAATGAAGATTTTGGCAGGTTCCTAAAAGAAGCAAAAAATCGAGTTTATTTTAGTCATTTTTATAGTTGGAATTGTGGGTTGTGGTCGAAAAGTTGAACTAGTACATATGCTTACTGAACACCATCAAGGTTGCAGTGATTATATTAAAATCTATATTCCCGATGTGAAAACAAAAATTTTAAGAACATTTACAATAACTGCATGTGATATTCAAGCAACTAATCTAATTCCGATTATACGAAAGTAAATAGAAATGCATCTAAATGTTGTTTTCTACGGTACAGAAACGGAAAATTTACTATACGATTAATTGCATTCTAATACAAAATTACAAACTTTCTTCGTTTGCAAAACTTCGAGTTATTCACGGAATGAGCTTTTAGAAGGTGATCTCATCGCTACTGGCAGATGCTGTGGTTGATTTACCAAGACTAACGGTAGATGGAAGTCGAATGCTGTTGCCGAGAGATAGTTATAGAATGGATTGAAAATAAACGAAATGCAACGGTAAGAATACTTGCCAAAGGTACGCTGAAGAATATTGAGAATGTTAAAGAGCAGGCTTTAACAAAGTTAACATTAAATTTCTGCGTTACTTATTGTTCTAATGGTGGTACAGTTAGGGCAATATCTTAGATATCTACGATTTTAGAATTCTATAATAATAAGTTTGGACATTGTATTTTTAACATTTATGAAGGTTAATAGAGTTACGTCTTCTTAAGTATGTCATTTTTAATAAATAGTGAAAAAATATATATGATTATAATAATATTTGATTACTAGTAAGACAGTAAATCAGTTTTTCATCAATTATTGGTAAAATGATAAACGATGCTAAATTAATATCGAAAATTAGGTGAATTAAGGTGAATCACAACTATTCTCTGGGTTTGTTGCGTGAGATTTTAATTAAATTTACAGGATAATAAGAAGCATATTCAAAACAGTACAACATATCAAACTTAGATTATTTTTAATGGAATTTATTATAATTGTATTATAGGCCACTTTTGCATTCTACGTCGTAAGTTAGGATACCTTTATCTGCTGTCAATTCCAAGAAAATGTTATGTTTACGAAAATGTAGACATTCCCAAAAAAATGAGAAACGCCAAAGCTGTGCGACTTGCAAGATTCAAATTTACAAGTGATTTCGACAAAACGTGCTTTCAATAAACCGGTAGAGTATTTTGATATTGCCTACCTATATGGTATTCAGCAAAATAGTACAATATCACAAATCAATTCTACAAGGTCAGCGTATTGTTACTTCTTCCTGTGCAGATCATATTCGGCAGGAAAGACGCTGCCTCAAATATAAGTGCAATACGGAGCTGATAATGTTGCTATAATCAACGCTACCGATTTATCGCCATTATAGAAAATACAGAGGATAAAGAAATTAAAAAAGTGGTACAAGCAGTAAGGCCAGTAGAAATTATATAGTCTTAAGGTTAAGGCAGGAAAGACGTCTGTCTCAGCGGCGGTCCGTATCCTTACCCGGGAGTCAGATGTCGATCTCCGTGTCGCACTTATATATGAGGCAGCGTCTTTCGGGTTGAATGTTCTGCAGATACAGGAAAAAGTGCTGATCGTAGGTTAAGTATTTTGTAGAGTAGATGTAGAATAAGAACATCTAGATTAGGAAGTCCGCCTGTGGACACAAGACAGTTAAGTCGCGAGAGGTGAATATTAGTTGGCAAATGAAGACTTACAGAAAAGTAAATTCGGTGTTTCCTTATTTAATCTACCTTGAGAGATGGGGCGATGCCAACAAGGTAGGTACAACTTTTGTTATTTGTATAATTAGGGTTAATAATTGGTACCTGCTAAGAGAGTGCTCCCTCTGAGTAAACTCCCGTCACGCTAGGCCGTGACATTTTCGGTGGAGGCGCCGGGCAAAGCGTACTGCTGTTTGGTTGTAATAACAATATTTTGTGGAACCTCCTCGCCTGTTGCCGCTTTGTTATTAGTATGCGTTATCGCAAGGCCATTCTGAACAACGACCATTCAGGGATGTCTGAACTTGACCAGAAGCAATCATTGTTTCAATTGGGGTTGTTGTTGGCAATTCTGCAACCTACTGGCCTTACTGCTTGTATCACTTCTTTAATTTCTTTATCTTCTGTATTTTCTACTAATGGCGCTAAATCGGTAGCGTTGACTATAGCAACATTATCAGCTCCGCGTTGCACTTATATCTGAGGCAGCGTCTTTCCTGTCGAATATGATTTGCACAGGAAGAAGTAACAATACGCTGACCTTGTAGAATTGATTTGTGCCAATATTTTATACTTTTCCAAACTAAATAACTCGTTTAACTTAAATAGAACATCATGTATTTATCCACTCTAAGTAAAAGCACATTGAATTCTTTATCAAAAACTATAAAGATATCTGTGTCTAAATTTAGCGATTAAAAAGTTATTAACGATAATCACCAAAAACCTGCTGAACCCAATGCTTCTTCTTATCTAAATAGGCTATGCTTTGAAATTACTAATGTGTGATCAACTATATTCGTTATAAATTCTAATCGAGCGATAACTAAAGCAGTAAATTATATTTAAATAATTTCAGTATTTAATTAATATATCCACTAAAGATGTAACCGGGGTGTTGCCGTGGTTGTTGTAACAAACTTGACGTTTCACTGATCATATTCAGCTTCTGCTCCTCGTTATATACCCAGTCCCTGCTCCGCTCCAATGATGCGTATTCGTTTCAGTCCGCTGAACCGTTATCGTCCTCTGATCCTAATCTGCGAATCTCCTGTGGTTTGTAGCTATTCTTCTACAGTGCATCTTTCACATGTTGAATTTCCTCGGTTTTGTTGGTAGCATCACTACCACCAACAAAATCGAGGAAATACGAATACGGATCCGTGGACGATAACGGTTCAGCGGACTGGAAAAGATACGCATCACTGGAGCGAGCAGAGACTGGGTATATAACGACGAGCAGAAGACATCAGCATCAGTCTGTAGAGAACTTCTGAAGAAGCTGACAGTATGGTCAGCGAAACGTCAAGTTTGATACAACGACAACGGCAACACCCGAAAGATAGATCTTTATGGAACAGTGGTCGTGAAAACCTACATTCGATTAATATACCTACTATTAAAAGGTGAAACAAAGTTCACATGAATTATTCAAGTAATTGAGTATGAACGTTTGAATATTACTTGTTTGAATGGAATGAATATTTTAAAATATTGAAAACTCACCCTTCTAGTTTGTAATATATATTGCATGTTAGTATTGTATGGCAGTAAAATTGAAAATAAAATAATTAATTCAATCACAAACAAATTAATAAAATACAAACACTTTAAACAATAAAGTTAAAAAGTAGATATAAAATTGTTAACTACATTCAATTTTAACATATTCGACTGAAATGACTTTAATAAGACCAACTCCAAACTAAATCTTCGTTTAAATTGAATATTTGAATGTTTGTAACGGGAGTAAAAATGATCAAGTGAAAAAGATTACAGTAAATGCTCAAATTAATGACCATTGTCTTCTCTGTATAGTGTTATAGGTTTTTTAAAAGATCTTTTTTCCTAAAATGTTTCAAGTAATTGAATGAAATATTGTTTTTATTAACATTTAGTAGTGGTATTTATTATATGTACAGATAAAAATCGGTAACAGCACAACGCTTAATTAATTAATTCTGGACATATGTTTCGAGAGCTCATGGGTCGATTTTTATATGTATCGTACGAGCCCAGGGAAGTATTAATAAAGTTATCCGAACTTAACACGTAGAATTTGGAAATAGCATATAATAGAGAGTTACTTTAAAAGTAACCCAACAAAATGTACTCCTTATCGCCCTACATGTTAACGTTTAGGCATAAGAGACCGAGAAAATAGTGGTGACATCCTGTATAATTTTGAATGGGTGTTAATGATTGACGGTTGGAAGTTGAGCTTTTGATCGCCTAAGAAAAAACCGCTGCTGGTTCGGCACGTTAAGTACATCGTTAGTCTCATTTGCCTAGGCAGTAAGTGATTCAGACACTTGAAAAATTCTACGTAAAAGTACGGGTATTAGCTGTGCAGATAACAATCACCGCCCACTTACACTAACATAAAAATTAACAGAAACTATGAAAAATTATTTTTAAACTACTACACCAACTTAAAAAAATATATTGTTTAGGTTGAATGATGTGCTCTTGATACAATATTTATATTTTCACCATGAATATCGTATTGATTGATATTTTTAACAACTAGCGTTTATATTGAAAAATAAGTACGAAAATACCATAAAATACCAATTGATTTTCTTGAAAGCTGGTCATAATATGGCCAGCTATGTGCATATCAATCGTCGAAAATTACGGTCACTTCTTCTTTCAAGTTAATTAATCTATGAAATATTTCATACTTGGGAAATGGAAAATCTTGCACTTGCTGTTACTTTTACATTTTTGTCGTAATTAGTACATAGTAAGTGCATAATTTAAGATTTCGTTATTAAAAATATGTATTAGTTTAATGTTAAATGTATATTAAACATAATACTTATACAAAAGTGTATACATAGATATTGCATAGTTTCCAGTTCGTTTAATAATAAAAAAAAAATATTTACAAAGTTATAATAAATATATCTTTCTTTTTGTTTTTATATAGTTATTGTTATATGGCACTGGTTTATTGGATACTTACTTCTATTTTTGTACTTACTGTATCATCACTTGCTTCAATAGAACTTTATTTCAATTCAAAGCATATTTACATCCCCATACATTTTACTATACATATTTTATACAGATTTATTTATATGATTTCGCTTACTGTACCCCTATTGGCATCATCTATCGATATTTTACCATGCATTGAGTGTTGCATCAAAGAAATAAATCTGCTCGCATGATGTATGTATTCCTATATGATTAATATTCAATATGTATTTTTCTTATGCAGGTTTCTTGAGCTTCTTTTATATATCCGTGATGCTTAAAGCACCTTTTTGTATTCCCAATGTCACTACTATTGAAAACCAACTTATAATGATCTAATATAACTACGCATTATTATAACAGCTGGAAATGGTAAACATAAATAATCGCAAGAGTTATGCTAATTTTAGGATCAACATAAGTATTTCTTTTTGTGGTGAGTGCAGCTGCAGCAGCTATCTGATTTTTTACATTAGCACCGATACTTGAAAGTGCTAGGTTAAGCAAATTCTGATCTGCCAGGACATTGCTACGAGACGTGTTTGACTAAATACGAACTCATTCCTAGCGGGTTCTCGTTTTCACTATCACATTCGATACCTCATTTTGATTACTATGACTATCGAGCTAGCATTGAAATTTACTTGAGCATGTGTTTGTCCTCATAATTGAAATTATGAAGAGCCATATTCTCATTTGTTCTTGAGCGACGTGCACGAGTTCGATTGTTCACATCACTAACTTGTCCTAACAGCTCAAATTTTTCCACCAGTTTCACAATTGCTGGCCGAGAAGGTACTTTACGACGACCGAAAAATGCTTTAGTTTTGCGAACCGTGATCGCGACATTTTCACCATTTTTGTAGTGAATTTTAATAATTTCAATGCGTTGTTGAAGCGTATATCGTTCAATTTTTATTAATGGCGTAATTTTTACTTGCCATCTGTCAAATACTTACCGGGTGAGACATGACAACTGTTAAAATGGCGGGCTATCGAAAATAAAACGTCTTATTGGAAGACCCTATTTTAGCAGATATTAAAATATCCGAAAACGTTACTTTGAGACTGGAAATAAAATAGAGCAAAAAATGAGAATTGTCTGCATGATTTTTGTTATGCCTATTGGGAGGCAACGTCCTCTTAAGAGTACTGTGTCGCTTATTTTTTGAAACATTCTAAAATTTAACATTTTATTAGAGTTTGCATTGTTATGTGTAACTTTGGGAATATCAAAGAGTCACGTATCATATGCTACAAATTTGGTGTATGACAGTAAAGTATGTACCTAAAAAATGTATTTATTTAATAATTAATTTAAACATCTGCAAGTTGCACAGTACGTTTTCAAGAATATTCAAACAAGAATATAATATTTGATTTTGATCTCCATTTGCATATTGTTGGACCTTATGTACCAGTCTAGTATATACTATTCGACAAGAGAGAGATGCGAAAAAAAGAGTCAGCTGCAATGCCTCAACTTAGAGTACATGAACAGAGTGTAAAAGTATTTTATGAATTAGCTAAAGAAAACTCTCCAAACTCTGTATCTTTATGCTTCGATAGGTGCAGTCTCTGTCGGACTCCTATTAATGACGCTTTTTATTTACATAAAATAAGTTATTGCATCTCGTGCGTTTTTTTTTGAATATACATATAATATTATAAGAATACATAAATCATATGCACATCGTCAGATATAAAGCAAGCAAATCAAGTTAAATCTATATTTATCCATTTTTTTACTCCAATATACATAAAAGGTAATTAACACGATGTGCATGCCTGCTCCCTCCGCCCCCCATAATTAACTTTTTCAGGACATCAACTTGCAGAAGTAGAAAAGAACGTACTAAAAAAAGGTTCAAACTTTATAGTTGCTGCAACCATTTGCAATCTGCCATAAAATATCTATCAACTGAGAAGACAGAAGCAATCAGATAGGAGACGTACCAGATATTACAAATAGTTGAGCCACCATCAAGGAATAATACAAACGACAAACTGAATGTTCTACAGAAGATTCGAAAGAACGAAAAACTTAATCGGCATACGAGTCTATAAAGGAAACTCAACTGTAGTAACGCACAGAGAAGACTGCAACCAGAAGCTTATACAAGCCTCCTAAGACCGATCGTCAGTACTTGTGGACTGCCTACCAACAAATTGACAAGATATGTTGTTAAATAACTGTAGAAGTATATTGGATTAACTAATAGCTATGTGAAGAATTCTGAGCTTGGTTCAGCGGTACCACGTATCTGACAGCGGCATCTTGTATAGACAGCACCAATGTAGATCCTTTCTTCACGAACGTACCAGTAGACGAACATTGGACATCAAACACTTAGTATCATAAGTACTACGAGATTTGATAGCACTTACAGGATTTTGCTTGATCTCAACATACTTCTTGTAGAACGGGAACTTTTATGAACGAAGACGTGGTGTAGTAATGAGATCACTATTATTACCGGGTAGCGTTAACATCGTCATGGAAGCTTTTGAATGAGAATCTATTGTATCTAGCAACTTATAACCAAAATGTTGGTACATATAGGTATGTAGACGACACCTTCGTTATATGTCCGCATAGAAGAGAAACATAAATAAAAAGATGTCTTTAGATTGTGACTCAACAAGTGTAAGATTCGTTTTTACATCGTTAACAATCTCGGAGAAAGTTAATAACATCTGATCTATATGTATAATAACAATTGTTATTTTACTGCGTATAATAGTAACAAGGTAATGTTGCACAATATTTCTGTCTGATATTAACTTGATAAAGATTGCTATGTATTTTGTTGAGATTTGAAGGTTACCATGCTACAGTATCAGTTAAGTTAAATGCTGACATGATTTTTATCAAGAACCAAAAATGTCAGTACTTACCTGTATGAAAATCATAAAACATTCGACAGGCACTTGACTAATTTACGATAAATCAAATAAATTATTCAAATCAATTACTTACATTGTTTAACATATGTACTTGTATGGTTCATTTTAAAGCGATTTACCTGAGATATCTCCATAATAAAAAGATGTATCTAAATTCATTGAGATACATCGATTTATTCTGATTCAGATGGTCAAAACACAAAACAATTGAATATTCTATTTCCAAGATATTATCATTATATTATTATAACATATACAGGATTATTCAAGGAACTGGTTCGTTAGAACTGTTCGATGTTCCTGAAATCTTACAATTCGAAGAACTTCTAATTACGGATAGTATTATCTGGTCTCATTGGCGAAACTATTTACGTATTTGTATCACTTCCGGTTTACTGGAAGTTCACGTCAATTTTCTTAATTTAAATAGCATAGTATATTTTTTACGAGTTTTTTAAATTGGTCATGCAATTCTGCATCAAAACTTATTAATGTCCTTTATAGCCAAAATCATCTGTTTTTGTGTTATTCAAGTTTTTTCAAAAATATTGGCCAACTGCAACGTTATGTTAAAAATTCTGTATTTCTGGAACCATTGCAGATAAATTGTTGACATTTGATATGGTAGTAGTTGAAATACAGCGCAACAAATCTACGACTTCAAAATTATGTCTATGTATACAGGCCCGTCCAAAATTAACGTTCATTTTAACTAACTTCACATCGATGCAAGTCACTTTTTTAAATAAAACATCCTAAATATTATTGCATTTTTTTGAAAACACTTAATAATTCTTTTTCATTCCTTAATAGACATACTAGCTTGTATTTTTTTACGGTTTCCGAGTTATAATCACTTTTCTAGAATGAAATTCCGAAAAATAAACCTGAAAAAATGTATTTAAAATCTTAGTAATCCTTGAATGACGAAATAATTGATATTGTATTTATACTGTAAATACACATAGTTTATATCTGTAAGGCAAAATTGCAAATGAAATACATTACAGAAAAGAAACTACATTTTAGATTTATTTCCATTCATGGAGAATGTAGTAGAATTGTGACATTCAAGGATTGCTAAGATTTTAAATGCATGAAAAAGGCATATTTTTCAGACTTTCACCACAAAAGCACTTATAACTCGAAAACCGTAAAAAATACAAGCTAATATGTCCAGTAAGGAATGACAGAGAATTATTAAGTGTATTAGAACAATGCAATAATATATAGGGTGTTTTATTTTTAAAAAGTGACTTTCATCGATATGAAGTTAGTTAAAATGAACGTTAATTTTGGACGATCCTGTATATATAGACATCATTTTGAAGCTGTAAATTTGTTGCACTGTATTTCAGCTAGTACCATGTCAAATATCGAGAATTTACCTGCAATGGCTCCAGAAATACAGAATTTTTAACATAACGTTGCAGTTGGCCCTATTTCTGAAAAAGTTGCATAACTCCAAAACAGCTGATTTTGGATATAAGATACCTAAATAAATTTTGATGCAGAATTGCATGAGCGATCTAAGAAACTCTTAAAAAATATACCATGCTATTTAAATTAAGAAAGTTGACGTAAACTTCCGGTAAACTGGAAGTGATACGAAAGCGTAAATGATTTCACCGATGAGACCAGATGACACTATCCGTAACTACAAGTTTTCAGGATTGTAGGATTTCAGGAACATCGAAAAGTTCTAACAAATCAATTCCGTGAATAATACTGTATACTTACATACATATTTTTTTGTACTCGCCTATCAAAACCTGTCATTTCACGTTTCGATTTGCGTGCGTAAAAAGTCACTTTAAGCACGAGTGCATAAAAGTAAAGTTGGTACTTACTGGAACTTGATTAATTTAGTGACATTTTAAAATCATAAATTCCTAACCTTAATACTATGCTACCCAGTTCGTTGTTTTTCTATGAAAATAAAAGGAAATGAAATAGAAATTGATATATTTGGAAGGTATGTAATTCAATGTCAGAACAGCAACAAATATTATATAAATTACCATTTTGAATTTGATAATTTTAAATTAAATGTCATTTCAAATAATCAATACTGCCAACTCAAATTTTTTTAATTAATATCAAAAGATTAGTAGTGTGTCATACACGATTACGTATTTAACAATATATATTATTATTATAGTTCTCGTACAAAAAATATTGTACAAACTTCGTGCGTGAAACATTTCGCGAATTCGTGTCCATAAAGCGCTCGCCTTACGGCTCGCGCTTTAAACTGGTCACTCATTCGCGAAATATGATTTCACGCACTTGGTTCGTAAATAACTATTGGATATTCTTTAAGGAAAACAATATTTTGAACAAAGATTAATTATTATATTACTTACTAATAGAAACCTAAAATTAGTTAGGTAATACAAAGCGCATTTACTTCAGGATAAGAAATTGTCAAAATAATGTTCAAATAGGCAACGACTGAATATTGTGGAATAAATAATTACATACAGATTTTCCCATTAGTACTCAAATAAATGCGTTTTTGTATTATTATTATAAATTAACGGGTCGATGGCCGCAGTGGTTAGGCGGCTGACTATTGTTGTGAGAGGACGATAGGTGCCGGGGTTCAATTCTCTGGAGGAACGGTGACATTTTTTCAGAGAGTTTAGTCCCGGATCGACTTGCGATTCGCTGTTGGGAGCAAAGTGATTAACAGCGCGGCATCATAAAAGGCCATATGATGCTGTCAAAGCCATTTAAACACAACTTACACACACTAAACTACACCGCAAGAGTTGCAGTGATAGCCAGACAAGTAATACAGCTTACGGAGTCGCTGCAACTAAGCACCCACCACACAATAAAAAAAAATTATTGCTTTAAAAAAGCTGAAAAATGTTACATCTGTAAGCAAATCTAATTTGTAGAATAAAAATCGGGAGTAACATTAGCGTATTATCAAAATACATTTCCAAAGCGTCCAGTTCAAAATGAGCACTACTTTCTGCGTATAGAACATTGCGAAATAACGCTTATATTGAAACATTTCCCGAAAACTGTATCACATGTATTATTATCCATGTAAAAAGTATTACTTATTTGCAACTGGTTACTCCAGAATTTTAATTTGGTAATATTATAACGTTTCTACTGCTTATTTTCTATAAATTAGACATACTTTTAGCATGTCCAATTTTTCGAATGAGTACCTAAACAGCATTTTCAAGGTTATAATTTACTAGTGATTAATAGAAAATTATAAAAAAACTATTTATCTGACAAATACTAGGAAAACCTGTATGCAACTTATATATTCCACAATATTCGCTTCGTTATTGCGTTCGTGTACATTATTTGGTAATTATCAGAAAGTATTTACAAGTACTGTTTATTCGTTTATACTTAGATTCATAGTAGTAATGTAATAATAATCTTTTGTTTAAAATATTGTTTTGTTTAAGAATATCTAAAAGTATAATAATAATATCAATTAAAAATGTGTGTTTATATTAATATTTCATTGTCTTTATTCTTCTAATTGACAGGTACAGTTATTTTTTAAACGAAACAGTCTATATATTTTGAGAGATTTATGTACTTGATTATTAACGAAAATCATATTACACAACGTGGGTTGTAATATCAACAATTAATCAATTATTAAATGATTGGTAATACAAAATATTATGAATTAAATTAATGTCCATGTTAAATTAAAAATAATCCCAATTATTATCAGTTAACACCGTTAATATTTACATTTCTAATAATGTTTGTTTTACTGTGATAGAATATAAGAAGATTTCAAAATCTTACATAACTAAACGTTGGGTTTATTGCCTATACATTAATTTATTTGTGGATATATCGGATACAAAACAATGACCTATTTATGAGGGCTTCCGCGTTTTGACCGCATCATAGTAAAGTATATACATACATACATATATACAATACACTCTTCACAAAAGTGCCTGTCACCGATTCCGTCGCTATAATCCACCAATTATTGATTCAGGACAACTAGTTCCCAGACTTAGCCAAGTTAGTCGAGAAGTGCTTCACTTCAACATACTTTACTTTCCAGGGAAAATACTATCATCATACCTCCAACGCCGCTATGGGATCCTCGCTTTCTCCGATTATAGCCAATATCTTCATGGAGGCGTTTGAGATCACTTCTTTGGAACAAGCGAATTTAAAACCCAAACTTGGTTAAAATACGTGGATATCTTCATTATCTGGCCACCTGGTAAAAACACTCTACCTACTTTCTTGGATTTCCTCAATAGCCATCACCCCGACATCAAGTTCAACATGGAGATTGAGACAAACGGTTCCCTATCTTTCCTTGATGTATTAGTTACTCGTCTACCAAATGGTCGCTTAGGCCACTTCATGTATAGGAAATCCACACATACCGATCGAGATCTTCATGCCAGCTCACATCATCACCCAGTACAAAAGCAATCAGTAATCGGCTCTCAGGTACATCGCGCTATTTCACTTTTCCAGCCCGATAACATCGACAAAGAATTGAAACATGTAAAAACTGCTCTTCTACAGAATGGCTATAGCTTCAGCAACATACAAAGGGTTATAATAGATACATTCATCCACGATCTCCTAAGGTAGCACCAGAATCTAGTAATCAATTAAGTACCATCGTTCTCCTCTACATCCATGGCGTTACAGATCACATCGGTAGAATTCTTTGCAAACAAAACATCCAACCCATCTTTAAACCTTTACACAAGATATCCCAAATTCTTCCTTCGCCCAAGGATACTCGCCATGCTCTCTCCCATAAAGGCATTTACAAAATTTCCTGTGGTTCAGTACATAGATTGGCAAAACTGGAGATTCAATTCAAACTAGAATCAAAGAGCACCAACGTTACGTTAAGTCACGTTCTTCAACGCACTTAGCCTTAGCCGTACACTTTATTGATGCGGGCCACAAAATTTGCTTTGATCAGGTATCTGTTGTAAGCAAGTCTCATCGCTATTTTCCACGAAAGGTAAGGGAAGCTATCGAGATCCAGAGACATCCCCAAAATCTCAATCGTGATATTGGTTACCCACTCTCCAGTATTTGAAAACCCATCCTTTCCGTTTCTTCAACCCGTGCTCACTGTTCCGCATCGTTAACTCGCGCTCACAGTTCCGTTTTCCTGCGCAGTTGTATACATACGCACGTCCACCTTCTCCTTGTCACAAAGTTTTCGGCTCTAGCGCAGTTGACACGTCGAGTTATCGTGATCTTCTGGCGACCCCCTCCCCTCCTAATTTTGCTCCTGAGGAAGCCACTTACATTACTGGCGAAACCTCGAGTTTGACTAAGTTGTATATAATGTATATTTTGTATTTTTGTTTTTAATTTTCATTTTTGTTGAGACTCGGACCGTGGAAGTTTTCGATATCATTTAATGATCTATTTACTAAATGTCAGTTTATTGAAAATTTGTGAAATACAAATTTTTGTTTAATATTTCTTCTTCTTATTTATTTTCTTTCTATAGCTTAAGTGTTCCTGTATTAAATTTTGGAAATGGTTTTCACACACTTAGAAAAATGCTGGAAATTTTTATATAGAAGAAATAATACAAAGTCATTGAATTGCTGCGGTAATTTGTATCCATATCGGAGAATACTTCAGAGACAGTATTCTTTAAAATTAATTCGGAAATTTTGATGAAATAAGACAACTTTTACAAATAAGAGGATAAAGCAAAACTCTATAATTAATGAAGAAATTGAGATGAATGTAAAGAGATCTTTTCTGTTGCGGATGGTGATGTGAGGCTGTAGATATCGGTCCGTATACGTCTTCTTCCGGTATACTCCATGTCCTAATTTTTCTGTAGTAGCTCAACACAACCACACCGGAAGCAGTCACGTAATCGACTACAATGACGTGGAGGTACTAGCTAGAAGGAATCACTACTACCCACGGATAATGAGAGAATCTCCAGAAATAATGAAGAACCCGAACAACTTCAACCTAGAAGACGGATACAGATTGACTAAGCTATGGAAGTTGGCGCTGGAGATGCCGGAGCAGCAAGGACCATTGAAGACGCATCCGAGACCATCTAACACGAATCGAGGGGAAGCATCGGATACGGATCAGAGGACGATAACGAATACGGTTCAGCGGACTTGAAAGGATACGCATCACTGGAGCGGAGCAAGGACTTGGTATATAACGAGGAGCAGAAGACATCAACATTAGTCCTTAGAGAACTTCTGAAGAAGCTGACAGTATTATCAGCGAACCGTCAAGTTTTTTACAACGACCACAGCAACACCCGAAAGATACATCTTTATATTTTCATGCTGTTTGGTACAAATTATTGATAACCAGACCTTTTTGATTATAAGGATCGGTGTGCTAATGGTATTAAGTGTAAAACTCACATATGTCTCTTCTTTACAACTTTCCTTTAGTATTATGACTCTCTTTCGATGGAAAAAGTTTCGATTAATGTTTGTTCTCGTGCAATTCTATGCCTTTGCTCTCTAGCGTGAAGCGTCCTTTGATTGTTCTTTCATATCTCTAAGAGTCTGTAACACTAAAAGGGGGAAGTCGTCCAGAACGAAGGGAATAGGCCAATGAACAACTAAAATCTATTAATCCATAGAAGCATGTAAACCACAAATTTGTTTTAGTTTTTAAAAAAAGTTTTAAAAACAAATACTGACTATTATAATGAATGATGAATACATGTTATTTGCAATAAAAGTGGGAGGTATACGTCCATGACTGCAACTTATAAGTTAGCAAAATTTCTTCCTGCAAGCAAAGATGACGTGTTTCAGTGAATTTGAGTATTTCTTTTTATTGTCGACACATCTAAGAAGCATTGTTTTAAAATGAACACAGCGTATGTATGTATTTAAGTTAGTGCATCTTTTTAAAGTATCTGTCATATATTGTAGTCAAAATAGTTTGTTAGATTAGGCACTAGCTGGATGTATATAAACTAACTAAACGGTTGATATTTTAGTAGATGTAAACGATCCAGTTATAAATTAGTTATAAGAATGGTTAAGATAAGTATAAAGGATTGTTTATTATAAGTGTAAAGTGGAATAAGCATATTGATAATTTGTACAAAAGGTTAACCACTGTATATTATTTTCTTGGTAGACTAAAATCAGTATTTAGTTCGGATGTATTTTTAAGGTACTATGGCAAACATTTTCAATCAGATTTATATATGCTAGCAGAATATGAGATTTACTCTTGATATACTTAGATAGAATTTTTAAAGTGCAAAGACGTATAATCTCTATGACTAATCTTCGAATTTTGCTGATTCATGACGTAAAAATCAAAGTTTCATGTAATGATGAGAAAGAAAAGCTAAGAGCCTGGATACAAAAAGTGGCTTAACAGCAAAGTACGTTACAACATAGAAACTAACAAACTACAAATCGAAATACTGAAACACTTCAATTTGATTGTTAGTGGTTCAGGCTATAATAAAAGTACATTAGTATTATTTATTTAATATGTATATTTAAAGAGAATATGTTGACATCAATCACTACAAATTCAATTGTGAAAATGGTCTTTCTTGCTTGTTTCCAGGAGCTATTACATCTAATCACCTATTCTACATTAAATTGCTTTTGCTTATCCATGGCACTTACCCCACCATACTTTTTTTTTATTTGACTTATAGCCTAAATAAGTGACAGTAAGTGACGATGTAATTTCGTATATGTATTTGATTGTGATATATTAATATGTCCCATACCACTATTTGTGGTCGAGGGGACTAAAAGAATTTATATGTGAATATTGACCTCTTTGACGTGAAAAAATGTTGGCATGTAATAAATTATTTCAACGTTTTATTTAGAATAGTAAACAAATATATATAATCTTTATTTACTGAAGGCAGGATTATCAATTCCTAATTTAAATCTTTTCCGGTTGTTCAAAATCCGTTGGATTTCTTCCATTGATTTGCCTTTTGTTTCTGGAACTATTATTAATACGAACATAGTTCCTAAAATCGATATACAAGAGAATATATAAAATATAACATCGCCGCCAATTCTTTCTTTAAGGTCTAGATAAAATTTAGTTACTAAAAATGCCAACAACCAATTAAATGTAGCGGCTGCAGAACTGGCAACGGCTTTGATTTCAATTGGAAAAAGTTCGGATGAGATTAACCATGGAATTGGGCCAACGCCCAATGAAAATGTTATTATGAATATACATAAAGCCAGAACTGGTAAAAATCCTAAATTTTTTAGGGTACTGTCGTCCACAAGATTTTTTTCTTTTAAGGAAAAATAAATACCTAATAAAATTCCAGAAATACCCATAAAGGTGTGAGATATCAACAATAAAATTTTTCTGCCAAGTTTATCGATCGCCATAGTTGAACAAAAAGTAGCAACTACTTGAACTGTTCCTATAATAATAGTAGCATGTTGACTTTTCATTTCTATTCCGGAAGCTTTAAATATATCTCCTGTATAAAATATGACAGCATTTATTCCGGTCATTTGTTGAAAGAACATTAACGAGAAACAAATAAGGGAAGCTTTTTTGGCTGCTCTAGTCTTTAGAGTTTGAATTATGGATACTTGATATTTTTGGGTTCCTTCAATACATGTTTTCATTCGCGATATTTCAGGTTCGACGTTATAGTGGTTACCTCTAAGACTTAGGATAGAAGTGCGTGCCATCTCAACTTTACCATTTCTCAAAAGATACATCGGCGTTTCTGGTTGTGATATAAATACTACACCGAAGATAAGTGGAATTATAGCACAAAGAATTGAATGTATGAAGATGCCGGAAATTAACGGGAACGTATATGCAAGCAGAATTCCCACAGTTAAGAATAGTTGGAAAAAGCTGCCTAGACGTCCACGTATATCTGCTTCTGAAATTTCAGATGTATATAATGGGGCTGATACACAAAATGAACCACTAGCAAGTCCTGTAAAAAATCTACCGGCATACAACATTTCTATATTTTTCGCACATATTATTAAAAGCCATCCTAATGTAAACGGAAGTACCATCATCAACATAGCCCATTTTCTACCAATTAGATTGCATAGAAATCCGGTAGAGAAGCACATTACTAACGCACCTAAAGTAGCTAGAGATCCTATCCATCCTTGTTGCTCTATATTTGCAGTAATATTGTTGAAATTCCCTTGTTCTAAGTCTATACCAACATTTGATGTCCATCCTAAGACAGTGCCAGCAGCAACAGCTCCCAAACACACTGAAACAGTAATTAGTTTTTATAGAACGGTAGTAGTAAACTAACAGAAGTAAGATGAATATTATTTAAAATTATATAAAAAAGTATGTGACCATTTTTCTGCAATTAATTAATTCTTTATAATTTTGTTAACAAAGTAATACGCTTTACTATAGTACTTTCTAGAATTCGTGGATATTATAATAGAATTCGTTTCAGTATATCTGCGCAATAACTTCATCGCTCAATGCTCCAGATGTATAAGTCTGGAACAAAATGAATATTTCTGTTATCTTCGGTTTGATGGAAAAACCCTGAAACAGGTCGATTTTGTTTTTATCCCGTGCACTTTATAACATCGTGAATTTGATTCTGTCGTCATCTGGTTGCGCGCGGGCGTGACGTCATCAGTTTTTTCAAATGGTAACCCGCCACATTTATTACCCCTTATCGTTAGGTATTCCATTGTGTATCCAACGGTATAAAAAGTTTGGTACCTTACATAACAATTTTTGGAAGAAAAATGCTTTCGAATTTCAAAAAATTAAAATTTTATTTCTAATGAAAAACAAATCAAAAATTATTTTTAAAAAATCAGATAAATTATAATCCGAGGTTTATCTTGGATTGTCGTCAAACAAGACACCAATAAAATGTCAACGGAAGTGTTCAATTTGTCCACCATTGGCCATTTGACACTGGCCGAGACGGACGTACGCGCTTTCTATGACACGTCGTATTGTCTCTGCACCTATATTCCGCATTTCCTCGCGGATACGATGTTTCAGATCATCCAAATTATTTGGCTTATTGGTGTACACCATTGATTTCACATGACCCCATAGAAAAAAATTAAGTGGTGTGAGATCTGGCGAACGGGCAGGCCATTCAATTGTTCCCCTTCGTCCGATCCATCTCCCGGGAAAAATTTCGTCGAGGTAACTCCGAACATGCCAGCCAAAATGTGGAGGTGCTCCACCTTGTTGAAACCAGATTCTGGGGTGAGGCTTGTCGGGAGTGTTTTCATCCAGAAATAATTCTACCAATGTTGGCACTAGCGTAAATCTTAGGAAATGTAAGTATGTTTCAGCGTTTAAATTTCTGTCCAGAAAGAAAGGCCCCACAATGCGATCTCCCACTATTCCCGCCTATACATTAACTTTTTGCCGGCGTTGGGTGTGCTTCTCTCGAACCCATCGAGGATTTTCGCCCGACCAGTACCTACAATTGTGGCGATTCACTTCACCGTTCAAGGTAAAAGTTGCTTCGCCACTAAAAATCACATTGTCGACAAATCCAGGATTCTCATCGCACCGTAGCATGATTTGTTCACAGAAGTTGAGTCGGCGGTCAAAGTCATCTTCAGTCAGTTCCTGAACTCGATTGATTCTGTACAGATGAAGTTTTTCCTTCTTCAGCAATTTGACTACTGTGGTAAAATCGACTGCATGATCCCTGGCAATGTTCCTTGTTGAAGTGTGGGGGTTGTCCTGAACTTCCAAGAGAATATTGAGCCTTCTATCTTCCTCAATTCTTGGTCGACCTTGACGAGCCCTTTTTTTTACACTACCAGTTTCAGCAAATTTTGCGACAATTTTGCTCACCGCTGACCGCAAAATCGGTGCGCGGTTTGGATCTTCTGCATTGAAAAACTGACAGGCTTCTTCATGGCTACGTCACTACTTCACCACAACCAACAACAATGAGAATTTGAATCCGCTCTTTTTCGCTCAAATTTGCCATTTTCGCAATGCACGTTCAACACTACCAATGGAGCAAGTATTGTAAATGAATAAGCTGTAGTAGGTATTGTAGCAAGTATTGTAAATGGATAAGTTCAAGCACCACGTAATGAACTGTCAATATGACTTGTCGTAGAAAACGTGTACGTCTCCGCCAGTGTCAAATGGCCAATGGTGGAGAATTTGAAGACTTTAAACATTTTTTTGTTGTCTTGTTTGACGACAATCCAAGATAAACCTCGGATTATAATTTATCTGATTTTTTAAAATAATTTTTGATTAGTTTTTCATTAGAAATAAAATTTTAATTTTTTGAAATTCGAAAGCATTTTTCTCCCAAAAATTGTTATGTAAGGTACCAAACTTTTTATACCGTTGCATGCACAATGGAATACCTAACGACAAGGAGTAATAAATATGGCGGGTTACCATTTGAAAAAACTGATAACATCACGCCCGCGCGCAACTAGATGACGACAGAATCAAATTCACGATGTTATAAAGTGCACGGGATAAAAACAAAATCGACCTGTTCCAGGGTTTTTTCCATCAAACCGAAGATAACAGAAATATTAATTTTATTCCAGACTTTATCTACACCCTGTATAAACGTAGATGCAAATCGTTAATTTTTTTGTAGAGGAACTTTATGTTAGTATTGCTTGTTATTGCCTTGGATAAAATATAGCCGGAGACTTTTAAACGTAATAAAAGTAACTAACTATACCAAATAATACAAATTTAGAACTATTTTACTTTTGGTAATTTTCAAATTTATGTTAATTTGGGGGATAGTGGAATATTATATTATTTAAATATGGCACTAGTGGTTGTTGCTTCCAACGTAAAACAAAAAAGCAAAAGTGATACAAATCGCTCTGATCAGATTTTGTGTGAAGGTACGTTCTTAAAATTGCAATGAATAGGGCCATGAATCAGAACGAGAAGGTCCGTACATATATTTAGTTGTAGGCATTTTCTTATGTTACTATTTTCGTTTGCATCAGGGTGTTGTGGTAGACCATGTGTGCTCTTATGACATACATGAGATACATCCTGTGATTTTTCAACACTACTTGTTAATGTTTTTTTATTATTTCTTTCTATTCTTGGTCATATAAGTGTATTGTTTGAAAAATAAACTCTATTATTATTATTATTATTTGCAATTTCTACCAATCAATATCTTTTTAAATATTAGTTTATTCTAAACACAAATGAAATAAGCTTTTACTCTGCACATTTATTTTGCCTCCTAGATGGCGTAAAGTGAAAAAAAAACACTTTCTTTAACGTATACATAACAAACATTTATTGTTAATGATTCAAGAATAATTTTCTCTGAACATGTTAAACTTTGCATTAGTACGTACATATACTGTCGATGCAAATAAACATTATGGCAGACACGGTATTCATTACAAAAAAAAAAAATTGACACCGCTTTGTCACACTTTTCTGAAAGAAATTTTTCGATAATTACAAATGTGTAATGCAAAGAGACTTTAGGGAAAACAAGCTTCTTATTTAGTAAGTATATGTATGAAGGAGTATACTTACATGTACACTAAAGCGCATCAAAATGTTCATTATCAATATATTAATCTCATTTGATTTAAGACCTATTCAAGCTTCTGAGCGAAGCCAAGTGTATATTACTGTATAAAAGTAGGAAAACAAAATACCTGATACAGCTGCTACATATTGAGGTTGTTTCAGTGCGGCAGAAGTCGGTACTTGAGTTTGGTTTTCTGACATTGTCTTCTTCATACTGAAAGTATATGTGCTAACAATAACTATTAAATAGAGGTATATAATGATCCCGTTTTTTAGTGAAGTAAACAGATACTAATACCAAATTAAACATGCTTTCAAGTGTATTGTAACAATATTTTAGTGTACATTTACTGTACAAAATTGCTAGACTATTGATAAAATAGTGTAATCGGATTTTGTTAGTTCAAGGGCTAGAAATTTAATATTTTAATTGAAGAGAATATAATCGACTATATATAATTCTCAATTTTCAAATTTATATTTTGGCCAGAACCTCATTAACTTCTAATGAACTGTCTCGTTAAGACACCGTGAATAGGGTATCACATCTATTTTGAAACAGAATGAATAATTTTAAAATTTTTTCTTATTTCTATTTAGTTATTTCTAGTTAGTTATTTCTATTTAGTTTCAAACCCAGCGCGAAATCCGCATTGTCAAATATATATGGATATGTACTATATGAATGTATAATAGTTGTCTATAAACATCGAATTGTATAATCATAGTTAACTTATATAAATAATATGTTTTAAAATATTATCTCTGGTAGAAATATATAATTTCTCACGATGATCAAAATTTGTTTTAACTTAATAATTTTGCTACTGTTTATCACTGAATGGTTTATTGTAACTTTAAAGTTAAATAATTTACTGAGGGATTACAAATCTACACTATACATTGCTTTCATATAACATTAAGTTAGTGAAGCAGATATACTTACTTAACAAATTTTTCTTATTTTTGTCATGGAGTAATCTATAAAATTTAGGATAACGTAGACTTTACAGCAATTTTCAGTACTAATAATTTAAATATTGTAGCGATAGTCATTGAAGTAAAATAAAAAATATGTATTGAAATAATAATGATAAATAATTAGCTCCTTTTGTTATTGTTATTCATAGTTATTTAATCATTAAGATCATTTGAATGCTACTTTTATATCTAAACAACATCCATGCAAAGGTACTTACGTATATTTAGAACATTTACTTCCTCTATTTTGCGGAACTATCACGTTTATTAATAAATGCAATCAACCAGCTTCTTGTAGGAACAACCGTTCTCAAGACAATTTATAATAATAGAGACGATTATCAACTCAAATACTGCGTAAATAATAGTACATACGCTTCGTTCCCTTCGATTTATGATGATAAGAAAATAAATAAGCAAATTTGTTTGATTATACCTCTGTATATCATTAATAACTTGTATTATTTCAATCACTTATCCTCTTTGGGATGTGTATCCTACAAATAAGCTCTGGAATTTGTGTGGTATTAACAGTAAGCTAATCACGAAACTACGCAAAGTTTAACCAAATAACACTGATTATTCTATTTGCACTTATTACGGCTGTCATGCTTGAATGCTATTAAATTTGTTGCATGCCCTAACGAGATGAATGATTTGATATGAGGCATAGTATTGTTGAAATTACAAATCTTGTATAGTTCCGTCAAAAGTTTAACAACTATCTATATCGATAATTTAATAATTAATGTGTTCATAATAAAATAGCATTTTCATGTTTAAAGAATGCTTATTATTTTCTTTAAAATTATTGCATTTGCACTATTGTTACAGTTTTGGGAAAAAACACTATCCGCTCCTTGTTACAGTTTTACGGCATATATCTACACAATGCTACTATCTATAGGAGCGGATTCGACAATCATTTTGAATCTCCTTTTAGGTACTTAAAATTCACAAATTCTGCAATTGTTAGAAGTTAGTATGTGTTGATTTAAAGTATTGTATTGATGATTTTTATACAGGGTCATTCACAGAACTGGTTCGTTAGAACTTTTTGATGTTCTTGAAATTCAACATTTCTGAAAACTTGTAGTTATAACTGATATCATCGGGACTCATCAGCAAAATTATTTGCGCCATTGTACCACTTCCGGTTTACCGGAAGTTGACGTCAACTTTCTTAATTTAAATAGCACGGTATATTTTTTATGAGTATTTTGTACCGGGCATACAATTTTGCATCAAAACTTACTAAGACACCCTATGTCGAAAGTCAGTAATTTATGAGTTATTCAACTTTTTTCAAATATAGGGCCAAATGCAACGTTATGTTCAAAATTCTGCATTTCTGATAGTATTGCGGCTAAAGACCATATTTGGCATATTATTAGCCGAAATACTATACATCAAATTTACGTCTTAAAATTTATCATAATTTATACAGGGTCGTCCAAAATTAACGTTCATTTCAACCAAGTTCACATCGATGAAAGTCATTTTTTTCAATGGAACAACCTGTATATTATTGCATTTTTGAATGCACTTAATAATTCTCTATTTTTCCTAGCTTTACGGTTTCCGAGTTATAAGGACTTTTCGGGTGAAAGTCCGAAAAATATGCTTTTTAATGCGCTTAAAATCTTAGTAATCGTTGAATGTCAAAATAATTGATTGATTGCATTTGTACTATAAATACACATAGATTATATCTGTCAAGTAAAATAGCAAATGAAATATTTTACAGAAAAGAAACGACATTTTAGATTTATTTTCCATTCATGGAGAATGTAATACGATTATGAATAGCAAAGTGATCTAAAACAATATTATTACAAAATATGATCAGATCACGATGACATATAAAACACACTAAACTTATTCCTTTCCAAAGCTTTTTTATTTAAGATTCTTTTTTGGCTTCTTGTATTGATATTTTTTAGGTCATTTTGTATAAATGTGGATATCTGCCGTTATATACTGGACATTGCTACTCACAATTCTACTACAGTCTTCATGAATGGAAAATAAATCTAAAATATCGTTTCTTTTCCGCAATGTTATTTGTTATTTTGCTTGACAGATGTCAAGTGTGTGTATTCATAATACAAATATACAATATCAATTATTTTGACATTCAAGGATTACTGAGATTTTAAATGCATTAAAAACGCGTATTTTTCGGACTTCCATCAGGAAATCTCTAATCACTCGAAAACTGTAAAAGATCGAAGCCAATATGTCTAATAATCAATGGTAGAGAATTATTAAGTGTATTAAAAAATGCAATAATATATAGGGTGTTCCATTAAAAAAGTGACTTTTATTGACGTAAAGTTGATTGAAATGAACGTTAATTTTGGATGACCCTGTATAAATTATGATAAATTTTAGGATGTAAGTTTGATGTATGCTATTTCGGCTAATAACATGCCAAATATGAGGTCTTTAGCTGCAATGCATTCAGAAATACAGAATTTTGAACATAACGTTGCAATTGGCCCTATATTTGAAAAAAATTGAATAACTCAAAAACGGCGGATTTTTGACATAAGGTGTCTTAGTAAGTTTTGATGCAGAATTGGATGCCCGATACAAAAAACACATGGAAAATATACCATGGTATTTTAATTTAGAAAATTGACGTCAACTTCCGGTAAACCGGAAGTGGTACAATGGCGTAAATAATTTTGCTGATGAGTCCCGATGATATCAGTTATAATTACAAGTTTCAGAAATGTTGAATTTCAAGAACATCAAAAAGTTCTAACAACCAGTTCCGTGAATGTCCCGTATATGTATTAATTTTCTTCTTGGAGAGTATATAAACTTAATTTTTGGATATACCATAAACGAACAAGATTATTTTTATTGCTTCACATCAATATTTTAGTAAACTTTTAAATTTGTTACATCGTACTGTTCTGGCACAATCAATGGGCAGGATGAGCTGGCTTTTACCTCATCAACTTTTTACAAACATGAGGATAAGATTGAAACTAATTCGCATATATTTCTTGAACATTAAGCGCGATGGGTACTTAATTTCGACTACTGCCAATACTGAAAATATGTTATTAGTAAACGTGTTTTAAATATGTATGATACGTCTTTAAAGGAGCGGCTTTATGTCGCAGATGAAGTGTGATTACATCCATATAAATTGCAATGAATAATTGCAAATCGGAGCTTTATTTAAGTATATACATATATATTCGTTAATAATTTCTTTGCCTTTCGTATTGAAACTATAGGAAGTTGTGGAAAACTATTTATAATTTTTTCAGCAGTCTCATTTCATTAGTCATATAATTTGCGAGGCTTGAGTAACTTCTGTTTCTTTTGTAATGTTTCGATAATATCTACATCACATTGCATATCTAAAGTTAATTCTGTCAATTTTATCTTCTTATGTGCTTGCAAAAGTTGTTAAAAAAGTTATTGACATGTTACTGCACACGTGTCTCAGATCAAGTACAATTTCATACTGTAAAAAGTTTGGTTAAACATATCATTTATTCGCTAAAACGGAATCAATATTATTACGTGCTTTGTGGATACTGATGTCCTATAAGTTAAGAATCACCAAATGTGAATATAAAAGTTGTTATACTGTTGGGAGGGACAAGCTTGTATTGGCAAACGAATAAACACAATGATGAACCAATTTTCCATGTTCAGTTAACGAAATTATCGATGTTGGATTTTGCAGTGGACGTAAAATATATAATTTATTATGCAAACGTATAAGAAGTAACAACATTTATTAAATTGTTTTTTATTAAAAAATATAAACAAATATATATATCAGGAACATACTTATTACAATAACATTAATAAATATCTTAACTACTAAATGCAGGATTATCAAGTCCAGATGTTGGTTTTTTCTTGCCATTTAACATGTCTTGAATTTCTTCCATCGATTTACCTTTGGTTTCTGGAACTACTAGGAATATAAATACGGTACCTAATATAGATATTCCGGAGAAAATGTAAAAGGTAATATCACCACCTATTGCTTCTTTCAAGTCGAGGTAGAACTTGGTTACTAAAAATGCTAAGAACCAATTAAATGTAGCAGCAGCGGAACTGGCAACCGCTTTAATTTCAGGTGGAAAGAGTTCTGATGAAATCATCCACGGTATTGGACCGAATCCTAGTGAAAATACAATAATAAATATACACAAGGCAAGAACTGGCAAAAATCCCAACTTTGTTAACGTATCTGGCTCAACAAGCTCTTTGTCTTTCAAAGTAAAGAAAACGCCTAATAATATTGTGGAGAGTGCCATAAAGCTGTCGGAAATCAATAATAAAATTTTTCTACCCAATTTGTCAACTACCATAGATGAACAGAAAGTAGCCACTACTTGAACAGCTCCTACTATCACAGTAGCATGTTGACTATCCATTTCTATACCAGACGCTTCAAAGATATCACCTGTGTAAAATATCACAGCATTTATACCAGACATTTGTTGAAAAAACATAAGAGAAAAGCATATTAGTGAAGCTTTTTTAGCTGCAGTCGTCCTCATGGCTTGCAGTATAGGAACGTTATTTTTTCGGTCTTCTTCAATTGATGTTATAATTTGGTTTATTTCAGGTTCAATATCATAATGTTTACCCCTGAGTTTTTGTAATGAAGCACGAGCCAATTCATTTTTACCTTTCGTTATAAGATGAACAGGTGTTTCTGGTTGAATTATAAAAACTACGCCGAAGATAAGGGGTATTATACCACAAAGAATCGAATGTAAGAAAATATCAGAAAATAAAGGAAAAAGGTACGCTAGCAGAATTCCAACTGTTAAGAAAAGTTGAAAGAAACTACCGAGACGTCCACGAATCTCAGTTTCTGAAATTTCGCTAGTATACAGTGGCGCTGACACGCAGAAAGCTCCTCCAGCAAGTCCAGTAAAAAATCTACCAGCATATATCATTTGCAAATTTTGAGCAAATATGATTAGAAGCCATCCCAAGGTAAATGGAAATATCAACATCAGCATTGTCCATTTTCTGCCGATCAGGTTGCAACAAAATCCAGTGGAGAAGCACATTACCAATGCACCCAAAGTTGCCAAAGATCCTATCCATCCTTGTTCTTCTGTGTTTGTAGTAATGTCGTTAAATTCTCCTCTGTCTAGGGCTAGACCAATGTTGGCTGTCCATCCCAAGACTGTACCTGCGGCCACAGATCCTAAGCATACTGAAACAATAATAATCGTATAAGATTAAAATTATTTATATATGTTTATAAACTAAGTAGTTTGCTATCTTCTACACTACTGAAATTAAATCAGTTAATATTAAAATATATCTTCAGAATTAAGCACTAAAGTAATTGATATTTAGTAATGCTATTGTAGCTGCTTCCATTATTTCCCTTTGTGGTGAAAGTTGATTTCAATTTATAATATATTTTTACGAACTCATAACTTTCAGACTGTTACAAATCAACAAATGACTTTTTTGATAATGAAATTATGTTCACCTTTTTAGTAATATAAATTTAACTCACCAGTCACTATAAACTGTAACTGATTTTACACGTCTTCACTTTAGTATCTGAAATTTTAGTAATAACTAATATAATTTATTTATTTATTTATTGACATTTGGGACAAAGACGGGACGAACCCAATATATTGTCCACATTTACATGTAAGTCACAGTGAAATAATTTATATAATAAAGTAAATTTATGCAATAAATGATCAAACTTAAGTGTATAATGTAGAAAAAAAGAAAAAAAAACATGTTCAATGTGAAATGATATAAATTAGCCTAAATTCAATAATCATTGAATATACATCCATCAATAATAAGAAATGTAACAAGTTATCAATATAAACAATTATAGTTCTGCATTTAGAGCAGACAATTTTAATTTCTTTTTGAAAACTACAAGACTGTGGCGAAAGATATCGAGAGGGCAATGATTGTTGTACGCACGTGTAAACCTAGCAATGGGTAAATTTAAAGCGCTGTTTGTTCTTGAGAAAGATGTATAAAATAGGGTGGTTGTGCGAGTCGGTCGAGAAGGTACGCTAATAGAAACTCTAGACACAAGATCAGGCGAGTCAACAAGGTTATTCAACAGTTTATATAGAAAGATTAAATCTGAAATTATTCGTCTAGTGTGCAATGGAATAAGATGGTAAAAGTAAAGATTATTATCGTAAAATTCGAAAGATGGAAGGTTGTAAGTCGATCACTATAACAGTTGTAAAAAGGGTTCCAGACAGAGGAACAATAGCGAAACATGGCATATTAACGAAGTTCTTTCGGCTATTCACCTAAATGTTCATATATGTTTGTTTATCAACCTTTAATAGTGTTGTTATACACACTATGCAATATGAACACTATCAAAAGATTTGTTGCAGGCTCTCGGCAAACTCAAAAACAATTGATTAATTAAAATTGTAACAGAAATCTATGATAAAGTGATACAACAAGTAATCTACATTATTACATAATATTGCGAAGCGTTATACTCTGACTAAGGTGTGTACTGCATGCATACGTAGCAGCACTGTACTAAATTATAAATGTGTGACAAGTTATAATAGCTTTGTTTTGGTTCAGAATTCAGAATGGTTCTAGAGTTGTTGCGCACGCGCATTTACAGTTTAGCGTTTTGGTTAATTAAGAACGCGAACCGAATTTTTAGTCCGATGTTTTGGTTACTGACAGAATCGATTCAGAATGATTCTGGAACCGTTCAAACAGTTCTTGCACTTCCATGAGTACCGATTCTGAATTATTAGTTCGAAATTACGTCATCGGTGCATGTGTTCAGAAATTCGAGTTATTTCGATATGTTCGTCAACAATGGCATTGATATTTACGTTGTCTTTTAAAGTTTGAGATTTTCTTCCGTTTGTATTTGATTTTTTTGTTAATTACTGTCCTGGGAATAAAATTCATGGAAAGTGAGTGGTATCCTAAGACAGAGACAGGATTTGAAAGACTTAGCGCAGAACATTCGCTATTGATATTTTGTTGGTTTGTATTTTAGTCTGTATCTAAAAGATGGTAGTAACAGACTCCTAAAATGTGTTTTGGTTATTAAAAGTTCGGAACCATTCTGGAATTATAATGTTGTGCGCTTACGTTCTACGCAGTTCCGTTACTAATTCTGAATTCTGAACCAAAACAAAGCTAATATAATTCATTGGAACCGACGCAAATCATCGTATTCGAATCATCAAGCAACGAATGCATCGGTAAGAACGGTATAGGAGCTACTGAAGATCTGTCCACTGTTAACACGTTGGAAAATGTAAGAACGTCGTGCTTCAACGGAATTTCAGCGGCACTGTACGTCTTCAGTTTGCTGCTAGTGCAAAAATGGAGCGGACAAGAGAAAAATAGCAAAGTGTTATTTTTAGTGACGAGTAGAATAACTTAACAGGTTTACTGCCAAGGCGGTCGTATACGCCCCACCAGTAATTTTGCCTCCGACGCCAGTGCGGTCGTATACGACCGCTGTGACATGCTTGAATATTGTCAGGTTTTGTGTGCCAGCGGTTGTATATGCGCTTGATCTTACGATAGCATACGACCGCTGAGGCATGGACAACAAGTACCTTGCTACCAATTTTTAAATTAGGTTTCGCGCTTATTTTTTAATTTATTTCTCATGTTTTCTTTTTTAATTTTTATACAACGAATAAGTAACTACTGCACTGCTGCACTGCTGCACTGCACTTCGTAATTGAATCAAACAAAACTCAGATAATCAAGTTGTAACTTTCGACGCGTTGCAAGTTTCGACCACTGACACGCCCTCTTGGGCACCGGAGGTATATTTATGTCGCCTACGCCCCGGCGGTCGTTGACGACCGCTCAGTCATTTTTGCAAAAATTTTTGCATACTGAATAAAACCAACTGTTGGAGGTTCATTAGAAGCCTACTGGAAAACTTAATTTGTACTTGGCACCAGGGGAGACTTTTATAATTTGCATGGTGGCAGTCAAGCTGTTAAATGGCCCGAATGGGTTTTCCTATTATTACTATGATTTCGATTAACTTCTCCTTGGGAGTGGATCTGCGTCCTATCCACTACTAATAAACCATAGCAACTATTTGATATATTAAATTGAATCCTTAACATTTGTTATTCTGGTGCATGTATAAACATTACGTAGAATGAATAGAAATGTCATCTATGTGTTAAGCATAGAATTTTCCGTTTCGCCCTTGTACCTATATTTTTCTAAAAACATAAAACGTCACTTACTTAACTATGTGTATTTAAAATCCTGAAATAAATAAGTAGATATCTTGGTTGTTGTGCTTTATGCAGGAGAAAATAAATGTATGTATGTATGATTTGAAATGTTAAATATTTGAAAGATATGATAATATTAAATGTATTACAATACATTCCGCTCCTTACATTAGAAACGTTTCCTGGTGGTTTAAATCGACAGTATTATTAATCCATTCATTATTATTTCGTGAATTCTACTTTTAATATGCAGAGTTTTAATGTCTTTATCATTAGTAGATATTATTGTGCAAACAAACACAATTTACATATAGCCATAACAGCTCAAAATAATAGGGACTAGTATGTTATAAAGGAAATAGGTGAAACTGGTTAATCATATATTTGCTCGTTTTATTTACAGATTTTATAAAGCAATAACAGACGATAAAAATATTCGTTTTAATAGGAATTGAAATTGAAATGTTTCTTATACTGTATAATATACAGTGCGGTTCTAAAGTATCTGACGTTCTATTAATTTTAGGTTTAGCGTCCATGGCTGACCGGAACGTAATGATTCTCTGAATTCGTTTTTGACACTTGCCCTATTTCAGTATCTCTTCGCTGTCCCTTCAAGCACTAAGTTTATGAAATTGAAATTCAATCTCTTCAAGGGTTACGTTTAAAAGTAGGACATAGTTTCCAGAAATATTGACGTTAACATCTTTAGAAAAGCGTGGGACGAAACACTAAATAGGATGTCTTCGTGCTAACCAATTTAACCAATTCATTTAGAGTATCTAAGTGTACGAAAAGTAGTAAAATATGAGCTCTGTTGTAATTTTTTTTTTAGTCGACAGAATTTTGCGAAAGTTTAGCATTATACTCGAACAAGTAAACCGAAAATTGACTTTTATTATTGCTGATCATGGCACTTATGTTAATAAAATTCTGTTATGACATTCATAGGGTAGTATATGCTTAAGAAAAGACACACGTTTTACAATTCATAGCTACCTAACACTTTTAGATTTATGTTGAGCACATAACTGCAAACACAAAATGTTTTCAAAATGAAAATGAAATGAATGAAATGAAATTTTAACCTGATACCACACTCAGTGAGCGCTTTAAAATGAGCTGCCACTCGGCCCCCATTCCATTTAAAATTTGGATACTATATAGTCCCATGTCGTCAATCTTTGAAACTAAATAGAAATTTTACTGCATATATATAGTATTTCATATTAATGACCTAAAACTGGAATCTCTCTATTAAACGGATCATAAGTTAGCGAGGGCAGGAGAAGGGAAAAGGGGGAGGAGGAGCTACTTTAGAACCGCACTGTATATGTCGTTATCCATTGGAACTTTTAAACGACTTATTTGTTTATAAATTAGCAAGATATCCATATTTCATCATGATAAATACAACACGTAACGTTAACGTTTATTATGGAGGTGTTATTATTGTGTAGTGTATTGAAATATGTTGGTGGAGCATATGTTAAAAGACCATTGCACGCCTTAATACCATGTTTATAAAATATCAACATTGATTACTGGCAGTAGTAATGTTCAGAGAAAAGTTATCTCATCACAAGAACTTTTATTCTAGAAAATATGAATTATGCTTTATACATTATATCAGGTAGAAAACCTACGAACTATTAGCATTTCTACAACAGCAAATGTTCGTAGATGATAAGGTGGAAATTATACAATAACTACATGGAGCTTGTCCACGAATTGTTCACAGAATGTTAAAATTGTGAACCGAAACTGCTTAACATGGAATGAAATAGTTAAATATTTCTAACTTTAAAACGCCTGCTAAACTGAATTTGTTAGATGTGTGTGTGATTCTTTTTCACACTGATGTTTGGCGACGTATTGCTTAAGGCAATATAGGTAAAGATAAATTTTTTGTATGGAATTGGATATACACGCAACGGGAAAACTATTTGTCCTGCCTATATGATCTACGTGCAAATCTTGAATTTTCGTAGGTATCAATTACAGAATTGCAAATAATATGCAGAATCATTGGCAACTATCCTTAAATTACATTTATGAGATTGTATTCTTGCCAAATAACGATTAAAATATATTTCAAATATCAACTACTACGTATTACACATTAAGAATGACTTAAACATAAGTCCAGTACGATAAACATGCACAGAGTACTACTCTACCCGACAATCACATTCTTCAATTTTTTTTTTTTTTTAATGTGGTGGGTGCTTAGTTGCAGTGACTCCGTAAACTGTATCGCTTGTCTGGCTATCACTGCAACTCTCGCGGTGTAGTTTGTGTGTGTAAATTGTGTTCAATGGCTTTGTGACAGCATCATATCGCCTTTTATGATGCCGCGCTGTTAATCACTTTGCTCCCAACAGCGAATGGCAAGTCGGTCCGGGATTAAACTCTCTGAAAAAATGTCACCGTCCCTCCAGAGAATTGAACCCCGGCGCCTATCGTCTTCTCACAACAATAGTCAGCCGCCTAACCACTGCGGTCATCGACCCGTTAACCGCAGTAATATTGAAAGTGAAACCCTACATTATATATGTATAGTGTGAAAAGATACAAGGAATGTTTTATTTTCAATGTATTGTTGCTAACAACGATTCTTATTAAAAGAAGTACAATTTTGTATTATAATCCGAAAATTTATTAACTAAGCAAAACATGTTCCAAAAAAATGTACATTTTTCTCTTTAATAACAATAACGGTTTTATTAAAAAATGCGAACTCAACTTTTGCCTCAAGTTCGAAATCTAAAGACGATAGATAATATTGGAAATGAATTTAGCTTAAAAGAAGACATCGAAGATAGATGGTCTGTTATAACTGTCTATAACTATTTAATACATAATCAAATTTCATTAAAAATGCTTAAAAAAAGATAGATTTCAAATAAGAAAATTTCCTCTGAGATGTATCTGATTATACAAAAGTAATTCAGTATCAACTTTTTAATTATTTAACATCAAACAAAAGCTTAAGCAAACAAAGTGCTGGAATGTTAGGTTATTTTAGTGACTCTAATGTTAGTGACAGTTCATAATAGCTGGTAGTCAAGATTTTGCTGTGGGATACGCGGAAAAGGTTAAAATCGCTTAAGAATGTTTTGCCTAGCAAAATGCGGCATAAGCAAGCACTACGTATTCACAAAGGAATTATTTTGTTGCATGATGAAATGATGATGAAATAAAATTCACTTCTAACCACCATCGTTGATAAAGATGTGTGAGTAGGTATACGGTTATTGTTTTAAAATATTGATTTATTAGATTTGTCATCCAGTAAGCCATATGTCTAACAATAATAAGCCAATCCTGCAATTCATTGTTTTTTCATCAATATCCTTATACCATTAATCTGATAAGTATAGGTACTGTGATATATGGATTATACATCATGGTTTCTTACTATACTTGTACAATGTTCGTTGTTTTAGTATGTAAAATATTTGGCAACTTTGTTATTTCCTGTTATATGGCAACGTTACGTTATGCAAGATCAGTTATTGTAGTTTTTATTACCATCATCTGAATACTTTGGTGCATATCTAATTATTCGAGTTCTCTTACATTACCATAATTATTCTATTAAGTGATATTGTGAAACATTTCTAACATGCATGTATATATTAGCTTCTGAAATGAAAATAAATAAAAAAATGGTACCTGATACGGCTGCTACATATTGAGGTAATTTGGATGCCTCAGAAGTCATTAGCTGACTTTGAGTATGTTTGAGTGACATCGTCTTCTTGAAACTGAAAAGAATGGTAAGTGTTATAAATACTTCTATGTATATATGATAATATTACATATCAAAATAAATAAATAATAGATAATTTTCAAACAAAAATATACATATCCTAGTATGCAAGTTTAAGTTATTGTTTCGTATATCAGTAAGATGTGTGCGTGTGTATAATGTTTGTACGCAAACAATTTATTCGTTGTTTAAGTAAATTAGTTTGGTTTTCTTGTTTATTGTCATAAATGGAACACAATAATTTGTATTTGATAAATATGATATTTTGGCTAAAATTTACAATGATTAGTTCAAGTAATCTATGATTTTCCTATAGTTGGATGCGAGAAATTTATAATATTGATCTATTTCCAGAACAAGGGACATACTTGTGACTCACAGGGTTTGTACTCGTGATCGAATTGACTAGTAAGTACGAAGTTCGCTAGCCAGATGAGCCGACTGTCAAGATATTAACAATTGACGAGCACAAATCTTGCATGTCATGAGCACGAGACACGATTTGAGTGCAGTTGTAGAAGTAGGTATTTGACTATAATAGAGTACTACCATCACATATTTTAATTGTATTATTGTCAAAAGATTGAATCAAACTGTTTGGTATTTAATACGAAAGAGCCTAATTGTAGTACTAGCACTACCGTGAGTTGATCTGAGACCATATCATTTAACAAGTACTTGGTATAGTCGTATTACATGCTATTCAAACCTGATTGCAGTAAGTATGTAGTTGAAAAACTTCTAGTAGATATAGTGCTGATTATACGCTATTGTAAAAAGTTTGGTTTTTCGACACAAGCTGTATGCTTTTTTAAATTTAATGCTTTTACATTTTGAATTTTTGTTTTAAGCTATTTCGATATTTATAATACATTACGTATTTTAGATACAATAAACAATTAACTTTAAAAGTAACGACTAAGTCTGTACACTAATTTTTCAGTTGTATGCAGAATAAGTCTCATTGTCCAAACTTATCGAAATACATGAATACTACAAATATTGAAAAGTATCAATAAACAACTGCGTAATGATCAATAGAATAGTTGCGTATAATCGGAATGAACGTAGTTCACATCTGTCCACGGAGTCAATGATCAACTTAAGCTGTAACAAACGCTGCACGAGCCAGTTTGGTCCACAATACAATATAGTCATAGTCATACAGGCTGATTCATTTTTGATCTTTACTATAAGAATCTGGCTTATCATTGGAGATAGAGGGCAGGTTTAAACTTGGCAAAGTATCTAAATTTAGTGGTTGTTATTAAACTTAAGGAAAACATTGACCTATGATAAATGACATTCGAGACCCTACCACATTTACTTGCCTTGGGGACGAAAACTAAGAACACGTTTTCAAAGCCACTTCTATCTTACGTACGTATCTACGTATGTTTCTATGACGTTTCGTTTCTTTCTAGCCATCATCAATGTTCTTATTGCTTATAGGAGCCAGATTTGGTTTCCACACTATTAGAAAACATTATTTCTTCTGAATTCAATCATGCAAGCAGAAGTTTTTGATCACTACAGTTCGTGTTAAAAATGAATCAACCTGTATATTGCAAAGTTCTTCACTGGATCTCTTGGTGCAGAAGTAGAACACTAAACACTTTAACCCACTGAACACCAAACAAGTTTTAACTAAAACACCGACGCGTTTCAACAGCAATGCTGTCATTATCAAGGCGATAATAAAACTCATGCAGTTTTGTTCTGTATATTGCAATAGTGCAAGTGTGTCTCATATTTGATAGCGGATTTCGAGACCGAAAGACACAACTAGGCTAGCGTTTGATTGAAACAGCGTAATTATGTATACATATAGCGATAAAAGTAAAAACAACACTATCATTGAGTCTCACTTTTCTCATGTGAAGCAGTATTATGACCGGGTATCAATGGAAGAAAGAAGTTACTTATTTCCCATCCCCAATTTGGCGTCTCTATAACATCTTATTCTGTGGTCGACAATTATGTATATAGAATAATGGATCGATAGCATCAGTGGTTAGGCGGCTGACTATCGTTGTGGCGGAGCAATAGGAGCTGGGTTTCAATTCTCCGGAAAGACGGTGACATTTTTGTCGGAGAAGTGAAATCTGATCGACTTATTATTCACAGTTCGGAGCAAAGTGATTAACAGCGCGGCATTATAAAAGGCGATTTAATGCAGCACAAAGCCATTTCAACACAATTATACACACACACAAACTACATAGTGAGAGTTGCAGTAATAGCTATCTATATAAGCCATACAACTTATGGAGTCACCGGAACTAAGCCCCCACCACACAAAAACTACTTAAAAATATATATATTAACATTAAAAGCGTCATAATGGTACATATTTTTTGTAATAGTCGCATTTAATAAATTCCTGCTGACGTATTTCATTAATTAGGATTGACGACGATTAACTTAATATTGGATATTTAGATTTTATCGTATTACATTATCTTTTGCAGTTTTTGACATCGGATCAATGATTTCCTTGATCTGCCTATCAATTTCTAATTTTAGTAAAAGGTAATCATATTTAATAATTTTAAATTATTAGACTTGCAAATTATTCTGTCCAGTTTTGACGTCATTGATTAGCAATTTTTGCGTGTTGTCTTGAACGAGCAAGAACGTTTAAATATTTCAATTTATCGATGTGTCTGCAAAATTGAATTGTGTAGTAGTAATTCTTAACCTGTTATAGATATTTACACGTTGTTCGTATAATGTTGATAGTGTTTTGAAATTACGTTACGTAACTGATAAAAAAGCGACTTTTTTGGTGAATTTCTGTTTACGGCACCGTTTTGGAGTTAAATATATTTTTGGTATTACACTGTAAAAATTAAACCTCATATGCTATTGAGGCATACGTAAAACAAAATGTACTTTTCAAACTAGTTTATATAATGTAAAATATATCACTTTGAAAAGGAGGCTTCTTAGATCAAGGGTCGCCAGTACTTTTATCTGTTAATTAGAATTTAGTAACATTACTTAAAATTTTTTTGAGAAAACCTATGCTCCTCTTACGCGTTCTTGTAACGCCTCTCTTGTGTTCACCGACTTCTCCTAGACCTGGCTTTTAATGTGCTTTTAAAAGTAGAAGTTCAGAGGTGTGAGATTGGAAAACCTCGCTGACAAATTCCAAGGTTCTAGCCGTTTAATCCATCTTCCAATATGGAGATAAGTTCTTGGTCTTCTTTCGTCATGCAAAGGCTTGGGGCTTCATTAAGTTGATACTCATAATTGTTCCCAACGTTTAAATGTAGCTTATCCAAAATATTTCCTACAACAGCAAGATCCCATCAACAGGCAAAACACATTCAAACTGAATATTTGGTTGTAGTTTTTTAATTAGATATGCCACGCGGATAGGCTGTAGACCAGATATATTTAGTTGTTGTTGCAGGTGAAAATGCCTTCGTAAACAGATTTCGACTCGTCTTTCCATATGATTTTTTTTAGAAAGTGCTCATCTTCTTGGTTTCTTAGAAACATGCAAAATGCAGGTCTTGTATCCTCTAGATGAAATGCCTACTTACGCTTAAATTGTATTCGCCGTATTTAATAGTTAATTTTGTTTGATTTTGACATATGTCAAGTTGCTAACATGGATTTCCTCATCAGTTACCATGTGCTTTCGAAAAATTCTTTCATTATCTATTTTCTCAAAGCGCAGAAATGTTTTTAATTGACTAAATTTACCTTTAGTTATCTCTGGTAAATTTGGATAATTATTGTGAAACATTACGCAAGAATTTCACTTTCCTTGTACAATGTATAAATTAAGAATGGCTTGATTTGTATAATAATTAATATTGTTCATTTTAGTAGAAATTATCAAGTGTCTAAGCTTAAGTCGCAAGCGTTAAAAAATGAACTGGTGTTTATCTTTGGCAACCATAAACGGAATGCTCTAAATAATTGTTTAAAATTAAAGTTTCCATATTTTTAAAAACCTTTGTGGTTTAGGTATAGAAACATATAATATTATTTTGTGGCAAATTTAATTGCCACTCAGATAAAAAATACTCTTTGTTAGAAAAAGTATTTTTGAATATCTTTGGACATTATCTATTATAATTTTAGATTCACCAATTGAAAAGAGGCACAAAGAGTAAAACCGCTTGCCGAAAATTGTTGCTGGTTTTTTCTGGAAGATTTGCAAAAATAACTAAAATAATATCACATATGTACTTATCTTTGTATTTCAGATATAACATGACATATTATACTAAATAAACGTAGAGCCGTTGTCATATAAAAAGTACAGTATGCTACTTGCATGAAAAACTTATAAATAAAATAAATAGGTACCTAAATAAAAGAAGCTTTATTTCGTGTTCTTCGCATAATATGCTATTCTATTTGACTTTTTTCTATTTAATACTGTTTTTGCTCATCGCACTTTACTTATACTGGTTAAGGTTATACATATTCATAACTATTTTGAAATATGTAAATAGTTTGAAAAAATTATTGGTTTGCTTAGTTATTTTTCTATTTTGCATACATAATGATCTCATTATGTCACCCAATTGCGTGACATAATGGACCTATTATGTTACATAGCTTTTCATAATTCAATGTTAGTTTTTCATCAATTATACTGTCCAACACAATTTTCTTCTAATACACCAGCATTGAGTGCCAATGAAATTAGCAATTCATAGATTTCCGGCTGCGTTGGTATATGAGGAGCTATGCATGGCTCGTTAGATTCAATGTAAGTCTGTTTGTGATAGCTGAATGTCTTTTTATTTTATAATGTCCCGTACGTGCACAAATAATCCCAACAGCTTCTGTTATGTATCTAGAGAATTCATTACCTAACGACATCAACGGAATATTACGCCTTTAATAGAACATTTCTATTTTCATTATTTTGGTCTAAAAATTAAATATCAGAACAAGGAATGGGCTCCTCACATTTGTTGCGCACGGTGTGCTGCTACTCTGAGGAGCTGGTCAAACGGCAAGAACAGCGCTATGCCATTTGCAAGATCTACGATTTGACTTGAACAAACGGACTATTTGTCTGATTGCTACTTTTGCTGCACGAAAACTTTCGGGTTCTCCAACAAAAATAAGAACAAGATTAATTACGCTAGTGTGTCTTCTGTTACTCGTTCAGCACCTCATTCAGAAGCCTTGCCAGTACCAAGACCTATAAATGTTTCGAGAGAAGAATATAACATTACACATACAGAGGAAGAAATTTCCGAGTTATTGTCGAGCGGCGATGACGAATATTTGCCATCTCTAGAGGACGGACCTCACTGAATAAATCAGTCAGAATTAAATGACCTTATTCGAGATTATTGTCAAAAATTCGATTGAACTGTCACAGTATTTTTCATTCTACAATAATGTCGATGATTCGATGCTGACATTAGACAACACAACCCAGAAGAATGGTCTCTTGAAAGTTCATCCAACCATTCCGATTAGCTGCGCAGTCCATAACTTATGAAAACATGACTCGTCTTCTCGACAAAATTAATTAAAACGTATATAAATGGCATACCAGTACTGACCTCAAAGTTGTAGTAATTTTACTCGATTTATAACTATGGTACACAAAGCACTGCTATTTTCTTTGTGAGTGGGATGGTCGAGAATTTCTTCAACAAAAATTTCTCAATATTTCAACAATAAAACTTAAAGAGGGAATTTTTGTAGGCCCTCTAATTAAATGTCTACAACAACATTTACAATTTGAAGAGACTTTAAATAATTTAGAACGTGGTGCTTAGAAGGCTTTTAAGAGTGTGATCCAAAATTTTCTAGGAAACACAAAATTTGACATTTTAAGACAGAACGTTTGTACCAAAACCTGACGTGCCAGAATAAATTTGTTGTTATTATTTTTACGACGGTTGGAGAGAGTAAAACTGTACAGAGTTACTAAAGAAGAAATAGTGCCTAGTGTTATTAAAGCGTAACGATTAGGTATTATAATACAAACGATAATGTGTCAACATAAAATTATTAGTACTAAATTCGTTTCATAACATGTTTTGTTGCATTTACACGCAAGTTTTCTGAAATAAATTGATTCAGCAATACTTAAATCAAATGAACGATTATCGGGTTATTTTAAAATACCTGCGACAAATTAGTACAATTCTATGATTGTAAGAGACGCAAAAATATGCATCTATTTAGTGCCATGAACATTTGAAATAAAGCATCTTTTACTTATCATAATTTTTGTTAAGAATGATTGATCATTTGGGATGCAATGCAATAATCTTGGTTCCCTAATCGATTGCATGCACGAAATACGATATTAAAATAGTACCATAATTAGTACATACATAGTTAATGACATTCTATGACATGGTGTACATATATCAAAATGATATTGTTTTATTTATTAATTTGATACCATTTACGTGCATTAATTTACTTGTATGTGTCAAACTCTAACAACTTTTCATTGTAAATTTGACACTATTCTGAAAAAAATAGTACCATTTTCTACATGTAACAACGGCAGAAAGTTTCTGTTGTGTAAATGAATTAATTAAGTACAGCGCTTTGTGAAGTTTTGTTCTTCTATCATAACGAAGTAGCTTTCTTTAAAACCCACTATACCTTGCATATTTTTACACTAAATTTGAGTTATTTCGATCAATATGTCGGATAAAACATTGACAAAAGGCAAAAGTAAGTAGATATGTTACTACTACATCTAAGTTGTAGACGATAAACAATATGAGTTTAACCACAACCTCATAAATTGAGAAGTTTATCTTAAAAAACTGGCTTGGTATATTTAATACGTGTTATATTTAGATAAAAAGCGACTTATCATTCAAAAATATTGACTATTTATCAATTATTACAGAATATTTTTGTTATTATTAGCATTTATGTAGGCAATATTATAATACTCATTAGATTAAAATTTAGTTAAAGGGCCATAATTCATCTAGTGATTACTTGAAATCCTTTATTATTGATAAGATTTGTAGAGGTGTGTACGAGGGCAGGTCATTATTACATGGAAAATTCTTGTCAATAAAAATATTTTGTTCATGAAAATGTATATAGAGCAGCAATTTTAGAACAGAGAAAATTAGGTTATATTTTATCGCAACTTTGAAGATTATAGTGTTCTTACGTTATTAACTAGATTAAATTTGACGGCCTGTTGCACAAATACAGTTTTTTATATTCTGCATTTAATGTAGATCTTTATACTTTTCCTAATTTTAAACAATAAAAATTTATAACAAAGTAACTTACGGCATGTTTGTGGTAGTTGTATGTAATTCCGAATGATTAAATTAAAGCTGTTTGTACATTTTGTCTTACAATTCAAAAGATATTCTAACTGAAAAGAAAATATGTTTACGATTTATAACCTGAATAACAATATTTACGTGTATACATACCAAACAGATTTATAATTCTTATTTATGTATTTAATAATTTAAATTCGACATTTTTACAGATTTCCCAAAAGTTCACTTTAGTATAGTGTGTCCCTATATTCGCATTAAGTATTGTTACTTGCGTTCTCGAACTGCATCACAAACGTGAAAACAATATGCCATTAACGCAATTATTGTTGTTGTGTAATAGTAGGTATTAACTACTGCATGAAACTATCCAATATTTCACTGTCAAATGGACGTTCATTATTATTAGAATAATTTTAATATTTCGTCAAAATACGTTAATATAAACTCGAGTGTTGTATTTTATATTTACCATACCATAACTGTAATATATTCTTCCTGTAGCCATTTAAGCGCATTTAATAGTAAATTTTACTGCCATTACTAGTTATATCTTAGATTTAAAATTTGTTGATTCTTTGTACGCGCAGTTTAATAATTTCATGGTTTTAAACAAAAAATGTTAGTCAATCTCATTATTTTTCTCTTGAAAGTGTGACCTTGACTATAAATTGTAACTATGTGTATACTAAAGGTGGTTAGTTTATTATTATACCTATCCATGAACGTCATTAGTACCCGATATCTAAGTATTTATGAGATTTGCGATAATGTTTGAAACATATATATGTTTGAGAATGGATTAAGTTTGGCGAAATTACGGTATTATGTCGAGTTGCTATCGTTGATGTTTAATAATTTATTGACTTATCTTATCGTATTTTTATTGTTACGAATATTTTGATCGTATGGATACGCAGATCTCATTTTCATGCAAGGTATGTGTATATTGCTTTTAAGATGTAGAAGATGCTTATCACTTTTTCAATATGATATGATAAACATTGATAGATTCATTCTTAAAATTTCATTCACTACATCTTAGTTTACATCGTGTTTTAAAAAAGCTTGTATTTTATTAACGCCCATTTAATAATAATCCATAATAATAAGCTTTTATGACTTAGCATATCTCAATACCTTACGACAATTACACAACCTTTAGACCGAGTTAAAATGTTGCCTTTCCGCATTTGCTGCAGAATTTAGAAAATTACAGAAAACCAAGCCGAGAAAAAAAAGCAGGAAGATTCGAATTCGGTACCATGGAACTAGAAGCAATGCTCAGGTTCAGCCAGAAAACCTCTGAAGAGCTGGAGCGGGATAAGCCTTGTCCTTGTGTCCAAAGGTCTGGTGATCTACTTGACCACTCAATAGCACCTCTTCGACCTATCCATTTAAGAAAGAAGAATCCACTTAAATCGTTTCTTAAAAGTACAACAAAATGGGGTATTGCCTCATCTTGCTAAAACCAAACATTTTCACTTGGTAGGATCAGATGTTCTACATTGGGATATAAATTAGCCGGAATAGGGAAAACGTCATTTCCAATGATATTCAAATATTTTATCGCTGTCAAATTTCCATCAATAACAATTGGATCAATTATTTGGTTGCCGATGATACCTGCCCAGACGTTGCCTTTTTGGGAATATTGCGTATGAGTCATGTATCTGATGAGGATTCTCTGCTGATAAGTATCTACAGTTCTGACGATTTACTTCTTCATTTAACATGAAAGTTGATTCATCCGAAAACAGGATAGAAGCAAGGGTTACCTCATTTCTGTTCAGTTTATTCATTAGTATTCGGTTAATTTCTGGATAAACATAATCTTATAGAAATGACGCTTTTGTTAATATAAACATTTTAAAACAGTAGGATGGCTAACATTAGTTTATCAAGTTATATGGCGTAAACTTGTTGTTGGATTCTCTGTAACACTTAATAAAATGTCTACTTTTGCAAAATGGAGTTTTCTTTTTATCAGGCGGACATGTCCAAGTGTTCTAACCGTGAACGAGTTTTGAAATCGGTTCCTTGCGAAATATTGGACAATTAAGGATACTTCTGATTAAAGATATTAGTAATTTCCACTTGACTTCTATACTTATCTCCGTAACCGATTATCATCAAAGTTTCTACACGATGACTTTTTGTTAAATATTGCATTGTTTATTAAAGACAGAATGTCTTTTAAAAAGAGATAATTTGCTAAAATGTTTCTATCACTGTAGACGATAATGTCATATTGACTTTATTTTAAACGGCCTACAAAGATTCCTATAAGAAACGTTAGATGAAAAGTTTTAGCCATTCGTGTAAAACTTTCTGAGTACCGTGGTTCGCTAATATATACTGCAAGGCGACAGATATTGTAGGAATAAAATTTTCGCTGTAAGAAAGTACACTTTTTTACTATAGATTAGGATATTGCCAACAAGTAAATGGAGAACATTTCGGACATTTACTACTGTAACAGGAATTCTAATAAGATTTTTCATAGTCTGATAGCCTTAATGCCTGTAATTAATGTAATCCACCACTTAGGTAGTAAATGTATATATCGTTAAAATCAATTCATCAACGAGATTTCAAAAAGTAAAAAATGTGCAGGGTGTTCGATTATCGTCATCTACTTTGTGCTGTACTTACATGAATTATCATTTATACTAAAATTTCATTCAGAAGCCGTGTCTTTAAAATTAAAAATTGATGTGTTCGAGCATTTTTCATGAAATTCTACAATAACATCAAAAATAATTTTATTCCATAAGTGTATAAAATAATATTACAAACTGATCCTAGGAGTCTCTTATAAATAATTACATATACCGAAATGCAAATGCAGGGCATAAAAAAGTATGTACAAGAATTAAAAGGTCTCACTATGAAAATTGTGAACTTAGTTTCAGAATAAATACCGAATAAAAAACATAGCTTTATGTCGAGATTTACAAAATACGTTATTAGAAATTAAAAGGTCTTTTAGTTATTTAAAAAGTAGTAAAATGTTAGTGGTTCTTAAACTGTAGCTGATATTCATATCTGTATTTTATTCTTATATACTACTAAAAGTAAAAAAGGTAGTAAATGTAAAATAAATTTGGAACATACGTATATTTACCTTTCAACTGTTGAAAAAACTATCCAATTTCTCTTATTCACAAGCACACTGGTGTGTAGTTAATTCGTACTAATAAATTTGCGGAATACACAGTTTCTCAAGAACGATCGATACAAATATCAATTCAGATATCCTGTAATTAGTTTGATAAGTTATTACCTCCAATTTATAATGATAAGCAAATTGGTAATTCTTTATTTATTTGATAACATGATAAAGGAATATTGCAGATTTTGTAAATTGTGCGCAAACAAAAGCTTTGCCTAAAAAGTTAAACCAATACCCGGTTATTTTTATTCAATGTAATAAAAACTTGTTTTGATGTATTAAATTTTACCCCGTTTAGATTTTTCCGGCGTATACCATTATCTATTAATGATATTAATATATGTATCATTCATTCCGATAAAACATCGGTAATACCAACACCACAACGTTTAATGGTTGTTAATACTAGCAATGGCATGTTTATATTGATAGCTTTTAATTTTATTTATTTATTCGGTATTCGGTTGATGATGAGAGCCCATGCGTTCTCGAAACACGTGTCCCGAGTAATTAATTAAACGTTGTGGTGTTGAAGTTTTATCTATCTGGTAGAAATCAGACTGATATATATCCAGCACGTTAATCCCTAATTTACTTTTTGTCTGGTCAACTGTAGGTCTCAGATAAATGATTTTACATATACCCGGCGTTTCAAAAATAGGTGACAAGAAGTTGAGCAGCAAGAAACTTGATAAAGACGCATAAATTTTAGTTTCTACAATCACTTTACTCCCAGTTCCAATCGTTCTTTTACAGGTCATAATATATGTATATTAATGGTTTTTACAATACAACACAGATAGTAATATGCTTTAGTAAAATAATAAACAATATCTGACATACACAGCTCAATATGAAGGGGCTATTAATTTTAAGTCGTGGCCATAGTAATACTAAGCTGCCTTTTTATATTTGTCTCGTACGATTTAGAGTGAAAAGAAAAACATTTTAATTCACGTTCATGTTTAACAAAAGATTAAAATTGCAGTCGACTTTAGGTTGTTCCTAATTACGGGTTGTTTTCCGTAAAACGTCTATTAAATAACAAAATTTAGCAAATAAAGTGTGTTATCAGGGATAAGCTGAATTAATTGAGAATAAAAGAGCTTAGTAGGCCGTGAAAATCAATTATACAATTAGGGCAAATTTTTATCTCACTAATTTTTTTCTAAAATATGTAGTAACTGGTGACGAAACTTATATTCTTTTTTTCGATCTTCCTACCCGCCAAGAAAGTCGTGTATGGATTCATGAAGATGAATAAACTCCAACAATGACTAAGAAACAGCGAGCTATGTAAAAGGTTCTTCAGAAATACGGAGTAAATGCAATTAAACTGGATAGATAAAAGCCAATTAAAGCTAAGTGGTACACTCAAAAATGTTTCCCTGAAGTGTTCACTAGAGTTCCAGAAAAAAAAATTATGCTCCAGTAATAGAACATCCGGTGTACTCATCTCATTTAGCAGTAGACTTTTGGCTACTTTTTGGGCTTAAACGCAATTTGCGGGGTAGAAAGTTTTCGTCGGAAGAAGAGATTGGTACCGCAGTTCACGCTTATTTTGAAGGTATTCCAAAAGAAGATTGGTTGAGAGTTTTTAAACAGTGGAAGTGTGGAAGTGGTCAAGTGTATCATTGCTGAGCACATTTAAGATAACATCCTAGAGAATATTAAACGTGCTTTTTATTTTCAATAATTTCAGCTTGTTCCTCGTATGAGGTTACGGCCATCATCTCTGCAGTGTACAGTTCTTTGTTTAACAAAATTAAAAACATTTTCTAGCATCAAAAATGCATTATTTCTTCGATCTTATTAGTGATCCTTTCTCGCAGGTCGTTAAGATCATAAACGGGAGTTACAAAAACAGATTTTTTTTAAGTACAGCCATAGAAAAAGACTCACATTTTTAAATTGCAGAAATGAAGTGGCCAAATTGTATCTATGTATATTTAAACTGATAATTACATCTTCAAAAAAAAATCTCTTACGAAAACAATGGCTCCATTTAGCAGAAGCAAACAGTTGCCGATGAATTAGCAGCACTTTGGTATGATTGGTGGAAATTTGAACTACACCAATCATATCAGAATGCTGTGCATCCATCGGTAATTGTTTACTTCTACTGAATGAGCCCATTAATGTCGTTGGGAAAGGTTTCCGCACAACCTGCTGCAGAGTTTAAGTATTCTCTCTTACTTGATTATTTGGGCATGTTAATAGCAATACATTAGTTTTCCTAATTAATTTCTATGTGCAGTTTTTAAGTGATTCAGTGTTATGAAATGAGGCGGTCATCATAACGATGTCCCATTAATCCATCACCTACTAGTAAAAATTCCATTGTGCAATTTTACATGGGTTGCCAATATACCATCAGATCACGCGTTGTTTTTGCTATGTGCAGTCTTATAAGGTCCATACTATCTGTGTGTGGCAAAAAAATCTGACGGTTTTAAAGTAAAAACAACATAAAAATGATAAAAATTGTTTTATTGCTTATTATAGAAGGGAGTATATGTAAATTAATGAAAATGACAGAACAACCGATATCGTCCGTTTAAGATCTAATCGTCTAAGATCTTCGAACAAGCATTCTTCCAATCTTGCACTGAAGTTGTCGAACACCTTCTTTAATAATGCAGGAAACAATTCGGCGATTTCTTGGCTTATGGCCTCTTTCAGTTCGAACAATGTGTGGGGTCTGTTTATGTAAGCTCTTACTTTAAGGAATCCCCACAAGAAGAAATCACAAATGATAAGATCTGGGGAGCGAGCTGGCCATGCAATGTCCCTAAAACACAAGATGGCTTCGCCTCGATACTTGCTTCTCAAAAAGTCCATCACCTCATTGCCTGTATGGGAAGTTGCCCCATCCACAGCCTCCTACGCACTAAACGATTTCTCTGAAGTTTAGGGATCAGAAAGTTTTTCAACATTAACAGATAACGGTAGGAATTGACCCAAATCGGTTGTTTTGATGTCATTTTCATTAATTTACATACTTCTGCAATAAGCAATAAAACAATTTTTATCACTTTTCATTTCTATGTTGTTATTACTTTAAAACCGTCAGATCCGTACCCTGTATATAGAAACAAGATGTGAACAAATATCCACTGGGATTGTTCGGTCAATGAAATGACAGTAACAGCGTAATCTATTCATTCATTGGTCAATATTTCGGAAACATTTTTTTTCATCTTCAGGACCTATGAACATAAGACAATTAAAATTTCTAACCTCTGTGATATGTGCTCATATGTAACATCAAATACAATGACATTAACTAATGCAGGAGTGTGCAAAGGAGTATACAGATTGGTGGAGTTATAGGTTTATATGTACCGTGCATATTACACACACTAGCGCATGCATATTTTACATGTACGTTACGTATCATCTGTAGGCGTAGCAAAGTTACGATAGTGGACAGACATTCGTAAGGGTTTTCGACTTTCGACTTTCAATCGTATTAGTGCGGCAGGAGTGACGTAAGGATGGACATGTTCGCTTTTAGGAATTAGTACGTATAGCTTGATTATCAAGTTTCCTAAATGATGTACTTATGCAATAACATTGAACTGAAATAACACTCTATAAAAATTGTAACTAAAATAAAATTCTTATATTCAAAACGATTCAAAATTCTATAATGAACTTTACAAAAGCGAGCGAGGAATGTGTTTCTCTCTTGGAAATACATCATATGACATGCATAACAGCCCCTCCTCTCTGTATCACATACATAAATACGTACATGTCTATGTGTGTGTGTATTTGAAGTCGAATGGGAACTTTTCGCTATACCAATCTGTATATACTTCACAATAGAATTGAAATGTAAAATTAAAAACCGAAGTTGTGATTATATTGTTTACATATTAAAACTAGACATCAAAGATAAAATTATGATACATTGAATTAGTTAAAAGCAGTCCATTTTCGAACTCCGGAATAAAGTGTGTGACACTTTATTCCGGTACAGTTAATCTCTATATGTGTTATGTGTGATTGATTTAAGCATTTCATCTACTACAGAAATTTTATTCTTCTAATTACATTTAATAATTCATAGAAAGTTAAAGTGTTTGTAAACCAAATGTATAATTATTTGCGCTGTAATAAGAAAATAACAAAATTTATTTATTCAGCTAAGGAATGAACGCTGTTCGAAAAATGCATGTATAGCATGTCACAGCTGTAATATAATGTGGTGAACCGCAGTAGTTAAGTTACAGTAAAATTACCCCAGATCTGCAGGTACTTATAGATTTACCGATCACTAAATATGCAGGTAGCATAATTCTATGAATCACCTCATACATTCCTGACAAATTATATCTGAGGCGATAATTGTGAATTCCCTCAATGGTAATTCCTGTTCTACGATTTTCTAGTAAACTGGACATTTGGCAACTTAAACTTTTTATTCATTTTGAAAAGTTATATTAGAGCAAAGTATCTGATTATAAATAATAAGGAATGTTTTTCCGCCTTTAGAGCGATTATATCCACAGGCTTATTGCTACATATCTTTTCTAATAAAAAAGAAAATGCATTAGTAACTTTAGATGATTCCCGGCGTCTCTACAAAACAAGGTGGGTATTACACACATACAGTTGCGGCCAAATGTTATAGGCACCTCTACTAAATTGATATTCCAAACTACCATTAGTAATTTCTAAGAAAATAGTCTTGAAGATTTATATATTATCTACTAACAATTATGCACAAAACCATGACATGTATTTTATTTTAATTGGAGTTGATCAGTTTTAATGCAACGCTAAAATATGTAACCTACCTATAACATTTGGCCGCAACTGTATATCCAGAAATGCATCGTTTCCAAAATAAATAGTGTTTAAGCGTTTTCTGGTCCTATGAAGTCTCTTCTAAACCTAGTTTGAAACCTTAAACGATTATACTACCTATTAGAGAGTACATATCTGTTCAAACAAAAATTTTATTGCTTTAGTAGGAAGGCGGATGTAGAAAAAGGTATTAACATTATTTTTATATATTACCTAGTAAATCCTTAGTAGCGTCTGAGAGCGTGTTTAAGTAGGTATATTTTAAGACTACTTTACCAAGGAAAACGGGAACGCGGGAAAGTGTCTCACCAAAACCGGAAATCTATTCTTATTCAGAATAACGTGAATTTTCACGAAATCGGGATATTGCGGAGAGAACGAATTTTGTTGCCTTTGTGAAAAATGAATTGTCCATAATAGAGCATAAATAGATGTTTTCAATACGGACAAAATTGCTGCATGATTGAAACGGAACGAATCAGCAGAAAAATGGTGCATGAAATGTGTATACAGATCGACCAGAATGCCGTGGCAGTGATCTATTGTTAATGTAACAATATAACAAGCGTGAATGAGCGCTCTCGGATTATATACCCTCAACGCACGAGCCATTAGATCCTCCAAGCAGCGGCAATCACAGCTAAGTGCTGCAACGTCATACTTTTACTCAACCTCCTCTGACTTACGCGCAATTGTCACGGAATTCTGGTCGACTTGTACTTACAAATTTGTTATAAATAAAATTGTAATAATTTATTATTGTCAGGATAAAGTAGGTATAATTATATTGTACGTTAGATATGAATAGTAAATGTATAGTAGTTATGTGTCTATTAAATTAGTTAAATCTTTAATACTATCAAAATTTCATTAATAGAAATTTTAATTGCGTTTATATATGCATACTCACTTTTTTCTTCTATCAATGAAATAAATTTAAAAGAAAAAATCATACCTATAAAAATTAAAAACAAAAAAATATATTCCAAATCGTATTATTAATCTACAATTTAAACGTTTTCGCTATGTAAAATGCGCATGCTTACGAACTTCGTGTTCACGCTTGCCATATATTTTCATCTGTTAAAATTCTATTAGTCTATCATCTATATGTAGAAAAACAGAGAGCAAAGGTATTGAGAAATAATGAATATGTTACAAGTATGAAATGTCAATTGTTATTGAATAAAGTATAAAAAGTAACACAAATTTTAGAAAACAAATATTAGCGTGTTTACTGTATATGGTTGATATATGTAGGTATATGATGCTAGTACCTACTAGTCAGCTACAAACTTCCTTGAAAATTAATTAGATTAGTAGCAAAGATAAACAACATAATCAGGCCATATATGGCAAGTATAATTGATTGATAAGATTAAAATCATTTTTGAGTGGAAACACAATGGGAAAACAATGAGAGACAAAGCCAAATCCGAATAGTTAAAGGTTGATGCCAGGTGGTGTTGATGACATTATAAATGCGGTATAACGCCATCATAAGACCATTTGAACACAATTGCATACACAGAAACTACACAAGAGATGATAGTCGTACAAGCGATACATCTTAAGAAGTCCTGAAACTAGCACCCATCTCATATAAAAAAAGATCCACAATTGCGAACGAATAAATCTTCATATAATTTACGGCAATTGGCGAAATCAAAAGGCAATTTAGTAATCAACTAATGTAGTCTTCAGGCTTTCACGGCCGCTGTTGATGGCTGCTCTTCGGTTTTCGTGTTCTCTGCCGTGTAGAAAGGTTGTGGTACTTGACGTTTCGATCATCTCAACCTCAAGTACCACAACCTTTCTACACGGCAGAGAACCCGAAAACCGAAGAGCAGCCATTAGTAATCAATTACTGTTTGAATTTTGGCCAGGCGGACGATGAAATTGAGTTGTCTGCACTGGAAACAAGAGTATTTTTTATACTATTTTTAATATCCTATATCTGCGTAACCGGACTTTTTGCAATGTCTGATTTGAAGATAACATATACATATATTTTAAGTAAAGCTAGGAAAGTACTTTAGAGTGTAAATTTCAAATAGTAAATCTTCTTTGGAAAAAACTTTATAAGACAGATCCAAGGAAGTCCCAAGCTGATAAGGTAATTACTAGATATATTGTGGAGTACTGATAAAATAATCTAAAATGTGTAGGCCAGAAATTTTATTCTTATTATGTATGTACTTTGTTCATTTTCTTTCACTGAGTTAAAAAATTTTGCCCGGTTTAGTACTAAGCGCCCGCATAGGTTGAGAATCACTGACATAATTGTATTCCTACATGCTCTACAAGCGCAATCTTGATGTAAACTAGTTTCCTCATGGTTTGTTAATAGGAGAAAGATATTATGAAGACGGAATGCCAACACATAATTATTGCTTAGTGAAAAAATTATTGCCAAACAATTAACATAAATGACCCAATTAAATGATAGCGCGCTCCATCTATTTCATATTTATGATTTCTTTATTTGTGATTTTATAGAAGATTGGGTGTATGAGAATAATGTGTTGGATTTACAAAAAATTGTTTGCGAATTAGACGGAAAAATAATTATATGAATCAAATTTGCTCAAGCATGTACAGAAGTGCATTAAAGAACTAAGAGATGTTCTTAAATATCTTATACGAATAAAATTTTTATCATTTGTAATTTTTTCTGCAGATTAATTCCAACTCCAAAGTGATTGAAGTAAAAATTAATTATGAGTACTATACACCCTGTACAGTTTAAAAATAAAATAGGAGAAAAGTTGCGTATTCATTTGTCCATGAATAATCCGACATCAGATTTTGAAATGCTGGAGTGTTTTATTTTGTGCGGAAGAAATGATGAATTGGCTGCAGAAACGTATTTCGATAGATACCCTGAAAGGCGACAGCCAGAAAAAGCATTTTTCGCCGATTGCGTGATAACTTGATAATACATGGAAGTTTTGTCAAACCCAAAAGAAGGCAAAACAATGAAAATAATGAAAATATTGTCCTTCAAGCAGTAGTTGAAAATTCCCGTACGTCTTACGGATTGAAAATACATTTGGCGTCGCTAGGTCAACAGCTGGTACCATTTTAAAGCGTGCCAAAGTCAAACCTTATCGTGAAAGAGCAAGTCAAGGGCTTCAAAATGGTGACGAAATACGGAGAGCACAATTCTGTCATTGGTTCATCGAAAAACATAATGAAAATCCAAACTTTTTTTCGAAAATTTTATGGTCTGATGAGAGTCGATTTACTAACTCTGGAATGTTTAATCGTAAAAATACTATCTTTTGTGAAAATCCACATCTAGTTCGTGGCATTAGACAGCAAGTCAGATGGAGATTTAATGTCTGGATCGGCGTTATTGATACCCATGTTATCGGTCCATTCTTTTTCAATGATAATTTGAATTCTGAGAGGTATTTAGAACTTTTGCGCACACATGTTGCTGAACGAATTGAAGAACTTCCACTTGCCACGTTGCAACATATGTATTTTCAGCAAGATGGAGTGCCTCCACACAATTCCTTTTTGGTTACGAATTATTTAAATAATCAATATTACAATAACTGGATTGGTAACCGAGGACCAATAGCGTGGCCTGCTAGGTCTCCGGACCTCACACCTCTTGATTTTTTTGTATGGAGCTATCTGAAAACCAATGTGTATTCGAGATATATGAAAATGTGGAAAAATTACGTCAAGCAGTTGAAGAAGCAGTGAATGGAATGACACCGAACATGGTTAGACAATCTTGTGAGGCAGTAATAACACGATGTAGATTGTTCATACGAATGAACGGTGGCGTATTTGAACAGTTGTTACATTAAAGAGTCAGCTACCTAACCACGTTTATTTAATGAAACTAACAAACAAAATGTTAAAGATATTTTGACAGTACTTGGAGACTTGTTATTTTTTGTATTTTTACCAGTATACACTTAAGTTATTCACAGTTCCATGGCCTACAATGTTAAAATCTTACTTTCTCTATTTTTCGTGTTTTTACTATCTTGAACATAAACATGTTATACATCACTGAATAGCTCTTTTTTTGAAGATATTAAAAATGTCAAAATCCAATATGGCTGCCATAAGAAAAACAAAGGTTGATTATTGTCATACACAAGCTAGTAGACCTAGATTTTTTTTAAATCATTTTTAAAATCCTCATGATTTGTTATCCCCAGCTTGCAACTTTTGTAAATTTATCTCCTTTAGGAAACAAAATATGGAAGATTTTCAAAATTTCTTTTCTTTTTCAGCCTGTATCTGCCTAATATAATAAAAATTTCAAAATCTGCTGACGGATTATTCATGGACAAATGAATGAATGAATACGCAACTTTTCTCCCATTTAACCGATGTTGCATCTCCAACGGTTTCCAATATCCTCATGTACTGCGTTTTTATATCAATTTCATTTGGAATTCTCAGAGCATATGTATATGTACAGCATTCCATTAAAAAATATAAAATTTCGATAGCTCGTTATTAATTTTTTATTAACTCTACATATATTAATATAATAATGTTTAAAAATAGGAGGTTGATCATGGCGGACGACTCGGACGACAGTGTGATCAATGCGAAAATACAGGAGAAAACTTGTGATTTTTGTGAACTGAGTTTACGTAAAGGTCAACCGTGTTTCCTGTGCAAAACAAAGTGTATACACTCAAAGTGTTTAGATGCCAGTGTAAAAGCAGGCTTAACTTGCGAGAGGAAAGAGTGGAAGTGTAAAACTTGTGCTCCAGCGTCATCGAGTTCCTCTGAGCAAAGCATCATGGACACTACAGTTATAGAAATCGATGAGGTATTGCAAAGTGAAGATAATGTTAGTATACAAAGAGAAAATAAAATGCTAAAATCGCAAATCTTATTATTGGAGAAGGTTATAAGAGAACTCGAAAATGTAAACATGTTACAAAAACAGCGCATAGAGTTTCTAGAGCGCGATCAGCCCAAAATCATGAATACTACTAGCGAAAATAAGATGTCGCCCTCGTATAGTGCCGCAGTAAAAATAAATAATCCGAAAAATATTTTGATTGTTAAACCGGTGAATTCGAAACAAACTTCAAGTGTAACGTGTCAAGAAATTAAACATGCTCTAAATCCTGTGGAATTATCTGTAGAAATTAATAATGTTGTTCCCCGTAAAGACGGCAGCGTGATGATTAATTGTAAAGATGCTAAAAACATTGAAATATTAAAGTCGAATATTACGAATAAAATTGGTAAAAGCTATAATACCGTAGTCCCTAAGAAAATTAACCCAAAAATTTTAATTGAGAACGTTAGCGCGGATGATATTTTGGATAGAGACAAATTTAGTGACAATGTTTTCTCTCAAAACAAGCTGCAAAAACTAGCAACAACGGTGTTTCAAATTGTACGCGTGATAAATAAAAAGCCAAATAATGTGAATGTGATTGTTGAGGCAGATCCGGCTACGTTTAAGGACATAATTGGAAGAAGAAACTTATATATTGGATGGAGACGCTGTCGAGTGCGGGAGTCGTACCACGTCATTCGGTGCTTCAAATGTTCAAGATATGGTCATTTTTCGAAAGAGTGTAAATCTCAGGAGCAGTGCCCCAAGTGCGCCGGTAACCATAATTTTAAAGACTGTAAGTCTGATATACAGAGTTGTCTTAATTGTATTGAGCATAATAGTAAATTTAAATCAACTTTCACAACCGACCATACAGTATTCGATGCCAACTGTAACTGTTATAAAAAAGTTGTTAACAATATTAAGTCTATCACAGAGTATAACGTCAAATAGCAATCATTGAATAAAATTACAGCTGGATCGAATAGCTATGTTCCATTTATATGTTTTCTAAATATACGTAGTATAGCTAACAAATTGTCCGACTTGGAAATTATGTTTAAAGATTCCGAGGTTTATTTTTTGTGCTTAGTAGAAACCTGGCTGCAATCTGATCAAGTTGTATGTACATCTGTTGCTGGTCTTGAGTTAAAATGCAATTTTAATAGAACATACAGCTTGGGTGGTGGTAGTTGCATATTTGCGCGAAAAGATATACTAACTAATACAATTGATTTCTCAGACTATGCTATTGATAGGGTGTTTGAGGTGTCCGGATTAACTTGTACCATTAATCATAGAAACTTTTGCATCATAAGTTTGTATAGACCACCACAATCCGATTTTAACGTATTTATGGATTGTTTGAAGGGACTACTAGATTATGTATTTGCACCTAATAGGAACCTATATATATGTGGGGATTTCAACGTTAACTTCAGTTCAAGATCTAGGGAAGAACAGACATTAGTTAATACTATGGCAACATATGGACTACACAGGACTGTCTTCGAATTTACAAGAGTTACTGAAACTTCGGAAAGTTTGATTGACAACATTTTCACGAACAACTTCGAATCTGTATATAGTACTGTTGAGGATACTTATTTATCGGATCACAGATATGTCAACTTATTTATACCTAGTGACACAGGAAAAGTTTCAACAAAAAGGTACATAGATAAAAGAATATTTTCTAGCCAAAACAAGGATCGCTTTCAGTCTTACCTTTCGGAAGAAACTTGGTCAGCCGTGTACTCCAGCGATTCCTTTAACGAGAAGTTTCAGGCTTTCTTAAATATCCTAACCTTCCATTACAATAATGCTTTTCCATATCGGCGCTTTATGTGTTACGAGATGAATGCCAACAACTGGATCACTTCAGCAGTGAAAAACTCTAGTACACGTCTGAAGGATCTATTTATATTACAAAAATCACACCCTGAACTACAAGATATATACAGGCAGGCTAAAAGGCAACACAGATCCCTAGTAATGAATACAAGGCAAGCATTCAATGATAAGTGCATCAATTCCGCTGACAATAAAACAAGCGCGATGTGGAAAATAGTAAAACAGGCTACTAATAACTTCAAGCCAATTAAAAACATTGAACTTATGCTTTGCGGATCATCTGTACGGGAGCCACACGCTGTCGCTGATATATTTAACAATTACTACCAATCTGCACCCAGAAATCTTGTTGCGAATATTCCTAATAACTATCAGGTGGATAAAATAAGTGTGAATGCAAACTCGCTAGCAGTTTTTCCTTTCAGTTCTGATGAATTGGTCACCGTGATGTCCAAATTGAAACAGAAATGGTCTACTGGAACTGACGATATTGCTCCTGCTATACTGAGAGATGCCCGTGCCCATATCGCCGACGTACTCGCATATCTTGTAAATGAGTCCTTTGTGGAAGGTATATTCCCGAATGCCTTAAAAACTTCTGCTGTGGTTCCGATTTATAAGAAGGGCAGTAGAGGTGATGTTACGAATTATAGGCCTGTTGCGTTAATCTCTACCATATCCAAGATCTTTGAATATTGCATGCTTGATCGCCTTACTCCTTTTCTGAACAAATTTGACATATTGTCTGCGACACAGCACGGTTTTCGCAGTGGCAGATCTACTACAACGGCATTGATAGGCTTTTATAATGAGCTAATGAAGAGCATTGAGAAACGTGCATCCCCCATTGCTATTTTCTGCGATCTCCAGAAAGCTTTTGACTGTGTACACCATGATAAGCTAATTGAAAAGTTGCAGTGCTATGGAATACGAGGTTCTATAAGTGCATGGTTTGCATCTTACTTAAGCGATCGTAGTCAGTTCGTCAGAATTAAATTTGCAAACTATTGCGGTAATATTGGAACGGCGAGATCCGCTGTTTACCTATAGAGCATGGCGTCCCACAAGGATCTGTGCTAGGTCCTGTACTCTTTACCCTATACATAAACGACATAGTGCAATTTTTATCAGATGTTTATGTAACTATGTACGCTGACGATTTATCGATCCTTATTGCTACCGACGAAAACACTGAAAAGTTAGCTAATGATATTATTAACGTATTATATCAATGGTTTACCAACAATAAACTTTCTTTGAGCCTGGAAAAAACTAAGTATCTCATATTTCATACGAGACAGAGAAGAGCACCTATTTATGCATTGCAGCTTGACGACCACATTCTTGCACAAGATGAATCAACAAAGTTCCTAGGCGTTACCTTGCAAGAAAACTTGTTATGGACTGAACACTGTGACACTCTAGCCAACGCAACGTCAACAAAGTCTTATCTATTTCGCCACCTACGTTCAAAATTGAGCATAAATACGCTAATGTCTGTATATTACGCGGAAGTGGAATCTAGACTAAGATACGGCATCCTGCTCTGGGGTTCATCTGCGAGTGCAAAAGAGATCTTTATAGCACAAAAAGCGGTAGTAAGATCTATAGTTGGAGCACATTTTACTGATTCGTGCCGCCCGATTTTTCAATACCTTAATATATTACCTCTACCATGCCTATACATCTTCGAAATTGCTTGCTATACATTCAAGAGGAGAGATTACTTTGGTAAAAGTTCGGACACCCATGGATATGAGACTAGAAGGAAGAGTGATTTACTTAGACCGCAGTGCACTCTTCATATTACGAGCCAAAGTCCCGATCACCTCGGTCCTAGAATTTTTAATAATCTACCATCAGATATCCGTAGAGTTGCAACAGTATATATGTTTAAATCAAGATTAAAGCAATTTTTGATGCAGCACTTGTTTTATTCTATCAATGAATACTTAACATTATAGACTCATCTCTATTTATATTATTTATATTTACTGTTTGTAATGACTTGTTACATACACTTATGTGTTGTAGTAATAAATATTATTATTATTATTATTATTATTATTATTATTATTATTATTATTAGTTAAAAAACATTACTAAATAATAAAATTGCTCAGTAAACGTAATTTGAATCATTTTCTTTGTATAGGTCTATACGAAACAATTAGTAATCACTCTCTCCGTCCTCGTACAGCCAATCCTAGGACAACCACATTATTCGACATACAAAAATTAATAAATGAATCAAGAGAAACAGAGTCAAGTAGGACAAAGTTTGTTCTACATTGATGTAGTGACATTAGTCAGATTTTAAAAGGTTGAAATTAACATATTCATTTTCATTAAATTTCAATTTTCATTTTCCTTATTTACATGTATCCTTTAACATTTGCCTAATAATTAAAATATTGTGATATGAAATCCACTGAGATTAGAAGATAATTAGAGAAATTAAATAGTCGAGATAAATATTGTACGATACAATCGATGCATCCAATTATTAAAGGTAGTCCTGTTTTGTTAACTACCACAGTACAATTGTACCGTATTTTTAAGTTAATGAAAGCTAATAAAAGCAATAATCATATTTCATTCAATTTTAATCAACAAACATTTGTCATAACCAACGGGAAATACCTACTTAAGTGGATTAATAACTCATGATGTTTATTTATAAATCTTTATATCTGTTACTTATTTATATGTAAGAATTTAATATGACTTTTGGCTTATTTGTGTTTTGTCAACCATAGCTATATCGGATTAAAAATAATTTGTAATTGTTTGAAACAAAGATGATATCATTTTTTGTGGTTAACATAGCTTAGATGGTTAGCATAGTGTCGTATTTTGTACAATAAACCTTTAACACATTGCGTGCCGCGTCGCAACGACTTGTTCGTTATTGTTCATACTTCGTAATATTTTTATATTTGGAGAATATTAGTTTACTATGTTTGGTTTTGGAAAAGTTTTCCATATTCATTTAGCTATTTTTTATTATCATTCATATATGACTAACGTGGCCCAACTAGAGAAATTATTAGAGAATTTTTGCACTGCAGACCGTGTCCTTCACATATGAACATATATGGCACGCGATGTGTTAAAAAGAAAATAATAAAATCGATTATTCACTTTTTTTAAGTTAATTTACTATTTACAACGTTGTTAGGCAAGGTATGTGGTGAAACAGTATTCCAGTGATGCATACTGTTGTTATACATCTCCTAAGATATAGAGTGATAAAAGGGTTAAAAGCTTATTTAGATTTCTGAAAGGTTAAAGTTATTAAAAGATCATATCCTTCGAATATATCTGTTATATCAAGCTAGTTAGCTTTAATTGGACATAAAACCAGATTTTTATCATGAAATTGGAAGTGCAGACAGTTAGGGAGAATCTTTAAAACAGAAATATACTTCACAGTTATAAAATGTACACCTCATTATACAGGGCCAGTAACTTGAAAGTTGACGAGCCTTGACAAACAAATTTCAGTAAATCTCCTAGTATAAAAATGCATTTTAATTAAATTTGGTGAATAGGTAGATAGTGCTTCAAATGATGAATATTAAATTTTAATGTAACTAATATGCACGAGTACGAATAATTCACTTATCAATTACTTACATATATTTTTTGAATAAGATCGTTTTTAAATTAAGACATTATTTGGATAACAAATAGTGAAACAATTAGCCGCCTGCTTTCTTCAACTGTTTACCTTATGTAAACAATTTGTAGCTACTATTAACATTTACTACTTTTACATTTAAAAAACGAAGGAAAACATTGCTGCACTGACTTTTATTATGTCCTCGATTAATATTAATTTGAGGTCATATGTGGTTTACTATTTTTCTATTCACAACTTATTGCTCTTTTAGAATTTGATAAAAAATACCATATGCTATTTGCAAAAAAAGTTGATCTTGCTTTGTCGTTTGTGTCTTTCTTTATAGTGACAACAGTAGCGTCATCGGATGAGCCCCTTCATATAGTTAAACTTTTGTCTAACACTTTTCTTTATAACACTAATTGTTTCGAAGATATTACAGTGTTACACTTTAAATGGGCCAGCCTGTATAGTTTCCAGTTTTTCTTTGTTCCACGTTCTAGTAAACACTAAGCTACTAAATAACTGATCCAAGGCTATACATACACTGAAAATCTACTCACTACAGTGAGTTGGCCCTATCTGCCGTTCTTTATAATGCATATTTGCAGACACACACACCCGCACACGGGAGATGATTGAAATATTTTTTTATCTGAAAAGATAATGCGTTCCGAGAAACTAGCGTTTTCATTCAGTTCAGGCTACGAAAATTTTCATGCTATTGATAGGCAACAAAATAATTAACACAAAGAAATAAGGAATGCCTAACTGGTTAACAATATCTTATGGATATCACTAATATAATATGTATGAAATATTGCGTGGAAGATGTCTTTGTCGTAGCGGGCTATTATGACTCTTAGAAACGTCAAACACCCATTTTTTTAGCTTTCGGTAACTTTTTATTTGGCCTTCATTTGTTTCGAAAATAGTATTTGAACCAGTTAGGTATGTAGTTGAACGTAATGTTTTCAAATATTTTACAAGTGCATTTTCTGATGTAAAATAAAAAAATTACTGAAAGCTAAAACATGTGTGTTTAACGTTTTTAAGAATTATAAAAGGCCGTTGCGACAAAGAAATCTTCCAGGCAATATTTGTAAATATTACGGCCAAGAAAAGGAATTTTATTTCTAACAATATACATATCGAGGGCATTATGCTAAAAGGGCGTATGAACCAAACACACACTTTTCAAGAAACGAAGAAAAACGATTTAAAAATTCATTTTAACCTATTCTCGTACTGTATTTGTTCTGATATGGTGATGATTTATATTAAATGTCGGTATCATTAAATACATATAATTTTAATTACACTGTATCACAAAAGATCAAAATCGGGAAATTTGTTGATATGCCCTTTTAGCATGATGCCCTCGATATATTACTCGTATTATACAAGCAATACAAACGTGCATAAATTCAATTTCATTTTTGTAAGAAAAAAAAGTTTCAACTATGTCAAACCTCCTATATACCACTGATTTGTTTTAAATTATTGACAAAATGAAGTTGCAACAGGAATTAATGTTGAATTGGATTTAGTATATAAATATAAAACGTACTAAGAAATATTTTGAATCCTTTCATATCACAGATTGACACTATAATATAATCTATAATAACAAATTTTAAACAAATTTTAAACATAATATATTCTTAATTATAGTGACTATAGTATTTCTGTTGTTTTTTTGATTTGCATCAAAGAGGAACAAGAGTATTCATTTGTTTTTCTCCTACCAAACATACGTATGACTTTGTGTACAATTACATAGAAATATTCAGTGGTAATGCCCTCTAAATTTGTCCCGGACAACGACAGGACTATATATTGTGTATTCAGTTCTACAGATCATTTTGCAAGTGGGTCTCTTAAGCACTTATAATGCGTAAAATTACACCCTACCATCATATCCTCAACTGTCGTACATACGTCATTCCCTTTCGCTGCATCACTCTAAATATTACAATTTAAATAGAGACACTATTAAGTAGGTATGATATATCACTGAAAAGGTAATTTTATAGAGCATTCAGCAATATATTTCCTTGTTGCGTTACTTTTGATTAAGCGTCCTCTAGCAAGATGAAAAGTCCTTACGTATTTTAAAGTGTGACAAATCATTTGAAATCTAATTTTATTAGCAATCTAATGCATAATATGACTAAACATTATTGAAAAAAAAATTATAAAAAATTAGAAAACCTAGTAGAACTGTAGGAGGAATCACAAATTTAGTAAGGTTACAATAAATGCTGGAAGTGGTCACTGATAACTATCATACATGAGTAAGGATATTATGGAAGGATGTCCCCGTTGGATTAAAAATCGACCTGTCTTTTCAAAAAAGATTTCTTGTTCGAGATATTCAATTTGTTTCGTTTTCGGTGCCGCATCTTAGTGGTAATTAATATGGCGGGCCATAAAAAGAATTATAAATAAATTGTACAGATAAGGAACAAATCTTCCACAAAAAATCGCACTGAATTAGTGATACGTGGTTATTAATGTTAGTATTTTTCCTTATTTTAAAGATATGAGTATACCATTTTTAGACAACGATATACAAATAATTATAGTGTAAAATGTAATAAAGATAAACCTTATAAATCGTTAATAAAGTGCATTTATAACATGTGAAAAACGGTAATGTATTGTAAGAATTATGTATCACTTTTGTATAGAATGTATAGAATTGAATTAGATCAAATATAGTTTTAAATAATGTGAAAAATCTGTTATTTGAGCTAGAGCAATTAAATGACATTTTTTAATAAAGTTAGGCAATAAATTTAGCAAATGTATTAGTATAAATAACAAACCAATACAATTATCTAAACTGGTTATCATAGAACTGCAAACCGAATTCCTTAAAACTGTCAATAAAAGTGAAAATAGAAAAGAAAGCTATTTAACCATGATAACAACTAAATAGCGTTCAATATTGGGTGCATATTTCTCTGTCCAATTCCGTTATTTTATGTTCTGCCACAAATAATTAGTTTAGTAAAATTACACCGCGATACAATCATATAGGAAATGACGTTTTCTTAAACTAATTACGAATGAATAAGTGCAGTGTATGTGGACAAAGTTCCGATATATTGTATGATCAAAAATTAAGCAAAACAGTTTCAGTAGAGTAGTGAATACATTGCAGATGATTGGAAGACTTTTGGACGCAATCAAACCTGATATTTGCCTGAAGCTGGAAACACTGAAACTTTCCGATCAACGACTGAAAATTTTCATTATTGCTAAGACGATAAATATATCTGCACTAAGTGGTAATTCTATAGGAAATTTGCACGACATACTTCACCAGACGGTGCGGATTGATTAATCATTTTTTGTATAAATTAAGACAGCCAGTACATTGGCAGCTTAAGTTGAATAATGAAATTATTAAAAATATTGTAGCAGTTCATGGAATAACGATGGCACTGAAACATTGGGGCCTTCTAACTTTGTAACTCAAATCTTGAAGACAAACATAAAAATACACATTGCCAGGACAAAAACTATGTGGTAATCATTTTAACATGTTTAAGTATTTCAATCAATGACTGTTATTAATGAAGTAGAAGTCATTCAAAGAGCAACACTACCTTTTAATTTTTATCGCTATAATTGAATTGGAGCTGTTACTCCCGCTGGAGCCCTTACAGTGTACATTTTGTGTGTAAATCTGTTCCCACGACTTTGTTACATTACCTCGTCGTAAATAATGTTAAACTGTTAATTATATCTCAATAGCGAATGGTAGCACAACTGTAATACTGATCTAGCGAAATCTTGCCGCAGTAGTTTTAGTTTACATACATTATTGTAAATACCGTACGCAACAGAGATCTAAAACAGGAAAACGTAATTATATAGGTATACCGAAGAATAGGCTTTTTGTAAAACTATTACTTAAAAATACCAAAAGTTCTATGAGATAGTTAGCTTAATTTATAAAAAAAGGCCTTTGAAACATGAATATGCTCCTTTTACATAATTTACTTATTCTAGGGATTCACTGAAGATGATTTTAATAACAAAATGGACCTTTATAAGCTCATCATATTAACCGTACGCTCATTTGTAAACTTGGCCAATTTCTTACACATACAAGTGGCGTACGCATGCAATTTTGCATTTAACTTAAATTACAAGAAAAAATTTACGCAATTTATGTGCAGATGTGATTAGTAGCATATTTATATACAACAGAACTGCATTCTAATTTGCAATTCAAGGTTGTTATTCTTCGGCCGTACGCTGCTCGCATGCAACCTCCCTAACTCTCCTACATTGCGTGTGGTACGCGTGAGCCATGTTTACTCATTTGTTATCCAAGTAACCTAACCACCGATAAATATCTTCCATATCTACCAGAGAGTTTGTTGCTATGATTAGTAGAAGTGTTGCTTAGCGCTTAATATTGGAATTATCTGCAACGTACGGTTTACTTTTAACACATTATTGGATAGTCAGTTAATAAGCATTATTAAAGAATTTTGTATTCGCCAAGCCAACGGGATGCAGATAAATTGTTGACTACCTTCTTACGTATTCTGATTAGCTTAACTACTAAAGGGAGTTTAGACGGCAATTTTATTACTGGTAATAAGTTAATAGAAAACAGTTTAAACATTTTGTTTTAAGAGAAATAATATAGCCACCTTCTTCATTCTGACTAATTGCGTAATCTTTAGAATTAACAAAAACATACCGTTCAATTTAGAAACAAAGTTTTCAGAATGATCAAATCAGTAATTATGGTTGGTGTGTTATTCAATTTAGACCGATGTATATTTAACAGTATACACCTGTACAATAAATCAAATATATCTATGTAGAAAAGCAAAACCTTCAGTTAAGTATTCTAGATATGTTGTTATTGTTCGCTCGGTTAAAAATTTAAGTGGTTATTTCCTTATATATTTTTTCAAAATATATTAACAAAATGAACATTGTACAACTTCAAATTAGTGCAGGAAACATTATTTAATTAAGGAATTATCGTGATGAAATGCCAGCGTATGACCGATCACAAATGATAAACAAGAAATATTTACCTATATGAAATAAAAATGTTACTTTCTGCAATTTACAGTTTGTAAAATAAATAAATTTATTATTTTATTAATTTAAGTACTAAAACGTCTGGTATAAAAGTTACACTTACTTACGTGACGCTTTTTTTTTAACTTCACTTTCAAGTTTCACATATCTAATGTAACTGTTCAAGATAAAAATTACTTGCGACTAAGTTTATTTCGTTAATGTAATCACAAGCAGTATAACATATTGTTGCGTGTTATCAGTAAAAATTCTTAATTGCAAGATTAATTAAAGCCAGTTATATAATTATAAATTAAATTGCAGAATGCAAACAATATGCATATTGTTTACATGCGGTTGTCATTCAATTTCTGTGAGTATATTTGTCAGCTGCTATTGGAAAATAGCTGTACTGGCTATATCAATGAATAGCTGTCATAGTATTTACTATAATGTATACTGGAATTGGAAATTGAAAATGTACCTACCCCTGCTTAACGACGACCGTGAGACCATGAGGACTGTTTTGATTGAAGTTTATTAATTTTATGAACAGGAAATGCTGACTTTTGTTTATTTTTTCTTTGATGATATGTAAAACTGGAAGCCTACATATGCTGTCTGCTATAATATCATATGATAACTTTTAACATTCAAACGACTGCCTGAGTTGTTCTTTATTATACTAACCAAAAAAAAGGTTGTAAACATATGCCTTTAGAGCACAAAGTTTATTTAAACATGTAAAACCTAGTAACTTTCATAATTATATGTTCTAATACTTTTATAATTCCAATTCTAAGAAAATTATGGAAAATGAAAACAAAGTTGGCATACAGTTTACAGTTTTCACGTAGCCACCTGCGCTTATTATACTGTTTCAATAATTGGATAAAGAAATCATTGGATAAGATTAGATAGACATTGTGTGTGCCAATATATGCGATTGTTTATATGCTTGTTGGTTTTAGATTTTGCAATCTGATTATATGTCATGGTCACAAATTGGGACCTTCAATACATGCAAACTAAACTTAATGAATAACAAAAAAGAATATGGTAAGCAAAATAGCATATATTAAGCTTCAATATTTGCACTTAATTGGTTCAATGTTATGCTTTAATGAAATAAAAGTAATAGAAATTAGCAATAGTCTCCATTGAATACATTATTCGATTAGTCGGAAAGAATATATTTTGTAGAATTGCTGTTGATTAAAAAAGGATGTTTTGTTAAACAATATTTGATTTTACAATATTTACTTCAAGTTTACTTATCTGAGAACATATAGACAGTGTAAATTTTTAAAATTGCATTAAATGGCGAATACAATTGACTAGAAAACAAATGAATTGTCGCAACTTTTATAATGGTGAATCAAAATATAATTTTAAATCAGAATCAGTCCAAATTAGTACTCAAATTAAATGAAGTAACTTAACAAATATTACAGATGTAGACTAATCTGGCAGATACTTTATGTCCTTGTTGTATTTCATATAAATTATAAGAAATAGTTATATAGGTAATTAAAAACAAATACAAAGTACCTACTTTAGTATTATATACTGTATTCAGTGTATACGATTTTGCTTGTTACTTGGTTTGATACGTCATTATCATTTACTTTATCCATTTCTACACAACGCTCTACAAATTTCATTTAAATGACATGCCATTACTTTAATTTGACTGTGTACATTATCTTAGTACCGGGCGTTTTCCATAACAATGTGTGTACTCAAAAATGTTTAAAACATGTTTACCCGAATGTTTGGTTTTTATTTGTAACATACATACTTATACTATCATTATCTAGTATTATTGTATCTGTTATTCTATCATATTAGTTCGAAGTGAAACGTAAATAAATACTTAAGTAGATATTTCCTACTAACATCGTGTTCTATAATTAAATTAGCGAGTTACGAAAAAAATTAATTATAGATATTGTTTTTATTGTTTTGTACTATAGCACTACTTCATTATAATAGTGGAGTTTTAAAACAGCAGACAATGAAATCTGTTTACTTCTGTAAATCTAGCATAGCTTAAAACAAATACGACATTGAATTTTATAAACAACTACAAATTACGTAAGATATGTAAAACGCAAAGTTGATTTGCATATACTTACGTACAACTCGAGACATAGTAATTCTTTGTAAAAAATACACATACGTGTGTAAGCACATACGTATTGGTGCTTGTATGAAGGAAAAACATTTTGTTTTTATTTTTGATCTTGAAATTTAATTATGGAACCGATTTGCTTTTCAGTGTTAATTGGGAATTTAGAATTATTTGTCTTTACTACCATCTTCCTAACATAATATTTCTATATTCATTAAAATCTTTCAATTGTGGAATTATAAATATAAAACTGAAATTAAATTTTGGTTGTTTCTTGAAAGGACGTTTAAATGACAAACTTAGTTAGCAGTTCTTGCTGCAATTCGAATATTTTCAAGGCAGGTAGTTTGTTCTAAAATTAGAACATCTACTTCTTCATTACCTTTAAAAATATACACCGTATATCACAGAAGAATTTATTTCTTCCACGTAATGTGTAGGTAACCATCCTGTACAATGAAGCTGCATTCTGAATTGATTTCATTGCTTTCAGTCTTATCAGGATATGATAATGTATACCATCTAGGATAACTTAACATCTACTACAAATAGGATTAGTGTTACTCATGATTCAAGTTTGTATACAACCTTGCTCCTGTTTTATATAGAATAATGTAGTATATGGTTTCCAAGAAGATGTGTATTGTTAATTATATGCTGACGCCACCAATTTATTCGGTACTCATTTTGATGTTCAAATTTCAATTTTTATTAAAGCTAATTAGATCTACGAACGTATTTTATATGTAAATATGTATTATGGGTGATAATATAATGCCGATAAATCAGAATAAATTTACGAAGCGCTAAAACTAATATTAATGGTAATGCAATCGAACCCACATCATGTAATCTATCGCATGTTGTTTTGGATTAACTTTTTGGTATCACATGTTTCAAAATCGATCATCTTTAAACTTTAAACTGCAGGGGTTTCCTGAACTGCACTGTTTGTCAAACCTATCCAATGCAGCCCTTGGTTTGTAAATTATCTTTGTTGTAAATTATCTTTTGACCACAATTTACACCCACAAAACTACACCGCGACAGTTGCCAGACAAGCGATACAGCTTAGAGAGTCACTGCAACCCACCACACTTAAAAAAAATGTGTTTCTATGGCTTTTTTTACAACATTACTTTGCCTTAAATATTGTTACGCTGTTAATTACGTTCGACTGGTGAATTGTACCGTCACGGATGATTTTCGAATTCCGACAAAAAGTACTACCTGCCCCGCATAGCTCTTACGACCATTGAGTTGTTTCTACTGCAGTTTTATTGCTTGCCACGACTACAGCTATAGTTTTTATTATACAAAAAAATGCGTGTAAAGTATTTTATGGATTTGTTATATGTGTAATCTAACACTGTTAATTGTATCTGAACAGGGAGTGATAGCAGAGAATCGAACTGTCTGAAGGCAAATGCCACAATTTATGCCTGGGCGGATACAAATACTCGTCTAATGGGGTCTCATTGGTCATGTGCAAATCAAATTATTGTTCAGTAACGCTAAACGAGAGATCAACATGATCGGCCGATCTCCTAATTTAGTTAAGGATTATAACAGGATAATTTTTGATTTACATTCTTAATATAAAAATAGCTGGTTTGAAAATGTTGCATAGCGCTGTGTTTATATATGTATGTATTTGACGAGATATACATATCTTAGTGCTTTATATGTCTTTTTTTGTCATAAATAATAAGTGCCTTTCATTTACTGTGATACTATCTTATTGTTAGTAATAGAAGACAAAGAGTAGTCTTAAATTCAGATAACGATACAGAAGTCATATCAGACTGCACGCCAGTAAAAAAGGAGTTCCCCAGGGGTCAATTCTAGGACCAATACTATTTTTACTATATACTAATGAATTGTCAAAAGTACTACCTCATAAAACAAGCATGTTTGTAGTTGATACATTCATTGTAATTCATGCAAGAGATACAAATCATATAATTCACGAAATAAGTATAACCCTTCAGAATCTAGAGGAATGGTATCGCTCTAATAATTTAAAACTAGACGTTGATAAGACCACAATTATAAAATTATCACTAAGGAAAGAAGAGGAAATCCGTCTAAATTATAATAATACAATATTAACGTCTTCGGCACATGTCCAATTTTAGGGGTAGTCCTGGGCTTCCTTATAAACTGGAAGGATCATATTGATTATCACGCAAAAAATCAGCATTTATGCACTGCGTCACATCTGCTTCGGTGAATGAGTGTACTGCTTTGGCTACTGCATTTCGTTTTGGGGAAACTCGGTGGATGCACCCAGAATCTTCAAACTACAAAAAACTTGTATATGTTCGATATTTAAATTGCAATGACACGAGTCGTGAGTGAATATTTTTAAAACAAAGAAAGTACTTACAGTGCCGAGTAAATACCTATTTGAGTGCTTCGTATATAACAATTACAATGAGCTGCTTTGTCAGTATGAGATCACGATGATAATACGCGGGAGAAGAGAAATGCGGTTCTAAAAATGCCTCAAACAGCAACAACATTGGTATATAAGTGACTTGTAACTGAAATGTAAAAGATGTGTAATCACTTACCGTCTAAATTTAAGGACGTACAATTAAGAACTTTTAAATTATTAATTCGAGAACATTTAATTATTAATGCATTTTGTAATATCCAAGATTACTTTTTCCTGTAATAACTTTCAGTAACTGGCTCTATTATCCATTACATTTATATTTGTTAATTGTTTGAGATTATAGCAGTGTAATCAACTTTCCTTTTCTTTTGACATGTTCAATACCCTTTGGTTTTTTTTGAATAAATATTATTATTGTTATTAGTTGATATTATTAAAGAGTAAATTATAAATATTTTTATATAGAAATGAGATTTTAAATATACATTGTATACACAGAATCTATGTGCTTTTAGCATTTTGTTTGTAGAATCACCGTTACATAAAAATATATAACATAGGAAAACGGTAATGGGGTAAGATCACCAGCAATTTAACAATGCGTTGCTGGTCACAATTTCTGAAAATTTGACATTTCCAAAGGGAAACAAATGCAACGGTCCAATATTGGGCGCATATAAGTACAATGGGCCTATATTAAATTTATTTTACCAATTTTGGGTCAATATTTTTTAATGTAAACGATGTTTATTATCACGATTAATATATCAACGTTGCCCACATACTATCCCATGATAAATTTTCAAATATTGGTCAAATTGTTAAACCAAATAATACACCAACATTTTGTAGCTTACCAAGATAGTTAAAATAATACTGACCCAATGTTCCACCCTTGTCAGTTTCATTTATATTGGCTAAACTTGAAAATTTAATATTGGATCAATATGTTCCCGTTGACTATACCAATATTAATAAAATTGTTCATACAGATATAAAATTACGTACGATAGTAAAATAGCGGTGGGAAATGTCTTGTAGTGGAGTGAAAACATCAGTTCTTTTCTTCGAATTACGAATTGTGTGTCTATTACCTAAATTGATAAGTATGACACTTTTGTTATGATTAACAATAATGATAGCCTGTAGATGAATTTTTGAATATTGTCAAATGGTAATGAGTGTTCATCATGAAATGAAAAAAAATCTACTATTACCTGTATATTTTTGCACTCTCATTGAAATGGTTGAATTAATATCTTGTGCTGATGAATCAGTGAAATCAAGAATCTTAATTAGGTTATGTCATATCGAATTGTCGATTGTATTTAACAAAGCTATTGCTGGTAAAACTTTTATCTTAAATATGAGATTTAAATCCTCATCAGGTAGATCTTATAGTTTGATTAAGTTACATGTATAAACATATATATTTCAACACAAGTATTTGATGTGTTTCATTACCTACAGCTAGTATCGCTTTATTGTATTGCTTTAGAGTATAATCTTGAAGAACGAAAAGGAAATGAAATCCTGATGCAAAATAAGGCGTCAACAAAATCACCAATAATACTAATAATTTGATACATAACCGGCCAATCTTATTAAACGCAGTTGAATGTATATTTTACCAATAATAGAAATAATATTGGGCCAATGATTTTCTATATGATGGACCTATATTGCAAAATATAAAATAGAAAATAACTCAACATATATTTTAATCAATTTGTTCTACGTGGGTTTAATAAAAGCTCTGCATAGTTTCGCATTGGGATTGTGTTGAATTTTTAAAATACAAAACCATATTCTGTTTAATATTGAAATTATATGTTTCAGTGGACCCGTGACATTCCACTACAAAAGAAAATTAGTTTGGCCGAAATAGTAGACAGTGATGATATAGTTAGGCACGGAAAAGAAAGAAAGTACTTTCGAAGCTTTACTTGTCCACTTGGCAGAATTCTAACGTGATCGTAGCACTGTAGACTGAAAACCAAAAATCCTGTACGGGTATTTCGTTTAAAATATCAAATTTGGTCGCATTTCCTGCGAAACCGAAAGCGTTAGAAAATGTTGATGTAAGTAGATCAAAACTGTAGACATAAAGTAGTTGCCATAATCGAAATTTTGCTTAAATTGTACTATAAACAAAAAACAAGTAAAAGCCTGTATCTATGGCCTGAAACATTTGTATACAGGGTGTCTCAGCGAGACCGTTCATTAAAAGTTTATGGGGTTCTGGCCAAAATATAAATTTGAAAATTCAGAATTATAATATATAGTCGATTATGTTCTCTTCAATAAAAATATTATTAGACTTCTAGCGCTTCCTGTTACACCGGAAGTCGCCATCAACTTTGTTATTTTTAATGGAACACCCTGTATATTTTTACATATTTGGATTTACCTATTCTTAAACTTTATACATGCCTCTAGCTTTTTCAATTTGGTTCAGGCGTTTTGTGGTTATTCGATTTTTTTAAAAAAATTTACTATAGCGGAGATTTATTTAAAAAAATATCGCAATAATGTGAAGGCATTTAACGGATAATTATTAACTCGCAAACATCAAACGACGAAGTGTGATTTTGACGTTAAGCTTTGACAATAAATCTTTGAGAACGCTTATCTTCCATGGCACACTGAATAAGTATCGATGAGTTAGGTGTGCATTTTTCAAAAAAAAATTAATTATTTCCTAAACTATCAATTTTAGGTACAGGACGTATCCGACATAAAATATGTAGAATTAGACGCCGAAGACGATTAAGTAATAAAATATGGGAGGTGTCATTTGAAAAAATTAAGTTATTGTTCTTCAAAATTTCGAAGAGCTAATGTGCTATAGTAAAGTAACCACGCAATGTAGACAGCCATTCTCGGCGCTAAAATAACATCCAACATGTTGTTTAAGCATATTATGAATTCAAAATTGATATCCGAAAAATCAAGTGTTCCCTGATTTTTTGAATAAATGTTCGGTATAGTAAATTTTTTTAGAAAAAATCGAATAACTACAAAACGCCCGAATTAAATTGAAAAAACTAAAGGTATTTATAAAGCTTAAAGCTAGGTAAATCCAAATATATAAAATATACAGGGCGTTCCATTAAAAATAACAAAGTTGATGGCGACTTCCGGTGTAACAGGAAGCGCTAGAAGTCTAATAATATTTTCATTGAAGAGAACATATTCGACTATATATAATTCTGGAATTTTCAAATTTATATTTTGACCAGAACCCCACAAACTTCTAATGAACGGTCTCGCTGCGACACCCTGTATACTGTACGTGTGTTCACCTAGTACGTTAACGAAAGATAACACCTTTCCAGAACACTTAACGGAAAACAAAGTATGTACATATATTGAAGACACATTAAGCAATGATAGATGCACAATGTAAAATTATACTCATTCATGCAATGTGGTCATTTTTGGCGCTATGTACCTAATACAACTTTAACTTTACGTTAATTTAAACGGAATTATTCATTATTGTTCATTAGTATTTCCTATAGCTATCTGACGTCATTTCCGAGATATTTAAGGTTGTTTTACATTTGACATTTACATTTTGCTGTAATATACAGTGTGTTGCCGGATAGGTGTCCCAATAGGAAAAACTTTTTTATTGTGGATATATGGAAAAAATATTCTTCGTAAACGTTTTTGCTTGATCTGAAATACACAAATAATACTACCTCTAAACTATGACTTCTAAATTAATATCATAATAATGCGTAAAATAGTTGGTTTTTGTAAATTTTGGAGTCACATTTTTCCAAGTCCGTATGATGTTGCACTCACATCTAGTTGCATTGAACGTATTGCATTGCATATCGTGTTAGGTTAGAGATGTGTTAGGTGAACTGCTGTCATACAGTAATTAATTGTCAAAATGCGGACACAAAAAAAGAAAAACTTTATTATGGTTCTATAAAAATATATTCTTTATTAACGTTTTTAAGGTCTACCCAGACACATCAGTGCTGTGTCCGTTCAGTATCAGTGTCAGTGAAAAACAAAATATCGTTGCGTTTGCTTCAACCAGACTTGTTCACACACGTCCGACACAGTGACGTGTTTAAGTAGATAGTATTTTTCACTGACACTGATACTAAACGGACATAGCACTGATGTGTCTGGGTAGACCTTTAACTAATACACAAATAATGTTTAACTTTTAAATATTTTAATAACGTACAATAAGTCCCATTTAGTAATTATTATTAGAAAAATGTGACTCTAAAATTTACAAAAACGATCTATTTTAGCCATTATTATAATATTCATTTACAAGTCTAGTACTATTTGTGTATTTCAGATCAAGCAAAAACTTTTACAGAGAACAGTCTTTTCCATACATATATGTACACTCGGTACGACTTATTCTTCGAACGATTTTAGTGAGTTACCTTATTAAAATCGTTCGAAGACTAAGTCGTACCGAGTTGTTTACGAATGGTTTTCGCTATTGGGACACCTATCCGGTAACACACTGTACATAGATCTGATTTGAAAATATATCTTAATAATTTTTGCGTCTGGATGTCTGTTTTTTTGTGAATTTTTCGCTAAATTTTATCTTAATAATTTTTGCGTCTGGATGTCTGTTTTTTTTTGTGATTTTTTCGCTAATTTTTAAATATTGTTTTTAATGTCTATTTCAGTATATATTCAACTATAATTACAGCTCTTATTACATGTAGATCAATATTGAAAAGTCAAAGAAGCAACAGATTTCTTGAGACAACTATTTACAGCCTGTTCTTTAAATAAAAATTTATGCGCCAGTTGATTGGTCTCAAACAATTATAGTAGCAAATATGCCCATTATATGCGTGTTCGTAATTGCAACTAGCATAATATGTATGTATATATCGAGCACCTTCCAATACTGTTAGAGATTTTTTTTCGTTAGTTCATTATTGAATTGATCTTCAGTAGATAGAATATTTAACAATGAAGAGGTTATTTTATTTATTTTCAAATAGACTAATTTAACAAGAATTGTGTTACACGATAGAAATATCCACTAAAATAATGCAAACGAGCTACGCTGTAATTTAATTATAACTCTTATCGTATAGTATATAATAGTGATATTAGTGATGGTAGTGACAGTAACATGTTAGTAGGGCATCACATTTATAAAAACAGATTTCTTTTTAATTATCTCATACTATCGCAAATACTTACGGTAGGAAGAATGCAAATGTAATTTAGTAGTTTATATTTTGGTAACGTACACGATTAAAGCAAAGAAAGGTATGTACATATGTATATATTTAATACACAATAGAAACGCTATAAATTGTTACCATAAATTACTAAACAACAATTGAAAGTGAACTAGGAACGAGCTTGTGATGCTTATGATTGGTGATTTGTCACATTTATGCGCACAAGATACAAAGAGTCGTTATTTAAGTCACATTAGGTTACATGACATAATACGTTTTTAACATTATAAACAGATGAGTAATCTAAAACTGACAAAATTAATCTAAAATATCGATAAATCTGCTGTCAAGTATATATTTTCTACGACTTCTGATATATTAGAAAATAAATTTTAACTTGTGTTACTTGCTGTACATAATAAATGTTATAATCATAAATAATTAACGATAATTTATGGTTGAGATAATCACAGAGAGCATATATAAATTATGCAACATTATTACTCTTATATTTTAAGGTATTACATAAATTTGAATGTGGTACAGCATTGTAACTATTATTTCGAGCAGTGTTTTTTTACCTATTTGCAGCAAACAGGGAAGTCCACTGTAAACACCTAGATTTATGCTAATTCAAATCTAGGTAATACCACGCCAATGGATGTCTTACTCATGCAAAGGTATAATTTTGCGCTTTCGTTATCAAATAAAAATCTAAAATATCTGGAGAATAATCAAAAGAAAGCGTGAGTATTATTATAATGAAATAATTAAATCAATAGTACCTACTCTCCACAGACGGAATGTGTATACGGTATTATACAAAATATCCGAAGAAAACCAGAAAGAATTAAAAACGACAAACAAGATAATTATTAAACCTACAGTAATTCACAACTTCTGACGCACATAATAATTTCCTAAAAGTTACACAGATAATAATATGACATTTCGTAGTGAGTCTTGTGCTTAAGAATGTTCCGTTTCTATGTAAAATTATACAGGATGCCTCACATTTTGCATAAAATTGTGTTATTAAAACATTCCCAGGATGAATATCCTCTTATCTCCTTTAAAATTCATAGTTTTACAAATACAATCATACCTAATTGTCAGGTTTATTTCAATTACATATAGAAAGAAAAAAGAAAATTAAACAATTTAATTTTATTCGTAGTATAGTCTATTTCAAGCTATAGAAAAAAAAAACATTTTTTTTGTTTCAATATTATATTTTTGGTTTGAATTATTTTTCGTTCCTATAGAAAAAGTCTAAAGTGGTAAATCTGGTCAACGTATAGTCCAAAGTAGGGTTGCATTTATTATCTTTAGGAACTCTATTGACAGACAAACTGCTAATTTAAATTTCTTCAGCAACAGTTCTAATTAATGTATGCATTAAAGCTAATATGTTAACAGCATTCTCTTCGTTTTTAATAAGTTGATTATTACACAAAACGCTTTCAGCTAAAAAAAAATCATTTGCACTCGACATTTGCAAACATGCAATACGAAAACGATCATGTTGCATTTGTTCAGCTGGTTTACAATTTCTTGACACTCATCCTTGATCAGCAGCATATCCACGTATTCATCAGGAGCAGTTTTCCAAAAATTTGTGAATTTGTTGGGAACTAATCGAAACAGTAACAGAATAAAGGAAAAAAAGAAAATAATCACAATGGAAAAATATGTATATGTGTTATATCAAATAATTTAAATGACATAAAACAGCTTCGCTATTTGTAGCAATTTTTAAAACTCAATTAATTTCATGTACGCGCTAAACAAAGTATAGTAAGGCGTGTTCAGATCTGATTCAATTTTGAGGAAAACTGTTGGAATAAACCTAACAATTACGTATGGCTATTCTTGCAAAACAAAAAGAGGTGCAATTCGAACAAAATAAGTGGAGACACGGATATAAGAGGATATCCATGCGGCAGTTGTGTAATAATAGAATTTTATGCATAATATTGTTACCTATCATTTCACTGGATTTTGTCTACGAATTTTTATTGCTAAGACAAATGATTTCTTCTCGTTATTCTATTCAGTCGCATGTTGTGTTATGTATCTCGTTGTTATTAGCAACTGAACGACGTTTGCCTTGATATGGTTAATGTAACAATATACAGCTTATTATCATTAATTTTGCTTCTTTAAAGAAGTTAATAATAACCATAATAAATGTAATAGACAGCTTCCGTTTCATGCAAAATTAAAAATGTCTTAAAGTTTTCTAGAACTATTTATTGAATCTGAATGTTCTAAATACCTTGTTTTATGATCTTTTGGAATATTACTATTGTATTATAAGAATGAAATCAACATAAGATACATATTTGTAAAAAATAAATGTTGGCTATATTAATTAGAAGGTGTATACTACGTAAATGTATCTCGTTTCTGAGTAATTCTTTGTTTTAACTTGTGTTATCATGTTAATTGATATTTGCATGTTTAATATTTTTAAGAGCTACATACATATACATATCCGCACGAAGTTATATTTCACACTTTGAATAAATATGTGTTGTTAATATGGTTTCTTTGCACAGTAGTGTATAATATATGTATAACTAGAAGGTAATGCGTATGCAACTGTTATAATTATTACTCACGAGTACCAATTATATGTTGCTGTTTATTATATTTTTCATCTTTAACAATTTATATAATTATACAAACACAGAAGGAATATTTAAATAACTTTCTAGTATTTAAAGGAACTATTTTTAAAGCAGGAATAACATCACGTATTGATTATACTTGAATACATATTTTTGCTTACATAAAAGATTTTGCACATGTTCTATATTTATGTACTGAGTGTAATTTGTCCTCTGTACATTTACATATTTTTCATGAAAATAGTAATATGTGCTAATCTTTACTTGGAATTTTAATCACATCTCTAGATTATTTGCACTACAGAAAGAATTCTAAAATAAATATTTTCATTTCCTAGCAAATATGAATTGAATGTGTTGCAAAAATAATGTTTTTTGTTGAAGTTAATGGTATAACACCTATTTATAGTAATATGAAAATAACGTCGTCGCAGTTGTAAATGAACGCTAATTTGAAAAAATATTTTTAATGCTTTGAAAGTGTCACAACATTCTACAGAAATGGAATCTGTAAGTAGTTCTAAATTGAAATGTACTCACAATCAAAAATATTCACATGCTAGTGATTGACAATGATACCAATTACTAGTTGAAGGCTATGCTTCAGAATAATGCTTCTAAATTATTTACTACTTTTTTGTTTTTATACAGTGTCTAGATTTTCCAATACTTCTGTTCCTCTCTTACATAACCTAATTAGAAGATCTTGTCAGAAGAGCACATCACCTGCAGCAAAAATTTCAGAAATTTGTAGCGCCTCTAGAAAGGTCATGGATATTCGTAGAGAAAGCATTAGAATCTTCTTTATTTGTCCTGACTGACTGACTGATTCGCAATTTTGCTAAAGCCCGTCAAATTTGACCCAGAGATCTGTCTTGTTCTGGGCATCGTTTAAGAAATGATTTTTATCTAAGTTTTTACTTTTAGATTTATTCGCGATTTTGTATGTTTTTCGGTTTTTTATAGTTCAAGGATATGCAATTGTCTGCTTTCATATCACAATAATTATGAAAAATCTGACAGTAGTCATATTATAGGTCCATATGATAGGGAAACTTCATCGCAAAAAAAAACCGGTACTTAAAAACAGGAATTGATTTTTCTCTTTTAATTCATTTTTTGAAAAGCAAGTAAAGTAGCTGATGGTACTTGATTCTTATTGTTTAGTGTCGGACTTTGTCGGACTATTTTTCATTATTTCTGTACAAGTATATTTGGCAATAACAGATAAAACGAAGTCATTTTAAAAGTATGTTGTCAATAACAAATTTTTTATTGATCTAGTTATGTTATTGTATTCGACTGCAAAAAAAGAGAGAGAAAAGTATGTCTACTACCGTTGAATATTTAATTATTATCGATGAATTAAGATGCGTAAGTTAACTATTGACATATATATGTATATGTAATTTTCTCTCTGTCTGAATTTTGAGATTTGTGCAAAAGAAAATACATATTAATGAATACTTTAAAAAATAAAATAAACATAAGCGACTATACCGTAGTAATACTATCTGCCCTTCAACTAATAAAAGTATATTATTCCATATAAGATATGAAAATATCTGTCGGGTTCATCAGAAATAATCGACACAATTAACGATATTGTATTGTACGTTCTCAGAATTGAAGAAGGTGAGATACGTGAGATAATCCTCATCCCATAAAATGTGAGCAATGCATATATTATATTATAATTTACATATGAAAAATGTATCCACGCTATGGGTGTCACGGTTGATGTGTACACTGGACAGCACAGGCCAGTTTAAGAAGTGGGTTTCTACTCTAAGAAAGTTTTATCGCTTAACAAGGTTATGGTCACTGTTCAGACCAATTACCCCCGAATATTATTGCAAGAAAGATGACTGCATTTGGTGACACAAAGAACTTGTCTACCATCAATATAATGCAAAGGTGCACACGAAAAATTAGATTTTGAATTGCAAGGATCAATGCAACAAATACCTATGTTGGAGTATTAGAGAAATGATATTATTTTTTAAGAAATCGAAGAATTAGCTTAACCTTGAATTAAGGTTCTTCTCAATATGCCTTACAGATAATAAGATTTGTATATCTCTATCTATACCGTCTGGAAATAATCGTCCGGGCGACGGACGAGCAGTATACGACTGGGCTACATGATTGGGAGGATCAGAACGTTGTATTCGTATATTATGTCGCTACATAGTAAGTGTGGAATGCGAGCAAAATCACCGAACTTATTCTACTCATGTCGATTAGTGGGTACTTTCTTCACTAAAGGTAAATGTTAGAAGGCACGAGGTACAGCAGCAATTCTTCAAATAAAATAATAAAAACAACCTTTTCACTAAATTTGAGTTATATTCCATTTACTATGCAAAGTAAAAACTTGAGAAGTAAAAACAAATAATTTAGGCAGTATTTTCGTTAAATTTAAAAATCATGGTTCATAGGAAATAAAGAAAAAAAATTTCGAATAAAATTGTTTTCATATAACTACTACGGAAGAAAATAAACTGTGAATTGTGCAGTAATAAATAATTAATTCTATAATCACTAAATAATAATCACTATCCTTTTTTCGAATGGAAAGACATTCAAGTGAGGCGATCTAGGAATAAGTCAGATTTTATGTAAATGGAAAGCAACAGTAATATGTACTTACATAAAAGCACATAAATATAAAAATAGGCCCGAATTATTCACTAATCGTGAAATTCATCCATCGTGATGATTTCTCGGTACAGTATGTGCATGACTTTGGTTAAAGTGTCATGTATTGCTGGATCCCAACGCCCGGACGATGGGCATCAAATGCGTTGAAGGGGAATGAAATACGGATTACGGTGCAGAGCGTGCAGGATAGGGCAAAGCTTTCCTATATTTGGCCGATTGCACATACCTAGATCTGAAATTTCGCCTTCCTTAACACGAAGAACCGTGGAGGGAATGCGAGTATGATTAAACATTTACCGCAGTGGCAATAGTATAAGACATGCACCGTTCATGATGTAGACAAGCCGTATACTGCTCGTCTGTCGCCCGGACGATTATTTCCAGACGGTATATATAACCACAATTTTCAGTTATTTATGAATATGCGGCTGATCAACACACAATTTTTCAGGGATATAGTAGCCCTTCGCCAACTGTATAGGATATTCTCTTATATTGAGTTTAATATTGTTTTAACTTTTAATATAATTTATGTACACGTAGCCACGAACAACCAAACACTACGTGCTGATTTTTCAAACCTTCCTAGAATCCACGTAAAACCTTCATGAAAGCTATTGTAAAATTATTCTGTACAATTTTTCTAAATGTGGAAAGTCAACATTATTTATCAGTAGTGAGTATATTAAGAAATAAGCGGAATCGCTCATTAGCTGAGTCGTATGTAATTTGTTCTATAAATATGGTAATATGGTTAACGGAAATTCCCCTATTATTATAATATGATAATTTGTAACACACTGTGGAATTCTTATTTGATAAGTAACTGTAGCATTGACTCTGAAAAAAGATTATATTATCTGTATTGTTTTTCAAGTTCTTTCTTTCTTTCTTTATTGTGTAATGTGGTCACGTTTTACAACGAGAATTGAACAATTTACTTATTATTATTATTATTTTACGTATTTGTTGTTGTGTATAAAGAGTAGAAATTGGAAGTTATCTCAAGATTTTCTATTTTTCTTTCCAATTATAAAAATAACGAAGGATTAAATGTAGTACATTCAAAAATATTGATGTGTTATGAAGACTTTAGTATGAATATTAACAACTATATTTACATACACAAGTTGCACATTACAGTTTGATCAAAAGGTTTTAAGATATATGTAGGTTTTTTCCGTTAAGTAGAAAGTATTCTATATAGGAGCTTATTTACTGATATTTTGTTAAAGCTAGAAACTCATTTTTAAGCAAATATTATATATGTAAATATATAAATATAATAATATGTAATACATCACATACTATGAATATTGGAAGCATTAGCTAATGGTAATGCATACATAAACATTTGTTACTAACCATGGCATATGCTTACCACATGCAATGCAGGAGATATTTCAAGCGTGATCGGGTTTGCGTACGGTCGAAGAATAACAACCTTGAATTGCAAATTAGAATGCAGTCGTGACGTATATAAATATACCATAATCGGTGAGCAAGTTATATGTATTTTTTTTAATAATTTGAATTAAATGCAAAATTGCACGCGTAAGTCGCCGGTATGTGTAGCGAATTGGCCAAGTTTATTTATTATAGTAGGCTCTAATGATACAACTACCTGTTAAAAGCATTTGGGATAAATTGACAATCGCGTATACAGTACAAATCGTGCATCTAGGGGCTCGGCTTAATCACGAACAGAATTAGCTCGATAACTTAAAAACCATAACAGTTAGAATAGTGCTCTCGCATACTTTTTTGGAGAAAATGTCATGCTCTACAAAAAAAGTTTGATATCTTCTGTCGTTAAGCCTACGTCTGCAGAAAGGGACAATTAGGGTTATTTTTGCGATATTTTCCCTTTTTTTTCGAATCTAGCTTTCACCGTATAAAATATCAAGGAAACTTGTAAAACCTTCTTTGTAGGGCATGAAATTTTCTACAAAATGTCGAGGAGAGCACTATTCTAGTTGTTATAGTTTTCAAGTTCTCGAGTCTATTTTGTTCGTGACTAAGCCAAGCACAGGCCATAGGTATTTGTACAGTATAATAAATTGAACATCATAATATATAGGGTTGCTCATTAGTACGTCAAAGTCCAATATATAGGTTTTATTAAATAAAACTGAAGGAATTTACTTTATAAAAAGTGGTGCAGTAACAAAACAAAGATTTAAAAAATTATTTGAATTATACAGAGTGATGCGTTAAAGCGGCGCATATTTGAGAATTATTTTTTAGATGAAATATCCTGTATATCTTTTGTGTTTTCAACGATACTTGAAGTTTTCGTTTTGGATGACGCATTGTTGAGTTACCAAAATTTAAAAAATAGTCGTGACAATAAGTATTTACCCATTCCATGCCACGGTATTACGATTAATTAAGATAAAATTATTTAGTATGCAATCAAGGGAGTTATTAATGTGACAAACTAATAAAAAAATTGTTTTATTATACAGATTATTTGCTGTGATGCAGTTAATTTGCCTATTCTCGAAGATCTTTGACTGACTACTACGCATTAATTGCACTAGATTTTTGTTAATAATGTCCAATAATTTTTCAAGCTATTTTCAAGTTTTCATTACAAACCTCTAAACTACTTGTTTTGCATTTGGTCTAGTTTACAGGGTAAACGCTTCGACAAACAAAACAAAAATAAACGACAACAAATGTCAAATGTTAAAATCTTAATTATTGTTGGTAATGTAGGTATAATATTAGTGATTTCTTAAGTTTCTGCCTTTTATATTGTCATTATATTATTTATAGATTAGATTAGTGAGTACGTTTTATTGTACGTTTGTTCTTTGCCACATATTATTATTACGGTTTTTAGTTAAGTCAATATACAGTTTGAAAGAAGCTAACTCGTTGATATGATTTTTTTATTATATCTGCCAAAAACTACGAAATGCGTGAAAGGAGAAAGAAAACAAGTGGGGAAGATAAATGGAAGGTTTTGAAATCAGTAATTGAGGAGCTCTCTACTAGTTCAACCAAAACATCAACGAAAACCACGATCTACCTACTGTTATCTAGTTTTATAAAATAATAAATATCATGACTGTTATATCCTTTCATCACGAACTATTGGGATCTGATTTAGATATTAGGACATTTTGCGAATCAGTGTTATAAATTGACAATTAACAAGTGGCGAAGATAAATGGAAGGTTTTGATATCAGTAATTGAGGAGCTCTCTACTAGTTCAACCAAAACATCAACAGAAACCACGATCTACCTACTGTTATACAGTTTTTATGAAATAATAAATATCACGACTGTAGTATATCCTTTCATCAAGAACTATTGGGATCTGATTTAGGTACTAGGACATTTTGTGAATCAGTATTATAAATTGACAGGATAACATCTAACTTCTTCCAAAACGTATTATTTACTGACGAATCGACCTTTACTCCGAGAGGTTAGAACGGTCATAATCTTCATAATTATGCTACAAATCCAAGAATACTAAGAGTGATTGATAAGCAGAGACAATGGACTATAAATATTTGGGATAGTATTATGGGCGATTTTATAATTAGACCGCATTTCTTTCATGAACATCTGAATGGTTCACAATCTAAAAATTTGAATTTCTTGTACGACGGTGCTCCAGTACATTTTGGATTAGATGTCCGACAATGTTTGGATCAAGAATTCGAAGGCAGAAGGATCGGTCGCGGTAGTCCAATTAGTTGGTCATCTAGATCGCCAGATTTGATGAAATTTTATTTTTTTTCTATGGGGATATACAGTGAAGTTTTTATAACACTCTACATAGCCCCTATGTTCGATTTTATTTGTCCCATGTCAACGCATGGGCAGTTATGTAGATGTACAGGGTCATCTACATTATTTCACATCATAGAAAATTGACAGAATAATGTTTTCTTAGATCAAATTACATTAGAATTTTATTACAAAATAAACTTACATTATTTTTAATTATAACATATGTATGTTCCAAAACTTACACCGCTTAGTGTACCATTGTCAGAGAGAAATGCGAAAGTTGCAACCTGTACCTACATTAAAATCATTCGTTTCTGTTTTATATCTGCAATAATATAACTTCAAGAATCTCGTTAACCTTGACCATGGTCTTGAAAGAGTCAAAAATAAGTCAACGTACCGTTTTCTTTTTTTTTGCTGAATTCTTATGTGGTTTCGCATCGATTGTAATACCTATTTAAAAATATATACGTAATGAAATTGTATCTACGTTTCTCATTTTAATTTTACGCAACCCATTCATGTATCTGGTATTAATAGTATGTAGTATTATTCTAACAAAAATATGTAATTATACAAGAAACGTAATATATTAAAACATCAAAAAAATTCGATTACATTTTTTGATTAATCATAGCAATCACTTCAAATCTTTTCTTAATACTATTGCCGGAGCCAAGTAAACGCAAACTTTTTTGGAGTGCGCACATTTCGAGTACAACATCACAAAAGTGCAATAAAGTTTTATTGAAAAGGAACGCGAGATAAAACGGCAAAATATATACTGCCGATATAATTGCTTATGGGAAAGTTGATTGTTTTAATAATAGTTATATAGAGTAATAAAAATCACATTTCAATCCAGAAATCATTTGTTGCTTAGACTGAATTATAATTGTTTTCTGAGACAATTTTGATTGATTTTTTACTAATTAACAATCTTATTGTTCGTATTTTCAAATGTATTGCTTTCGTTTTTAACGGAGAATTTTCGAAGAATTAAATCTAATACTAAAAGTATTTATACACGTTTAAAACCTATTTAGATATTGCAATGCAAAGTTATACTAGAGAGATAAAAATAGTTAGAGGAATCAGAAAAGCAATCATGCATTTGTCTAGTAGTTACACGGTAATATGTTTTAGGAACACTCCATAGTAGAACATAAATATTCTATTAAATATTTAATATAAAAACACAAGTTTTAGTGGGAATTAATTATGTTAAAAGTTTATATCAAGCCTCTGCAACGGAAGTAATATATGTAATTAATAGGCTTTTTGGTCTTGAGTGTTCGCAAAGAATTTTTTTATAATGGTTTTTATATCCACAACAACCTTTTAAGGATCGAATTGCCTTGAGATGACGTATTTGATGAAGGATTTAGTAAACATAAATAATTAAAATATTCCGAAATATCAAAACTAGCTTCTTACATATTACATCGTGTATGGTTCACGATCAGTGATTATTACCTATCACAAGATGGTTAAATAACCTTCTTACATACATTATAAATATGTTACACGCTTCACATTTCAACGAGAAGGTCTACAAAACCCCTATCGCTTGCAATCGTAGTGAATCGCATTTTATTCCGATTATGAATTTCAATAAGCAAACTAATCATAGAGTAACAGCAATAGAAATGGGTACCGAATTAGGATGCGCGCACTGATAAAAATGTTACAACTGAAATGCATTGGAACAATACAAAAGCATTTTGAATGTGTGTACGGTCGATAAAAACAGTGGAAAATGTTTTGGACAGGCGTATCATAATTTTGTAATGATCTACGAAAAAAATGAAGAAGTTTTGTGTCAATATAAAATGAGAAAAAAATGCGCGTTTGCGTTGCACTAACTATTCAAAGTAATTAAGTTTTGGGTTGCTTTATGTACAGTCTCTTTCTAAAGTAATGTCTTCCCCTGCTGATGGATTCATATCAATAATACTTTCCACTTAGCGTATTATATTCATCGGACGTCTTCGGCTAAGAAAGAGGCCGCAGAGGATGCAATACAGATCGAACGTGTATATAACCTGTGTAATTATAATTTTAAATATCGATATGTGTATTTACCTGCTAGCGGTAGAATATGGAATTTTATTAAACCCTACTTTTATACCTGTGATGGTCAGTTTTTCTAAATATATAATATATAACGTGTACTTTCAGTTATTGTTAGTCTTCCAGACTTTTATTAGAGACAATTTTTAATGCATATTATAACAACATACTTATTTGAATATTAAAATAATACTCATTTTATTGAGGCATACACGTTTATTGATGGACAAATCCCACAAGAAATCCGTCCCAACAAGAATCTCTTTCATAGTAAAAACAAATAACTGATATACGGCGTTATTGGTGAGAACGACCTATTAAAAGTATTATACAAACGAAACGGGATTTTGAAACTACATTTTGTGGTCGGATATGGTTGAATATGAAGTATGAAAATATTTTTGTATAAAAATATTGAATTTGAATTCCTGTTAACCGGAAGTGGGCATCAACTTCGATATTTTAAATAGCACGCTATAAATTTAATTACAAATTCAGCTTCTAAGATACATTTTACACATATTTCATGTCTCATACGCTATACCTAAATATGATACCATTCCTTCTGAGTTATTCGCAATTAAAGAAAAAAAGGTGACAGATACCCATCTTACTTTATAGTGATATTACGTCACGTAGGAGCAGAAGAGACAAATGAATTTTTGCATATACACAGCTGATATCGTGTAGTTATACAGAGTTTGAAGTTCTTCTCTGTAATATTATACAGGGTGTTTAAAAACAGTTGCTTACAAATAACTTCAAAATTCGGAAAGTCGCTTTTTTTTAATGCAACGGTATATATTTTCTTAGATATTCTGATTTTACAAAAGATTATCTTTTATTCTATATTAGGTGTTCCTTACCTAAAATGGAAGGTGAATAAGTTCTAACGATTTAATTAGCCTCCGTACCTAAAATGCTCAGAATTTACGAAAGCAAGGGTGCTTTAGCTTATTTGTTTTAGATACTTACTTACTACTTATTTTGACGTTTGTCATTTTGCTTAGCCGTTTTCGCATAACAGAGAAATATATCTGCACCGGTATAATAATCATCGTGCCCAACACGAGGATGTATTTTACAACAACAAGAATAGTATATTAAAGAATGAGTGGATAATAGGATCATTAAAAACACGTACGATTTTTCAAGCACAGACGGTGAAGCCGGAGTGCTTGAAATATAGAAAGTGCAGATTGGGGCATCTGATTTAAAACCGAGGATTTATTTTTTTTATTTTTTTTTAATGTGTGGTGGGTGCTTAGTTGCAGTGACTCCGTAAGCTGTATTACTTGTCTGGCTATCACTGAAACTCTTGCGGTGTAGTTTGGTGTGTGTAAGTTGTGTTAAAATGGCTTTGTGACAGCATCATATCGCCTTTTATGATGCCGCGCTGTTAATCACTTTGCTCCCAACAGCGAATCGCAAGTCGATCCGGGATTAAATTCTCTGAAAAAATGTCACCGTCCCTCCAGAGAATTGAACCACGGCACCTATCGTCCTCTCATAACGATAGTCAGCCGCCTAATCACTGCGGCCATCTTTTAAATCTTTCATATAATATCAATTGCATATTTCACATTCCTTTAAAGTAAGAGTTTTTTCGATAAAATTATTATAAAATATCTCATTACAGTTTTTGACACATTTATTAATAACTTTTTATTTGTAAAAGGTTGTTTTGTCAGATCAATTAGTTGACATTTATACTTGACTTATTTTTGAATTGTTGACTTGCCCCTAGTAAGTTTAAACCACACGCGTGTTTTAATGATCAATTTACGCACGCGTTTCATGTTTTAAACAAGCAACATGGTTTACCAATAAAAAAAAAAATTATTGTATTTGTTACAAAACATTAGTATTCCTAGGTAATTTTTATTTTACCTGTAATAACATACAGATTGTTGTCGCTTCTGTACAATACGTTTCCCTCAATGTAAAAATTTAGATTAACTAAGAAGTTTCCCAAAAAATTAACAATACAAATATAGCAATATACAGAGTTCACGATATTTTTGCAATAATTTTGACCACGAACATTTTCCCAAACATTATGAACAGCCTCTTGAAGATTGGCGAGCGCTCATATATTTGCCGAGTCTACAAGATTTTTCTAATAATTAACATATGTATCTATTAAAGAAAGTGTTATTTTGTCTCTTGTATTATGTTTCCCTACTATAATCAATAGTAAATTCAATTGTTTATTAAAATCTCACATTAGGTTCCACCATCTTAAACAGAGAAGAAACCGATTTGATCTGATTTATTTAATCCACTTCTAACTAAACCCAGAAAATGTTTGAAAATTTAAATTAACCAATATGTAAATCTAATATTTAGGTATATCTATTTTCAATGATTTCAAAGATTAAGCACTATTATGTTATAAAATTATATTTTATAATGACAAAGTAGGCATTAATGTAAGCAGGTTTATTGTCTAACTGCGTTATCATCTATCTACTCTATTTAAATCTGTAATTACAAAATATTGCATTTTGTAATTACAAATAGATTAGCGATGTTACAAACTCTTCGAAACGTCACTATAAAGAATAATGGATGTGCAATATATCAGTTATTTGCTTTTCTATAAAAAAGATCTTTGTTGGGACGGATTTCTTGTAAGATTTGTCAATAAAGGTGTATTCCTCAATAAAATGAATATTATTTTAATATTCAAATAAGTACCTATGTTGTTATAATATACATTAAAAATTATGTCTGATAAAAGTCTGAAAACTAACAATAACTAAAAGTATACATTATATATTACATATTTAGGAAAACTGACCATCACAGGTATACAAGTAGGGTTTAATAAAGTCCTATATTCTACTGTTGCCAGGTAAATACACATATCGAGATTTAAAATAATAATTACACAGGTACACACATTTGATCTGTATCGTATCCCCTGTGGCCTCTTTCTTAGACGAAGATATCCGATGAACACAATACGTTAAGTGGAAGGTATTATTGATATGAACCCGACGGCTGGGGGAGGAGACATTACTTTAGAAAGAGACTGTACAAAGAACTGACAACAGTAAATCTAGACATAGTACAGAAACTCGAAATCAAGCAACAATTCTGTCACACAGACGAAAGAATCAATAAGTAAGTACAAACAATCGCTTAATCGCAAAATGTGATTACTACAAAGAAAAAAATTACTTCTTAATTTGGTTTCATAATTATCTAACAGTCATTTATTTTAATATTTTCGTAAGAAATAATATAATGATTCATTCTATTGTTTTTTCTCGTTTAAGCAAGTTTTGCATGCCTTGTGCAAAGTAGTACCTACAATTATTGATAATTCTACAAAGGCCGGTGTATACCTACATATATGGCTTAGTATATAACGCTTCGATTTCGCAATAGTTCATGCGAAAGATTATTAGAATTCGTGTATACGTCATTATCAGTACGGTTTAACACATAATTATGTTGTTCATTAATATACACGTGGCTAGAATATTGTGTTATTATAATTAACTGAAACAATGTACTGTAACATGATATGTATCAGTCTTGCGTAGAACCACTTATTTGAAATAAACACATTTATTATAATGTTTTTGACAGTAGTTACATACATATAATTAGTTATCTAATGCAACCATAGTCATGGTTTGCGTTTGTACCGATTTATAATAGAAAACTATTGTTTACAGTATACTAACGTTAAATCCTCATATTTTTTGCTTATTGCCTATTAGAAACATAAAGCGCAACTGTATTATTATATGCAGTTTAGTAAGCGTATGACTATAGGTAATGTCGGCATATTTGTACCATATACATAGCGGGAGATATTTCGAGTGTTATTGGACTTGCAGTCAGTAGAATGAATTGCAAATTGCAGTCGTGTCATGTATTGCATGCGTATTTTTTCCTTATCATTTAGTATCAAATTTGCTACGTCTAATTATGAGGATCGTTTATAAACTTGTAAATCAAAGTATGAATAGTGATAGCTAAAACTATGCGTGCTCGGTATTGATGTAAAAATCTCAGGAAACAATTTTCTAAAGGCATTAAAGTTGAATTGAATTTTTAAAATATAGTAATGTATATAGTGTATATAGTGAAAACACAACACAGCCGGATAACTGATAATGAGGCAATGAACTTGTACATACATCATACTTGCAAATTAAGCGCATGCCAGTACCACATGTAATCAACTTTAGAATTTCAAAAATTATCATATAAAGGATTTTTCATCATTTAAAAATATATGCCCAATTTATGCAGGATTTTGTATGCCAGATCAGAGCTACGATTATCCAGGGAGTGTGAGAAAACAGTATAAGGACTAAATTAGAAATTACTTCTATAGCTGTCTCGACTCCTTTTGCGACTCATACACTGAATTCAGTTCTTAATTATTGCAGCCGAATATCGTTTGAAGCTACCGATTTGTTTGTCTTACTGATTTGAAAATATAAACATGTGATACGTGACAAATTAAATAATTCTAATTTAATGTCAGTGTTTATTTGAACATTTTTATCGCATTTGCCTTTGGTTATCAACTCACATGAAATGTTATATAGTTCTTGATTGATTCATTTCTTTCTATAGAAGTTATATGTTACTATTAACAAGGGAATGGTATTTGCAAATAGCAAATTAATACAAAGGAATCACATTGACGTGCTATTTTTTGGAGTAAATACTACATTTCGGCATCGTAACGCAGACATTTAGACCGCAGATTAATTGTGCCTTATCTAATTAATATATAGACGCTTTTCAAATGAAAATATACATACATATGTATGTCATAAGGGTTATGCACATACGATATGAGTACGACAGGTACATACACACGTTAGTACAAATAATTCATGACTTTACAGTATTTTATTGATATAAATAAATATATTTCTTATAAATAAATAAATTCTATTTTCTGTTACATAGTATTTTTGTAAGGCATGGAGTAGGGGTAAATTTTTTATTTCTAGACTACAATTTAGAGGCAACTTTCATGTATGTTACAAAGTATAAAAAAAACAATTATTGTATTCGTTCTTATTACGGAAATATACGCTAAAAACTGAAAACTGTTATAATATCTTTACTAAAAAATAGTTTTGAGCATATTCTAGGGTAGTTTCCGTGTCGAGAATGTATCGGCGTATTATTTCATTTTTTACGCCAACCTTTAAAATAGTAATATTATTTCGAAACGCTGCCCCATCATCATTTTTAGTGAAGACACTTCACTAAAAAAAAAATAGATTTGCTAATTCATGAGATCAATGACGAGCAGCTATATCTGAACTTTCTCTTCTAACTAAATTGAAATCCTTACCGCGAGATATGAATATATTTTATTGTCAAACAATAAATGATTGCGGTTATTTGTTTTTGAAATCTTTAGAAAAAACTAGTTCGCAATTAGAATTCATTTTTCATGCTACTGTAGTGCAATACTTCGATATTATTGAATGTGGATAGTTATCAGAAAAGAATTTATGAATGTATAAATAACACAATATAAATATCATAAATGTTTATAAATGCATTTTGTACTGTATCGATTGCTATCACCAACACGGTTTATCTACACATACTAATAATACTTACTTTCAATGTTAATTACGCCCGAACAGAAGAATGCAACATTAATGCTTTTATTTCTGGTATTTACAACAATTTGTAGAAATTTTGAGCGACTGTAGGTATGTATTTTTTGCAATGCTGATTAACTTTCACTTTAATAAAAACACGTGAAAAAACTTAGTTATATAATATTCGAAATAAAGGATAGATCTGAAGTAAAAAGATATACTGTCTTGCCATTCAGAAACAAATATGTGTGTTATACTAGTAATTTATTTAAAAAAAATGATTACTCCTAAACGAATTGAAATATAACGTTATTCGTTTTTGTAATATATTTGTTAATATAGAAAATACTGTAATAGAATCACAAAAGTATTTGTACCCTTGCCTAAATTATTCACAAATTGCTGCATCGAATATGAACCTACTGAAAAGAAGTGTACCTATTAATAATTAAGCAATTACTACTGTAGGTAAAATCTGACCGAGATTTACTACTTAATGTCTTCGCTGCTTATGTAGTAATAATTTGGCAGAATTCAATGTCACTATAATTGTGAGCAGTACTATAGATGCAGTTGGTACAACATCTATAATATGTTACTGTGTAGAATGGTGTTAGACTTACGTCAGTACTCAACGATTGAGTACCAGAACTACCTACGTATAAAATAAAGAGAAATAATGGGGTTAAAATTATGTTTGTCTATATAATTCTATGTAATTGTAGTATATTCAGTATGTAAGAAAAAAAATCTTTTAATTCACTTATTGAATATTTAGGTACGTTTAAATTTGTTGCTAGTTATGACGTAGGGTAGAAGCACCGTTAGTGGCCATTGATCCAAATGTGGCCACTTTATTAAAAATTCTTAAAAATTAAAGATTTTCGTGTCAACAGCACCACTACGCATTCATAGCTTCATATACCAATATATTCAGCGCCATCTGCTATAGGAGAAATTCAACGCAGATGACGCAGTCATTAGCTAGGCCTGTAAAAAGAAGCATGTGTTTAGCTGCAACCGTTTTCTTAGTCCATGTGTTAAGGATATCTATGTAAGTATATGCTTAATTACAAAAAAAATATTGTTCTAGCGCCCAATTTTGTACGATTATTATGAATATTATACCGCAGAGGTATATTTTGTAACTTGATTTCCTGAAACTTAATCAAGGTTATGCGTATATAAATTATTATTAGGCTGGCCACAAAGAGTACAGCTTACTGTAAATACTGTCCCAGTTGTAGCCTACGTATGGCCAAAAATGGTGCAACCAAAATCCAATTGTGGCCATATCCTACTTATCTTTATAAAACACTTTCAACACATTTCGATTATCTGATATTAAGCATATTTTAAATTCTTTTATATATAGTTTTTTTATGAAGTGTTCAAAATTGCATAGGTACCGATTTTAAAGATCTCAACAATCATATAGTGATAATTATTTTATTTATAATTTTATTTCTACTTTCTTAGGTATGTTTAGACATGTCTACCAAAAAAACCTTATTCAAATATTCCGATAATTCTATGAAAGCTGCTCTTCGTGCAGTTAGAGAAGATCATATGGCCGTTGGAACAGCTGCTACGAAATACAAAGTTCCACGAACATCGCTAAGAAATAGACTTTCTGGAAAAACATCGGACAGTTGTCGACGAGTTGGCCCTGAGTCCTTTCTTGGAACAGAAACAGAAGCAAAACTTGTCGATTGGATTTTACAGTCAGCGTCTAAAGGATTTCCTATTAACCGTGAAGGACTAGTTTATTCTGTGCAAAAACTTGCTGAAGAATTAAATCTACAAACCCCTTTTATCAACAATATTCCCGGAAGGAAGTGGTTTAATTCTTTCCTTAAGAGACATCCAGTAGTTACCCAAAAACAGGCTGAATTTATTAACAGGGCAAGAGCGACGGTGACAGAACGAGGCATTAAATTTTGGTTTAATGAAACTAGAGAATTACTTGGAGAGAATGTTGAAATTCTAAGTGATCCTAGTAGAATTTTTAACATGGACGAAACCGCCGTATTTTTATCGCCTAAAGGAAATGTTGTTCTCGGTGCAAAAGGAAGGGGCATCTATGATATAACTTCTACGTCGGAAAAAGATAACGTTACAACATTAATCGCTGTTAGTGCTAAAGGAGAGATCGCACTACCTTTGACACTCTTTAAATTCAAAAGGCTTCCGAAACACTATCTTTTAGCAGCACCTACAAACTGGAATATAGGTATTTCTGAAACGGGATGGATGCAGAGTAAGCAATTTTATGAGTATTTTGCAAATATCTTTTTAAATTTCATAATAGAGAAAGGTATTCAACGACCAGTAATAGTTTTTATGGATGGCCACGCTTCTCATCTGTCCCTAACTCTAAGCAACTTTTGCCGATCCAATGGAATAATCTTGGTATGTCTTCCTCCTAATACTACCCATATTCTACAGCCACTCGATGTGGCATTTTTTTCCCCATGAAAGCAGCTTGGAAAAAATTATGTAAAAAATGGCAGTTTGAAAATGGTGGAAACACTATTCAAAAGAAAAATGTCCCAGCAGCTTTAAATACAATTTTAACCAAAAAAGATTTTTCTTCGTCAATTAAATCAGGATTCAAAGCGTGTGGGTTATATCCTTTTGACGACAATGCTCCCGATTTTGGTAAATGTGTTTCTGATAACACAACAAATATTGCAAGTGAAAAACAAATGGAAAGTGGAAATAAGATAGAAGAAATAGAGTTGAAAGGAATTGAAAATCGTTTGGAACCTGCTCTTTTATCACGCTTTGAAGACACATTTTTCGATTCTCAGGATTGGTTTGGAGAGGAAAGATACCTAGAACTCTATAACGTCTGGAAATCTGCAAAAGAGAATACTATAAAGGAAAACACATTTCAGACTGTAACTTTAGATGATGCTCCCACACAGGAAATTAACAATAATTTACCGACTGAGATAGAAGATGATGTTATGATTTTCGATTTTCCAGAGTTTTCAGGAAGCCACCAGGAAACAAATTCAACTGCTTCACAAATTAACATCATAAAAAATGTCATACGAAGTCCTTCAGTAACTCAAGATGAGACAGTATATATCCATAGTTCCAATATTTCAATACCTGAGAATACTAAAAGTTTTAATTTAGATAAGAAAAATAACCTATACCGAATTATCGACGAAAGAAGGAAACTCAACAGAAGCTTCATAGGAAAGAAATCATTGAAAATGATGCACATATGGATGTAAATAGGAAAAGTCAGGAGGATGAAGATAAGGAGTATGATAGGCAAGAAAAAAGAACTACATTAGAACAACCAAACCAAACAATAGAAAACAATGAGACTAAAAGCAAATGTGAAAATGACAACTTTAGGTTTTTCAAAAAAAATCTGTCAGTGAAATTCTAAAAGAATTAGCTATTTATCCAAAAGAAAAAGCTGATGTTCGATGTACAAAAAAGAAAAAGACCACTTCTACCTTCAGTCGTTACGCATGACAAGTGGGTTGAGTTAATGGAGGCAAAAGAAAATAAAACAAAAGCTGTTAATAAAAATTTATCAAAGGAAAAAAACTGTAAACTGAGTAATAAAGAAAATGAGAATCATGCCAAGAAGAATGGAAAACGTAAAGTAAATCAAATTCATAACCCTATAACTTCGACAGAATTAGATATAGGTAATTTTGTTGTATTAAAATATGATAATCACCTGTATCCAGCCAAGATCGTGCAGATAGAAAATAATGAATATTATTGTTGTGCAATGTCTAAAAGTTGTGAAAATTGGAAGTGGCCAGACAAAAATGATTTGCTTTGGTACAAATTAAGTGATATTGTAATGAGAGTTAATGAACCTAAGCAAATCAGCTCAAGAGGCATGTATAAAAAGATATACTGTCTTGCCATTCAGAAACAAATATGTGTGTTATATACCCGAACTGAAAAATCTTCAAAGCAAAGTTCTTTAAATATGTTATGCATTTTTTTAAACCAAATTTGTTTTAAACTAGTAGCCGTGTACTGAACTCTATGTTTGGGTGAATTTGTTTAAGAACTTTAACATTTGATTTGTGTTTGTTCCATTTATATTTTATTGTTAACTATGTAATGTATTCGAAAATGACTTTTAGTGGTTTCTAATAAAAATGAAGCAATCTGTTCGGAATATTACCTATTTTTTATCTTTGTAGTACCTACTTATTGCATTAAAAAATGGAAATTGCACAATATTTCTAGAAATCTCAATTAATGTCCATAAAAGATGATATAAAAAATACTTTTCGCAATATGTGGCCACAAATGGTACATTATCTGGCCACAACTGGCGCAAAGTGGCCACAACTGGAATAAATTGTCTTTTCACATAACAAATTTATTTTATGCATATCAGAAGGACCTCCATGTACATTAAAAATAGATTTTGAAAGAAAAATGTTCGAAGAGCTACGAAAAAATATTGTTTAGCTGTAGTATTAATTGAGTAAAATTTAGGACGAATCAAAGTGTAAAAATTCCTTAAGATGGCCACAACCGGTGCTTCTACCCTACATTATACATCTTTGCCATATCCCCCTCGCTCTGTTTCAAAGAAGGTCAGAGAGAAATAGATATTTGTTGTTGTTGTTTTTCTTGATATACGTGTTTTGTTAGGAGAGGTTAGTAGTAAACAAGAAAATATTCAAACATTTTGTTAAGACTAGTTATAAGAGCATAGAAAACGACTAAAGTTAAAATTAAGTTTTGCATTGTAACGTATTGTTTAAATAATTCACAAGAACGCGATAAAAAATTCTTTTAGGTTAAGTTAAACACAAACTTGACGTAAATCATGTAAACAACCTTTCAAAAAAATGCCCCGCAACATCTCAAGGAGCGCGTTTTTCGCTGTTTGAATTACTACTTTAATTTAACTTAATATTACAAAGTAAATAATACGAAATAGTAGTTTCTAATTGTTTTTATGAAGTAAACACATCTATGTCAACAAGAAGATGCCCTAATTAAAAAATAATAATTTAGAGTGTACGACCCCATTGGCATGCTAAAATGATTTTTAATCAAAATGAACTACGGGTAACACACTCCTTTTGTTCATTTACTAGAGTTTATTAGACAGTTATATTTACAGCGACTCTGAATGATCTTAATCTGCGAACGAAAATGATCCTCAAACAACAATTTCTATAAAGTAGATAAGTAATAAATTGATAAAACAATTGATATTATTGAAATGTTGAAAGAATATTTACAGTAATGCTTCAGCTTCATGAACAAAACCAACAAATAATTGAAAAATACATGTATAAACACGGTATTTATCCCACAGCGTCTGAGTTACAGTTTAGTTACGTATAAATAAGAAATATACTAAGACTTATCTCAACAATTATATCTTACTTTTACAAAGATTAACGATCGATGTGTCAGTATTAGCATAGTCAAAACTTAAACGTACAATTTTCGAAATCTATATTGTTTCGGCCAATTTATGACTAGTTTATTTACTGTTATTATCTTCTCGCTACATTATCTTTCAACGCTCGCAACATATATAATTTTAACGAAATTAATAACAGTAAGTATTATTGTTATTATTAAAACAATAATGTCAACCATAGTAATAACGATACATGTTATAAAATTGTATAACTTGTACTGAGTCAATAACATACTAGCATACAAGAGATACTTTAGTAATTCACGATACTATATAGGTATAGCTTGCTTACACACTAATTATTACATATAGAAAAATAACACAAGTTTGTAAATTAGTTATTATTAGGAAAATCTTTACAAAAGTAATGAGCTTACAGTGTTTCCTTTCTCATTACATAACGAACATATATGTATTTAATAAATCTGTTATTTTGTATCCATATAATTTCTTCCACAAAAACCGAAATTTACTTACCCCATTTATTATTATTTACTTGTCCGCCGTTGGTAAACCACACGTGCTAAACTTATTTCATTACAGATTTTAACTTTTCCACTAGCAAAGTTCTATTTAACACCTTTGATATTTGAAAAAAGTTGTAAACAAAAATTCGCAACAATTCTTTCGCGCGTGATATACAAAGTATTAATGAGTTGTTAAAAAAATGTTGATGCCATTTATTTGCAGGTACACGTACACAACTGTGTGTGCATGTGTATGGGTTTGTATATACGGAGACTCCGGGACAGGATCGCCGAAATCGCTAAGTTGCTCGACAAGGATTAAAGTCGGTTCAAGAGTGACGGCGCGGCGTATCAATGAACTTGCACTTGGGGAAAGACATTTTATCAATATTATCGCCGCGTTCTTTTTTAAAGTTGTGTTAAGCTATAGCGTTCATTAGCGTTATTATGAATTACCTTTGAACTCACTACATCTTTCTACCCGTGATTAATTAAACGGAAACTTTATAGAATATGGTATAAGTTTATGTAGATTTTAAAATATCACTTATATTAGACATCAAATTCAACATTCTAATATTATAAGTAAATGATGTCTTGTTATCGAACATGCATAGAGAGAGGAGATGAGAACAAATGAGATAAAAGCAAAAGACCTATTGAAATCGTTTATAATGACAGATTATTGTTGATATGTAATTAGTAAAATACTAGTTCATTTTTATTACACAGAGAATAAATATGTGTATTACTATATACACTGCTGTATAAAAGTAACTTGTAGTTTTCGAAAACTTTTGTGAGAAAAATATGTTTCTAACAAGAATGTTATTTTCTCTTAAGCCCTTTTGTCTATCATTGAAACAGCCCATACTGGCTGTGAGTTATTTAGATGCAGGTATAGCGTGTCTTCTTTGTGGGAGCGAGTTGGAAGCTAGTCTCGGTTCAGATGGATGAAAACATCCTGGGATCTTCTAACGGTTGTACGAGGAGGGGGTCTGTCTGGATCCAGGCCGGCGGTTTCAGCCTCGATCGGGTTGAAGGACCTGCCCATTCTGCTCAACTTGTTGATCGCCAGTTTTATTGCATGTTAGTGCAGCGATGGTATCTGCAGGTCCCTGCGCAGGTCTGTGTTTCTCATGAACCACGGGGCACTCACGATCGTCCTCAACATCTTATTTTACTGGCCTTTTAGATGTGTCTTGGACACACACAAGCAAGTCAGCGCACCATAAGTAAGAACGGGACGCAGAAAGATGTAATATATAAGGAGTTTAAGCCTCAAGGGAAGCAGGCTTTTAGCGCAGAGAAATGTATAGACAATTGACCTGGCGGTACCGAAGCGATCAATAACCTTGCTGACATGTTGGCGGAGAGTCAGCCTGCTGTCAAGGGTCATTTCGAGGTAGGAAACAGATTTACACTAAGGTAGGCGATAGTTGCCAATGTAAAGGTGGTCATAGGCAAGGGCAGGCGTCTGGTAAAGCGGATAGCCTGGCACTTCGCCTCGTTGTTCTTCAAGCGCCATCTAGTGGACCAGTGTAACATTGCGTCCAGGCCCGCCTAGAGACGACTACACACCAGAGCCTTACTGCTGAACGACGTAAAAATGGCTGTGTGATCAGCATAGATTGCGAAATGAACCTCTTGGATCTTGGGAAGATCGTGGATGAAAATGAGAAAAAGCGTCGGTCCAAGAAGCGAGCCGTGGGGAACACCGTTGAAGCAGCTCTTGGTGCCGATATGGCGTCGTCGACCCTGACAGCAAAATGCCTGCCCTGAAGATACGACCATAGGGTCTTGACGACCTCTGGGTTCAGACCGGTCAATACCACCTTATAAACAAGACCTCGGTGCCACACAGTATCAAAAGCTCGCGAAAAATCGAGAAACACCGCGCCCATCGTCTCTCGTGTCTCCATGGAATTACGGACCACCTTCGTAACCCTAAAGAGTTGATAGTCCGTAGAAAGTCCTTCACGAAAGCCAAATTGCTCATTCTGGATGATATCATGCACCAGCATGATATCATCCTTGGAGGCGATTCAGAATGACAAATTCGGCAATTTTGGAGAGATTCGACAGGACAGAGATGGGGCGGCGACTCTGAGGAAAGGTCGAATCCTGACCCCTTTTGGGGATAGCAACTATCGTGGCCTGCTTCCAAATCTCGGGAAAATAGCCGAAAGTGAGTATAGCATTAGTTATAAGAAGATGTTTTTCCAGAACAAAGTCTGGAAGTCTCTTGATGGCGATATTTGTAATATGATCAGAGACTTGCCAGATTTCCGAGACCTAATAAAGTCCTTAATTTCTCCCAAGGTGGCTTTGAAGAGATTTTCCCTCTTTAAGAAGAGGGAGATTATCCACAGTTGCATCAACCTGCTCCATAAGATCGTCATCTGAATCACTGTCCGAATCAGTCTGGTGCACCGGCCGAAAATTATCTGCCAAGACCTCAGCCTTCGCCAGGGGAGATTATAAACAAGCCCATGTGGACCAAGCAACGAGCGTGAGAATGGACCTGCCCACCGCGCTTAAGGTTCCTGGCCAACTTGTAAACCGAACCGTCCTGAACCGAACAAGCACCACTATTTCTCGCTTTTGTATCGATCTAGCGCATCCTTAAGCTTTCGAGAGAGAATATTAGCCACCGAAGCGTCAGGCGAGTACAAAGTTCTCTGCTTCTTCCTCCTTTGCCACCTTTTGTCGCGAAGTAGCGCCCTAATTTCCGGAGGAAGCCATCTATCCGGCTGTGATAAACTCATGGTTGTAGCACTCCTCAGAGATGTCGAAATACCACTGGTGATCTAGAGAGCAGCCCCGTCAAGGGAGGGGGATCATTGATATTCCTCGAAGTCTCAGTTGAAATCTTATTAACCTCAGCCTTAAACTTTGACCAGTCCACCCTTTGGCGAAGGGCGGAATCCGATAAGAGTGGATCCTCCGATATGGTGATCAAAATAGGGTTATGATCCGACGACAAGTCAGCAACTGAACGCATATGAACGATTGAAGGTAAGTTCATCGTCACCGCATAGTCAAGGATGTTCGGCCACACGCCGGGACGAAAAAACGTCGGACCATCCGGTGGGTAGATAGCAACAGGGGTGGAGATAATGTAACGAAATAGGTCCCTACCATACCCGTTAGAGGTCCTACACCCCCACGAGGTATGTTTGGCGTTAAGGTCCCCAGCGATGAGAGTTGGAACATCCGGTAACAACAATCGACCATACTCGCCGGAATCAAAAACCCTACCCGGTGGAGAATAAACTGAAAAAAGTTTGAGATTACCAGATCCCCGAACGGAGATCTGGGCGCCGACCACCTGGAGGAAGCGCAGACCAGTCATAGCAATAGGAGTATGCTGCAGATGATTCTTAATGGAGATGGAGACACCACTCTCCACTACCTGTCTATCGGCACGATGTGTCCTATAGTTCGGGAGGATAAATCTATCCCCTGGGCGGAGATGAGTTTCTGCCTTTTTCCCTTAACACCCGAAGCGTTTCAAGCCACAACAATCAGCTTAGAGATGTTAACTATATTCGTGTGAATCTCAGTTTTGTTTGAATACACACAATACGCTTACAAAAGTCCTATAGTAAATTATTTATTATACAGTTATAGGAAAGCAGTACAATCATTAAAAGTATCGTTTGTTTTCAATACTTTGTTCAATGTGTAACCCATAAAGTGATCTATAATTTATTTGAAGGAAACTTAATTTAATAATTGTATTTCTAATTACGCACTGACTAAAATCGTCAACGTTCACAACTGGTTTCTGTTGCTCCCTTTTCTTCTTCGGACTAGGTGGAATAATTCCTTGTTTTGTCGTTTAAGAAATCTTATTAACCGTAGATATGTGAATTTTTAAAGCATTCTCCATAAAATATGCAAGAGAGGAGGAAGTTTTAGTGCAGTGTGGAGAACAACGCGGAGCGGCCGCTCAGCCGTATTAAGACGAGGGTTTACGTACTCACATTCTTTATGTTTGTGAGTTTCATCGGTGAAGATGATGGTGATGCAGACGCATGAATGTTTACACATAAAATAATTATAACAAAATATATAACGTGCTGAAACACTTACTCTCATTTACTGTTTTAAGAAGCTTCCATGAAATTGCAAACTGGGTGGTATCTATTAAATATTTGAGTCATTAAATATGTTTCCACACTTGTTTCAGTCCAATGAGTACGGCGTGTGGAATAAATACTTTTTAATGCTGAAAATGACCGTTCCACATCGAATGATGTTATATTTGCAAATGTAAAGTAATCTTTGTGACAACTTAATGGATCATTCGACGCAACTTCACAAATTTGTCTTAGTATGAGAAAATTTGAATCCTTGTCAATAACACTTTCAAAAACATAACCACAATTTTTAATCTTTTAATTCTGCTTTAATTCTTCTTTCAACATATTCACGAGCAGATGGCACAATATTTCTTATCGATATCTGAGTTGGTAATGTATCATCTGAGTACTTGTTCCAGGAGGAGACAAATGCTTCTTAGTCTAGTAAAGTAAACGGTAGATTACACAGAATAAAACAAACACCTATATCAAATGTAAATTGTTCGCTGTATCGTTTGTCATAGAGTGCAGAACAGTATTTTATACTTTCTGGGTAGCGTTCACAAATCTACCTCCTGGTAAATGTCAAATAGTTGTCGCATCTTACACATTTAATTCTATCACCTTCGTATTCTAAATCCGGCATACTCGCTATTACATTTTCTAGTTTCTTCAAAATACGTCGTTTCGGAAACGTACCTAAATGCGACATTGTCTAAATATATGTGTATTGATAAGCACACGCAATGATTAGTGGAATAATACTGAATAAGTATGCTTTGCTACGGACGCTCGAGTTTCCGTGTCATCCAGTTCGCTCCTCCACGGTGTTCTCCGCACTAAACTGAACCTTCCTCCTCTTTGCTGAGTTTACATATTACAGAAACAAAAATAATATTTATTTAAATTACCTTCCCCACTGCATTTAAAGGCAATAACACAGTATTGTTATCGCGTTCTTACTCGAAATACAGGATTAAAAATGTAATGAGCTCTTTTGATTGCTTACTCAGTGGGCGAGGCATGTTTTATTGGTTATTAAAAGAATGAAAGAAAGATATTGTTTGAGAAAACGCGAATTATATAACGAAACTGAATAAAAATACGATAAGAAATAGAAGGTAACCAACATTTGTATCGAAAAAATCGCTATGTACTTACATGTATAATAGTCAAAGACATTTTTCTTCTAGATATTTAGTGTTCTGGTACTGATGGTGGGTGTACTGGTAATGACGTGCCTCGTCTGTTATTGTAAAAGGGTTATAGTAGACATTTTTCTATTCTGTAACAGATTCTAAAAGATGTAATAGCGTTATGTAGATATTTTATTTGGAGGTAACCATATATCAATAATAATTTCGTATGTAAATATTGTATGAGTGGAATTAATGTGCAAATTAAACGTTAATTAGAATTGGTTTGAGAATATTGTCATTTTTGGAGATAAAATTAGTAGATTGTATATGTAGATTTAAAAAGTAGTACAAAACTTGAAAACAATTTAGAATACAAAATTAACATAAAATAGAGCTTCGGTACATGTTTTAATCAATACATAATACCTTTGACGTGACAATAAATTGCAACAGTTTTTATCGTGCTTTCGTGTAATACCAATACTGGTTAGCACAAATTAAATTTGATTGAAAATATCAATGTAGGTAATGTAATTTATTATAACTTCAACATTTTTTTTAAATATAATATTTTTTATATAACCTTCACGACAATGAATACTTGCTGCATAGGAAGATTCTTCATTGCTCGTGTCAAAAATCATGTACTACTTATTCGAATTTCGTTTGTGAGCATATACTATAGATTTGACGCGGCCCCCTAGAAAGTAGTCGACAAATTATCGGAGGAGGAGCTGTCCACAGTTCTTAATATACATAGTTATAAGCGAATATGGACCGTCTATGTCGCAATTACATTGAATCAGGCTGCAAGCTTTTCATTTGTAAGATCGGTACAGCTGAAATACATCGGGGATTTACCCGCATACACTGCATGCATGCATATATGTAGACACAACGCTTGTCTTTCTTGTGAAAGTGTTACTACGCATTGACCAGGAGGTTCAACATACATATTGTATCATTTCCTTATTATTCGTGCTTGTTTATATTTAATAAAAACCTAAGTAAATTAATATCTAATTGAAGATTTGAAGTTGTGAACACATTACATTGAACAATTATGTAATCTTGCGTTAGTATAGATTACTTTTTTACGGGTATCTCTTATTTATAGATAAAAAATGGGTGGACAAACCACAAAGAAAAGAAAGAACCTAATAAGCTTAGATAAAAAGTTACAAATATTAAGTCGTTTTGAAGCCGGAGAAAAAGCCGCAGATATTGCAATCATGATGCAGAAAAGATCAGAGAAGTTGCAAAGAATGCAAACACATTCATGACACAACAAATTGTAAAAAACTCTCCTCTCTACGTGGATAGAGGAACAAACTCAACGCAAAATACCACTAAATAGAGCCATCACACGGAAACGCTTTATCGATATTTGAAGAATTAAGGTCAAGACCCGGAAATATTCATAATAACGAAACTTTTCGCGCAAGTCGCGGTTAGTTTGAAAAACTTAAATCCAGAGCTCAACTCCACAATTTAGCATTGAAGGGAGAAACGTCCAGTGGAGATACAGTAGCGGCCGAAAGTTTTGAGGACGTTCTCAAGAACATTATTACATAAAGCGGATACTTTACTAAGCAAATTTTCAACATAGATGAAAGTGGTCTCTACCGGATAAAAGCTACCAAAGAGAATTTACGTTTCACTGCAAGAATACAATGCGCTTGGTTTTAAGGCAAATAAGGAGAGATTAACGTTTCTAGTCGGGGCTAATACACCAGGTGATCACCGACTAAAACTTCTGTTAATTAATACTAGTCAAAATCCAAGGGCAATGAAGAACCAAGAAAGAATTACCATTACCATAATTACCAGTTCAATGGAGATGGAACAGAGAAGGGTGGTTGACAGCAACTCTGTTCCGAGAGTGGGTAAGAGATATTCCTGTGTCCGAACTTAAAAACTATTGTTTGAAAGAAAATCTAGATTTTAAAATTTTAATTCTATTGGACAATGCGCCCAATCATCCATCTGATATAGACGAAATCAGCAAACACATCAAATTTGTATTTCTGCTGGCTAACACCAGGGCTCTTATACAGCCTATGGATCAAGGTGCTATTTCTAATTTAGAAGGTTATTATTTACGTAGGACATTCAAACAACTTTTACAACATCTTAATGATGAAATATCCATCAAAACAATATGGAAACAGTTTAAAATTAAAAAAGCAGTCGAAAATATTGGAGCGTCTTGGATGTAAATCAACCCAAGTTGTTTAAAAGGGGTATGGAGAAAACTGTGGCCAGAATCCACTGAGGATGTCGAGGCAGAAAATATTGCCGAGACCGAAGAGATTGTAAATGATTTCCTTCACTCCGCAGAAGACGTACATCTTGAAAGGATAGAGGTAAACGACTTTCAAGAAATCTTAAATCAAGATGAAGAAGATATGATCCTCCGATGACTTACTACAAAATTTCACTACTGCAGCCGATGATGTTACTGAGCATACAGAAAACATTACAGAAATTACCAATCAAAAATTAGCAGACGCGTTTTTGTTGATAGATAAAGTTATGGAGATTTTTACTGGCCATGATAACGATGAAAGTCGAAGCAGAAATGTTATGAATGCTGTTGCTAAATATGTTCAGTGCTATAAACATCTTAAACTTTAAATGATTTTTTAGGAACTAAACCATAAAACTCTGACCAAATATTTTTTTATTGTTAGAAATTACAAATTCAGGTTTTTTTATAAATGTAATGAATGTTTCACTTTCTTAATATACATAGTCGTGAAAATATTCTTGTTGTCGAATAGTCTATTAAAATATACTTTCCAAGTACTTCATGACGTGATCACGACATCCGCGGAACGAATTTCGTAAATTTCTATCGAGTCTTATGGAAAAATGTGATTTGATTTGCGTTGTTTCGATTGCGTCGTGCTCTCCTGGAATGGAATCCCGACGCAGTTCGAGACCCTAGTGTATCTGTAATAAGACTCCAGATTATGTTTCATCACGTGAGTAAACTGCAAGAAAACGAGTGCTTAGATGGCTCTTTTATTGCGCCTCGGACAGGCTAGCTACAAGGGCTCGTCGCGAATGGTTTACATATTCGGCCTATTCATTTCATTTCGAACCGCTGCGTTGTGCTGTAGTATGCACGCTTACCATGAGATGACGGCATTAGTTTGGATTTCATGTATTATTTCTTGGCTTCGTCTAGTGCAACAAACTCCGTTAAGGACTGCAGTTTTCATGCAGAGTAGAACGTGGAGGTATCCAACGTTCCGAATAGGAAATAAACAGTGTAGAGATCTTAAGAGCGTAGATACCCACACAATATAAATCCCGAGTACGTATACGGGACTTGCCTTTACTGATCTGCCAAGTGGATGAAAAATCTAGAATAAAAGTCACCTCAAAATTAGGATGGAACAGTCTATGCTGAAGGAATGCACAGCTAGGGAGATACCTAGTTGTCAATGAGCGGACTCCGGATACTTCCGGATACTGGCGTCTGGCGTCTTGATTTTACTAACCTTTTCGTAGTGAATGTAGGATTCTGTTGCGGGTGACCTTATGGTCTTAGATACTAGAATCATAGTAACTATTTTAGTATAAATACTGATGCTGTTGCAATTGAAAACGCAGCTGAATACTTCCACGTGGTAGATAATCTGTCGCTAAACCAGGTTGACAGTTTTGCTGCATCAGAAAACCTAGAACAACGTTTGGTCTTGAGCGAAGAAAAAAAAAGATATTATTATTAAAGACTCTGAAAAGCAAGGGGCATTACAACCAATAACTTTTTCCTCTGGTAGACAGCATCTTTCTGGCCCTGTTGCAACAGAGAGGAGAGGTATATCGAAGGCAGCGCTACGCCGTTTGTTCTAAAAACGACAGAAAAGAGAATCATATCAGAAGGAAAGATCTACCTATATTGCCTCTCAGCTATACTCAATTTGCCTACTAAACCGATCGAAATGGCCCTATACAACCTTTTTAAAAAAAGACTGAGGGGACCTTCGCAAACCAGGAACTAGTGCTATACGCATTGATCGATGTAGTGGGTGTTTCCGATAGTACTTATTTAAATTCAAAACGAAAGTTAGTCGTTCCATGTAAGAAAGCCGTATCATTGTGGTGCATTTAGGAGAGACTTCGGGAGCCTTCAAACCGGTAAATTGGTGCCGCCAAGATGGTGTATTATTATGTTCTTAAGTCAAGGCTATGCAGACAATCTAGTTACTAAGATTAGCAATAAGCGTGGGAAGAAAAAAACTAAGTATTAATCCAAATAATGCAATATTGGTTCCGGAGAGGGATGTATTCTGTAAGACTACTCCTAAATGGTGAAAAATTAGGATACACCATCGAAATAAATTATCTAGGAGTAAACCTTTACCAATGGCCAAGCAGAAACAGTTACAGTCACAGACTTCTCAAAAAAACCTAGAGCCAACATAATTAACATATCTGTGTGTACGTGTTCAAAGCAACCTGTTTGATTCCAACAGGATTGATACACTAGAAGAAATTACTTTAGTACCATCGTTATTTAGATCTGGGAATAATTTCGTTTTGCACTCGTCATTACGCTACACTGCAATATAAAAATACTGAACATTAGCGATACAATAAAAATTTGGGCGTAACTAAACATAGTGCATTTGACAAAACGACCGATCAACATCAGGAACAGATTTGGCTAGTCGGAGATGTTCGACCACCTCGCGCGAAGATATTGCATACTGTCTATATATTCCAACTTTAGTTAGGTAATTAGATGTAGATATAATGAAATCAGAATCTGTTGATTTATCTTTTCTTTCAGTAGTGCTTTAAGTCTCATCGGTTTCTTTGTTAATTGGTGATTGTGGGACTAAATGATATTCGTCATGTGGTTACGGTTCCTGAGGAGGCACTGTCTCTATATAATTTTGCCTTTTGCTCTTACAGCCGTTGAGTTCCGTCGTTTTGTTATTTAACGCAAACATTGCAACCATCAATATAGTTCATTTGTTTTCGATTCCAGTAATGTGTTCAGAAACGAGCGAATGTCATCAAACATTGATATTTACGTTGTAGTTTGAGATTTTTTCCGTTTGTATTTGATTTTTTTTTTTGTGAATTCTGTCCTGGGAATAAAATTTATGGAAAGTGAGTGGTATTCTAAGACAGAGACAGGATTTGAAAGATTTAGCGCAGAACATTCGCTATTGATATTTTGTTGGTTTGTATTTTTCTGTATCTAAAAGATGGCAGTAACATAAAATGTGTTTTGAAGTTCCTGGAATTATAATGTTGTGGCTTAAGTTCTGGAAGAACCAAAACAAATATTGCAACCATCAATATAGTTCATTTGTTTTCTCCAGTAATAGGAACGGCGAATGATAACGAATGTTGCTGTTCAAATAAAGAAAACCTTCACATTTCCGGAGCATATTGAATCCATGGGTAATGGAGTAAATTTGGCTCAAATATATTTTATTTTAATTATTTGCACACTCACTCGGTATGATTGTGTCTATAACGGACTAAAATAAAATCTAAAATATATTGAACTCGCATACTTTACAGATCATGTGTCTCAACAAGGCAAACTTATCGCTCTTTGAGTGAACAAGTTACTTCACGTCTGAAAAAGTATCAGCCTGTATGTTCGTAATCAGAGCTAAACCAATACTCGTCTTTTCCAAATAATTTGCACTGACTATATGCTGTTTAATTTTGTCAAATATTGATGAAGAATAACAAATAATTTGCACACTTTAATCAGCCAATAAACAGTTTAAGTAATATACGTGCCCTTACATTGTCAGTAATTATCTATTCATCATCTCTCCCAGTGTTTTTTGTTATGAATCATAATAAATACGTGACAATATGTTTGCGAGGTAAATTTGTGTAATAAATTTAGTGAACCTAAGAAAATAACGGGATTTCCAAACGACTATCATTAAGATAATAATGTTCTTAATACACATATTAGTTAGTTCATTAGCACTGAGGCTATCGTAACTTTGATGCAATACTTCATATCATATAGAAATATCATGATGAATATAAACTTTTTTTTTATCTGGGCAGTTATTTATGTGAAAAGGGTACGTACTAGTTAGAAAATGACAATTTTATTTATTATTATAAAATTGTGGATTTTTAAATCGCTTTTAGCGTAGATAATAGTTTTTGCCGTAGAATACACCGGAAAAGCACGGGGTTGAAACACTTTCTTCACAGAATTTTCCACCTTTCCATAGAATCAATTCACTTATTAGTAATCTTTACATATGTAATACTTCATGCTACAGTCAAGAATAATAGTAAATTGTATTTATGTGCAGAACTACATCGTTACATCTTAGCTATTAAGAAATGTTAACAAAAACCTTTAAGTAAAGTAGTACCCACCACACACAAAAAAGCAAAAGCAGGATTAATAAAAAAAGTTTATTTAAAGAAAATTAGTATGTACGAACACAGCGAAATTTTCCCAAAATATGTATTTGGGAAGGAAACATACAAGAAATACATGAACTTCAAACAATTTTATTTATGTAATTAATATCTTTAGTATCTTTCCGATTTGTATTTTATTTTTTTTAATTAAAAATATATTTTGTAAGTAAAAAATTGATCCTGTGATACTAAAATTCTGTAATTGCCTTTCCATTATCTGTCAATAATTGTTTTTAATGATTTACAGCGACTAATCCAGTGGTTTTGTATTTCTCTTATCCATACTTCTTAGATTATTTTCAAATATAAAATATATGTATTGAAGTGTTATTTTTGCAGTGGTTCACTAACCAGATATAGAAATTCTAGAAGTAAGTTATAGTGGAGAGAAATGACAAATATATTTCTCGATCTCATCATTAATAGTGGTAACTTTTATGTTAGTATAGGATAGACACTTCTTAGAAACAACCTATACCTGATACTACCGTACAAAATGTAGATGTATTGTGAACCTTTTCTTCTGCACTGTATGGAAAAAATTATATAGATGCATTATAACAATTTAATAATAACAAAGCCTTGAAAGACACTACATACGTCAATTTTCAAACTTGTCTTTGGAATAATGCGAATCCCTCTTATTTTGACAAAAAAATTCTTAAAAAATTGGGGTAAGTATGAATAGTTGTGTCCAGAAGTAAACTAATTAATTGTTTCATAAACCGCTAAGAATATACCGGTGACAAGTTTTTTTGTCAAGATGATTCAAGTGCGATTTAACACGTCTCTAAGATTTTCGTTGCAAGCTGGAACGCATATTGTCGAAGGGAGGACATTTCAAGGTTTCATTGAATATCCACGTTTGCAACACACAAAAGTCCTGGCTCCTTCTCAGTGTGTGAATCCTAATAGAACATTTTACTTTAGAAATGCGAGAAATTTTTCAGGTTAGGGAGGGTATCAACGATGTTATTGATTTCGTCATCAGCTTCGTCGAGCAGACTAGAAATAATTTGTCACTGTCTCCGACTTTGAATCGGCGTCGTATGCAAACTCGTGTGGACATACACACAGGTTGTCGCTTTTTAGATAAAACATATATAAACTTTATTCCTATAATTTACCATCTGAACTTGAGTGTTGTCTGGTATTCTCTGTTTTCAAACTATATAAATTCAGTGTTAGTTCACATGCATTTATTGATTTATCGTCCGTTATTTACTCCTATTGACCTATATCCTAGAATCTAAGACAGACATACATTCTAATAAGTCCATTACTGAGTGAATAATAATGTAGCTATTTAAGAGTAGTTTATTTTCGTTCTGCATTGTTACTTAGTAAAAATAATCAGCGGAAACTGCTACGGATTCTATGTTCTAAACGTATATGTATGTATGTCAAGACATATCTGGCGGTACCTTAGATAAAAGCAGCATTCGTAACACATTGGGAAAAATATCTAATTAATTTAAATTAGCGTGTTTTAACCCAAGATATTTACAAGAATATGGAATAGTCAAAATGTCTTAAAAAGAAATTCAAAACAATATTAGCATAATAAACCAAAGTCCCAATCTAAAATACGTCAGACCAATAATGACGTAAATATGCAGCAGACACATCTGGACACATCTCACACCAAACTTTCTTCGCACTAGAGAAATGAAGACATTAAAGTATATCGGAATAAAACAAATATATAAACATTTATTGTGTAATGATGTTATGCGAGGCGGTGCCGGTGGAAAAACAAAAATACCGCTGAAGAAAAAAAGAATGACATTTATAAACGTAAAACGTGTTAGATTAGAACTCATTTGTAATTTGAGTTTAACACGCCGTTTCAAATAACGAGATACTTGAGCTCATGTTTATGTAGAGCAGACAGCGACTTATTTATAAACACCTGACGAAATACATCGAAGTTGCAAAGAAAAATACTACAATATTTACCAAACATAAATTTAACTCTAAAGAGTAGTTGTAGATCACTTCTTAAGAGATTTATGTAAAGCTGTTGTTTTTTGATGTATTAACACTTAGGTTTGTATAAGTATTAATAAAACGTGTCTATCTGTAACGACCGTAACGAATGTAAATTAAACTAAGCTAATACGTATAGTCACATAAAATAACTAGATTATTAAGCAATAAAGATTGGCATTAATACGATATTAATACCTAAGCGCTTAATTCACTGTAATAACTAGCTTAGCGATTTAAAAAATATTTAAAGCATAATTTTGATGATGAATTATTAATTCAATTCCTTTGTATTAAACGCTATTATGAATAATTCTGTTTATCTACTTTCCAGTATTTCCAGACGCTATAGTACAATAACATAAAAAGAAGACTATAAATATCGTGTTATAAATAGCATTATTATGAATTATAAAAAATGCATTGACATTGTTAATTAAGTTTTCATTAATAGAATAACGTGATGTAGCACTTTAGTAAGAACGTAAAATAAATTAAATTTGTATTGTTAAATATTAATGTCAAATTTTGTGGAAAGATGTCTCAAACTAAGAGATTCAGAGATTCTCGTTGTGAATAGTTTTAGATTAAAAATTAGAAATATGATAATATTCTATATAATTTGGAAATTTCAATTCATGTCGTCTTTACACACTCTAAAAAATGTATGTATTGTTATAATAATATAATGTCAAATTTATAGTGACCTTCAAATACAGGAATTACAAACTTATGTAAAGTTGATCAGTCATTTATAACATGAAACACATTTTGAATACTCTACAATAATTAAAGTCAATTATACGGTATAAACAAGTTGTTTAAAGTGATCCCATAAATAAAAATGGCAACGATTTCAAGTCAGGTGATCTAGGTTGTCATAGTATAAGACCTTCGTTACCAATTTATTTATTTGAAAAATGAGTGCACAGTTTGACTACTTATCGTCCTCAGAAAGATGGAGCCCCGTCATGCTGATATCACATCTTGATGATGATCTTATATCGGTGAAGTGGACCATCTTCCAGGAAATCATTGCATTTAAAGGTGCATCAAAAACATTTATAAATCCTTAACATTTTTGAAAGAAAGTTGTTGTCTCGGGTGTATTGTACTAAAATTCAGTGGCAAAAATTTAATCGCAATTAGATGTCTCCGTGCTGCAATGCTTGTACACTTTGTCGACGATATGATATAATGCCTCAAAAACATTTATAAATCCTTAAAATTTTTGAAAGAAAGTTGTTGTCTCGGGTGTATTGTTCTAAAATTCAGTGGCAAAAATTTAATCGCGATTAGGTGTCTCCGTGCTGCAATGCTTGTACACTTTGTCGATTATGTGGGTGTAATCTTTCGCTATGTAATGCTCGCCACACAAAACTTTATGATAGGTCATCATAAATTCCGTTCTACACAGCTGGTATAGGTTTCCTGTTATTCAATTGTAGTTTTCATAACGTTTTCAAGACCTCTGATATTGATGCGATCATGCAGACGAATGGACTTTGGTGGAGCGATAGTACTAGTTATGCGAAGCCTTTTAAACGCTGTACTGAATATGTGTACAACATTCTGTATTGGGTAAATGCTCACCGAAAAACAAGATATTATTGCACTCAGTATCCTGGGTTGCCAGAGTTGTGCGTCCACCCTTGCTTTAGAATATATAGGTTATAAGTGTTGCCTACTCATTTATGTACTCATTGTTTCTATCTTTGCGCTCATTTTTGCATTCTTTTTTCACAAAGATTTCTAACCTAATTACTGATGTTCAGTTAACTGGGCTACCGATATAAGAGGACAGAGTCTCTTTGATAAGCCCGGTTACCAGTAAACTGGACGTGTGTCTTTTTCAACAACTGCATTGGGTAAAAAAGGAATATAACTAATAAATAGAGGTTAAAATATGTCTGTTTTAAATTTAAATTGATTAAATTTATATTAATAAAAACAGAATAAAATTACACAAACTATACTTCATTGAGATTATTTATTCGAAACCGTGTACATGTACCACTAGAGCTGGCACATTGATGTCACATATGTGTATAACCGGAGATATTTCGAGTGTTATCGGGTTTGCGATTAGCAGCTAACCGTGTGAATGAAAGAAACCTTCAACTGCTAATTAGTATGCAGGCGTGTCGTGTATAAATATGCCACGATGCTCGCTTAACTATCCAATGTGGTTTTTTTTAAATAATTTAAATTAAATGCAAAGTTGCATGTGTACGCTGCTGGAATGTGTGTCGAATTTGCCATCTCTAATACACTGGAACCTCGTCTATATCAGCTGTTGCGAAACGTAAACATTCATTCATATCCTCTCAAGAGGGGTCCTCACTCTTATCTCGTTAGCGGAGAGGAAATGCCGTGCTACGCGATGATTGGCTCATGTGAATACGTGCACTATCGGGTGGTGGATGCCGAGCGGATATAAATGAGTGCTATAGTGCGGAGATAAGTGATGGTAGACATAAGTGAGCGCGGATATAGATGAGGTTCCAGTGTATTGCTATATCTTTCCAGGCTACAACGTGGCTTATCTTCGCTTTCTGCGTCATATGATGTTTGAGGTTCGTATTGAACTATCTCCGACAAGAACAAAATCAACAAAATCTCGCTGATTACGGGATTGTTGTTGAATCCATTCGTAAACAGTAACAGTACCGGAAAAGTTGTCGAGTGATGTAACTTAATGTGTGTACTAATATGTGTATTATCTATAACTGCCAGCATCACATTAAATTCATTTTCTTCAATAATACCAGTTTTTGCGATTGTTGTTGTTTGTTTTTTATAGACTACAGAAGTAGTAGGATAAAAACAGACCTTTTCAAACTTATTGTTTTAAGTTGTCTTTGTTCAGGACATCTCCTGATAAATTATTATTGGGCAAACAGATCTAGAGACCACTGCTTTGGTACATGCGAATTTAAAATCAAAACCTTGGTTAAGATACGTGGATAATACTTTTATTATCTGACCACTTGGTAGAAACAGTTTACTTACTTTCTTGGATTTTTCAATAATTAATTAATAAATAAAATTTTAGCGTACGGACAACTCCTCATCATCTCATACCATGAACCCGCAACCGAATGGAAACACATCCACGTCGTCCACGACTGCGGATGGACTGCAGGTACTTGCAGATGTAGCACTTTCGCAGGATATACTTTCAATCGACGACGACGAGCTATCTGGACAGGAGGAATCGGTAGAGGTAAGTAATTGTTATTTTTGGCACATGTATATGTATTTATGTACATAATATATGTGACTAAAAATTCTAATTACTTTCAGATTATTTCCGATCTCTCGGAATATACATGTTCCTATCTCCCCGACAGTGTCTCTACTATCTCGTCGCCGGCGCCCGACGGCAAATACCTAGTGCAGCTGAAATTAATTCCGATGAAGGATGCGAAACGAGTGGTGAAGGAACAATTATGGACGAAAACCACGAAGTCTGCTCAATTCGTAGTGACGCCGTTGATGGTGCCTCGATATCAAGCCCTTCTACGTCTTCTACAAGACGTAAAAGAAAATATCCAGAAACATCGAAACATCAAAAAATCCAAACGCTTTCGACGATTATCGAATTTTTCGAGACATACCCGGTATGCCCCTTATTAAGTTCATGTAAAACTGCACAATGGTTAGAAAATCCTGTTTTACGTAGTATTGGTAGAAATGATTTACAATTTCAATCTGCAATAGATATTTTTCAAAGACAGATTTGTAACAAAACTATTAATGAATTAATTGAATTCTACTTAAATAGTCAACCTTTATTCGATTGTACATCTGGTCATATATACGATTATTATTATTCTTTAGAAGAATCACAAACAAAATTATATGATTTAATTGCTTATCAATGTAATTATGATGAAGATTTTATAAAAGAATTCTTACAAATTGTTTATAATATTTTAGATAAAAAATTAGAAAAAAAGAATTGTATTCAAATTAAAGGTCCAAGTAATGCAGGTAAAACTATATTTTCGAAAATTTGTGCATCATTATGTTTGGTTAAAGGGCAATTATCTAATTTTAATAAATACTGTAAATTTCCATTACAAGACTGCGTAGATAAACGTATATTAATATGGGACGAACCGAATTGTGAACCTTCTGCATTTGATACATGTAAAATGTTATTTGCTGGTGATCCATGTATGGCGAATATTGAATATCAAAGTCATGTTCAAATAGATAAAACTCCTATTATTATTACTACTAATGTAGAAATTTTTCCTTGTAACGATATTTTCAATAATCGTATGTATGTATAAATTTAATTGGCATATAGCACCAATGCTAAAAACTTATATTAAGAATATATATCCGTTAGCTTTATATGAATTGTGGAAATTATATGGTACAATTAATATTAATGTTAGTGTATAAGTGTCCATTTATATATATATACATATATGTTAGGTGATGGGTATTAATAAATAAAAAAATTATAATCTAACAATATCTTTTATTTCAATAAAACATATACATCATATTAGTCAGTAGTATCGTATTTTCCATACCAGTTTTGTGAATAATATCCTCCTATATGAGGTTGTTGCATATAATAATGTTGCTTTGTATCTGCAAAAGCAGTCATAAATTTATTCTTTGAAGCAATAGCACAATTTCCGAACATGAAATTATTACTAAATCCTATAACGCAACTACATTGAATTTCATATTCAGCACTTGCATTTACAAAATTAGGAGTAGTATCAGTTGGTGCATTAGCTTGTACTGGTTCAATTCCAAAGTGAACTTGAGGTTGCGCCTTTGTTGAATGAAATGTCATATCACTTGTAAACATATGATATTTATCAATAATATTTTCATATGCTAATTTCTGTCCGTTTTTTTCAAATAAAGGATATACTTTCGGAGTATTCTGAGCAAATGCTTCTTCTTGTATATATTGACAAGTCTTCTTTCCAACATCAGTATGATTTATAAAGGCTTTAACTTTATTTGGAACAACTGCATTATGATAAGGATGTTTTAAAATACCATTTCTCGGTTTATAAGAATATTTTATTATCGGAATGTTAATGTGTTCATTTAAATTATATCGATCAATAATATTATCTAACCGAGGCCAGCCACTATTAACGTGATATTTATTTTTAGTAGATTCATTAGTTGTAGCCATTATACAAGCATAATACGGTAATGCTCGATTAGCTCCCCAACTTGTAGGAAAATTCGTTGGTGTTGTAGAATGATAGTCCGTTACATCGCCATAAAATCGATGTGTAAATTCATCTGCTGTTACATCCCCAACTTCACTGATAGTCATTGGAGCTTTATCATTTTGTTTTAATTTCATATTAGTTACATCTAGTTTTTGATTTAAACCAATACAATGCTTACCAAATATTACATGCATTGAATTAGCACTACCTGTTATTGTAGATCCTACATCAAACAAACATCGAACTCCTTTGGGGATTACTTCAACATAAACTTCTTTTATATAACTTCCAATAGGTAAATTACTATATTCAATTGGTGATAAATAAAAAGGCACCCAATCGACAGGTAAATACGCAAGACTTGTTGTATACGCCATATAATCGTTTACGAGTTTAGGAGATCCACGTGCAAATTTAGCTGAAGCAAATCCCCAAGTATGCATTAATCCAGATTTTTTAAAAAATGTCATACTTGGACTTGCTAATGATGAATTAAAATATAATGGAGCTATACTATTACTCGGGTTAGTTACTCCATTACGATTATCAATACTACTTTCCGCTTGTGGTGCATCTACTTCATCTGTATTCATAGGAGAATTAGTCTCATCTTGACCAATGTCGCTAACATCCCGCGAACCGCTCGGTTGATCTGACGCCTGCGTTCGGTCACATTTCAATTGTTGTTGCCCCTGACGTTGCAATCTTTGATGTTCCTCATATTCCTCTTTTCTATTAGTAAAGGATAGAGCCTTATATCGTTGTCGCGACCCCATGTCTGGATAAATAACTCCTACGTGTTTTAAGGTTAAACCAACAGCCCCTATTAATATGCAGATAATATTCTCTAAGAATTGCAGAATACTAATGATACAAGAATGTACATCCCTACGAGCGAATGCCAATTTCCAGAGGTACTAAAATCGTCCCAGAAATCTAATATAGTCTCCTCGTCGGCTTTTAATATATCTTCTGCGGAAACAGCTGTTTCGTATGCACTATCGTGTTGAAGAGCAATAGCATCGTCTGTGTCGATAGGATCTTCTTCAGAGAGTTCGTTTCCTGGACCGAGATATTTATGATACGGTAATTGCGGCATACTGAATATACATAATATTATCGCTCCTTATATATATATTCAGGAAGTTAAAAAGTATATTTCCGGCAGCATTTCCAACCACCCTCGAACTGGGAGCTTGTCGTAAAAAGAAAGATCTTTCTTTTTATCCCAGCAGTGACAGCAGCAGCATAATTAAAAAATTTTTATATATATATAAACCAGCGACGACAGCATGTAGTTTCAACTTAATAGCAATTGCAGTCGTTGTCGTCGCTGGTTTATATATATGTATATAAAATTTTTTTAATTATGCTGTAAATAATTAATAACACCTCGACATTAAATTCACAATGATCAAATGATCAAATTCAAATGGAAACAAATGGTTCCCTACCATTCCTTGATGTATACTCGCCTACCAAAGGGTCATTTAGGTCACTCTATGTACAGGAAACCTACACATACCCATCGATATCTTCATGCCAGCTCACATCATTACTCAGCTCAAAAGCAATCAGTAGTCGGCTCTCTTGTACACCGCCCAATATCAACTTTCCAACCCGATAACATCACTAAAAAAATTAAAACATATATGAACTGCTTTTCTCCAGAATGACCAAAAACTAGTATGAACTAACAACTATTGTTCTCTTCTACATGCACGGCGTTACAAATCACATCGGTAGAATTCTCTGTAAACAAAACATTAAACCCATCTTTAGACATTAAAATTAATATACAGCGTGTTCAAATTGAAGTCGGCACTATTGTTAACTTTGTTACTACTAAAGATACGATGTTGGTTAAATGACCAAAGTAGTAGCGTTTTTTCTTCCGCTTACGATGGTAAAATTTTAAAAACAATTGAACTTCGGGTTTTCGAGATATTAAAAAAAATAACATTTTTTTAAATGGAATACCCTGTATGTTTTTGCACATTTTGAATGACAATTTAATTTCAAACAAAATCTATTAATACATAGACACCCAAAAATTAACAAATAAATGAACTACAAGCATTTATATGTACCAGTTCAAGTTGATCTAAATATCGTGTAGAGCCAATAAATGTCCGACTATTGGCAAGTAAAAGAAACATTTTATTATCATCTATCATCTAAAGCAAACAAAAAATCGTTGGTGGTTTGATGGTAATCATATTTTAGTTTTTAATCGCTTGCTAATAGTAATAATAAAAACGCAATTTAGCTTTTTTGCTTCAATTTTATCTTTATTATGAGCGTAGACAGAATCGATTTATTCCATTAGTTTTAAATTTTTCAGGGATAACTAGGACAGCAACAAAAGATACATAGTATCTGTCAAGGTTACGAGTGTTAGTTTAAACATCTTAAGTACACAGCTATTTGAATTTGCTCCAACAATGGCATTTACACAATTAGAAAATAATAATACTAGCTTTACCTTTACGTCCTTATAGATTCTAAGAGTAGAGTGATTATGCATTCAATGTTTTGCATTCAGAATTTCCTTTTTTGTTGTTCAAATAAGATTAATATTGGCAAAAATAAAGAGCAAAATGTATTTTTCGATAACTAGTCAATATCTACATGATTTTCCATTAATGCTTGTATTTCGTTTATTTGTTAATTTTTGGGTGTCTATGTATTAATAGATTTTGTTTATAATTAAATTATCATTTAAAATGTGCAAAAATATATAGGGTATTCCATTTAAAAAAATGTAATTTTCGTTAATATCTCAAAAACGCGAAGTTCAATTGTTTTTTTAAATTTTATCATCGTATTCGGAAGGAAAAACTCTACTAGTTTGCTAATTTAACTGACATCGTAGCATCAATAATAACGAAGTTAGCAATAGTGCCGACTTCAATTTGAACACCCGGTATATATTTTCTGACCTTTATGTACCTATCTTTTAATTCCTGATCTATTTCCACTTCTAGGTCGATAAAACAACGAATAATTAAATACCAATTTATTCCATAACATATAATAATATGTTTTCGTTAAAAAACTTCTTCAGTGGAAGAAATTGACATTTAATATGTATCAACTTTAATTAAAATTTCCCAAATTCTTCCTTCCCTCAAGAACAATCGCCATGCTCTCTTCCATAAAGAAATTTACTAAATTCTCCATGATTGTGGTTTAGTATACATAACGAAACTGGACGGTCAATTCAAACTAGGATCAAAGAACACCGTTAAGTCACGTTCTTCACACACTCAACTTTAGCCACTTTTTGGACACGGGCCACAAAATTTGTTTTGTGCCCGTACAACAGATACCTGATCTGTTGTAAACCGGTCTCACCAGTATTTTGCACGAAAGGTGACGGAAGCTATCGAGATCCGGAGACATCTCCAGAATCTCAACTGTGGTAATGGTTCCCCACTCTTGAGTATTTGGAAATCCGTCCTTGCTGGAGTCTGGGGTGCACTTCTCCGAGGCGATGGTGACATTTTTCTCGGTAGTGCATGTCCCTACAGATAAATAATTAAGTTATTAAATTAATTCTATCTAAACTAGCTATCTAAACAAAATTGAAAATGTGGGATTTTCAACTACTTGCTCAGTAAAAGTACAGTCTATATATTATTATTTTGGGTAAATAGGAGAAAAATAACTGATTTCAATATATGAAACTACGCCCTGTACTGTTTTGTAAGGTTATCTTACAATCTTTCAGGATCAAACTGCAAACGTTTGATTACAATATTTAAAACTCGAACTTCGCGTAACAACAAACATTGTTTTATTAATATGAATTAGTCATTCATTTAAATTGAGTTGCACAATGTATACGAAAAAGTTTTTTTTTCTCAAAAAATTAGTAGGTATTTTCTTTGTTTCTTATCAGCTTTTGTATCTTATCTTTTTATGTTCAATTATTTAATTAATTCACCTAGTTAAATTATCGTGTTGTATTTGCAGAACTGTTTACTACCTCTCATGTGTCACACTTGTTCGGATTTTTTAATTTTGTCTCTGGTAATGATGTTTACAACGTTCGTAATGATTTTTTTGTCTAATTGCAAGGAAAGTTTATTTGCAAAACCTTTGTAAATACATTTATTCGATTACTATATAATTTTTCTATATGGAAATACTGAATAATGTAACGTTTGTATACTAATAATAAAACGTAAAGTAAATGTATACCACTTTCCAGGGAATTTTGCTCAACCTCTTAAGTCACGTTTCACAATGTAAGAAAACGAGATGACGTTAGTTTAACGAAATTTGTGGTTATATGTTCCTAGTAAATGACGTCTTGAAGATTTACCTCGATAAAGAAGTGTTTCTCGTATTCGAGATAGATATGTACAGTCTGATGTATGGTAAATTTTCATTTCTTATGGTTAGATTTATAGTATTCTGTACATACAACACTCTTTATTAAGTATTTTTAATAATAACATATTAACAACTGATTTACATTTCAAAAGCTGACAAGTGTGAAGACGCAGAAATATCAGTAAGATATCGTTTAGAATACGTCGGGGAATCATAAGAATAGTACGTTTTTAGAAAGTTTCAAACAAAACGAGTTAGAAGTGAAAAGATGTAAGTATGTCTATCCTATGACGTCAGTAGACGTATTCAATTTACCTGTGATATTTTATACAAAGACGTCATTCAGTTTGCGCATATCAATTAATATGAAACAAAATCGTAAACATATAAAAAAATGTAAACAACACAATTAGTAGGAAATTCCTTTAACTAGTGGGTTTGAAAGTTTATTCATGATAGTAATACGAATAGGTCAACTTTTGTAAAGTTGTGACTAACAAATGGGAATCCGGCATTTATGCAAATCAAGATTAATTGGTGTATAGTTGTTTATTCTCATAAATAACAAATTATAAAAGCACGAAATAAGTTTGGACAACAATAAACAGTGTAATACAGATAATGTTTTCGTTTTCAACATATTCGCAATTTAAAATTCGGCAAATGTCAAATCGGCCGTCATATTTTCGGAACTTTTTTTTGAGAAAATCATTTATAAAACAGTGGAAAGTATGAGATTCCTCTAAAATAACGCTAATTTATTTCTGACATCATTTGAACAGATATAAAATTGTAATTTTTATTTCTAAATTTAAAGACATTTTGAATTCTAAAGCCGATGAAATATCACTTGAAGTTTAGAGACACACTATTGGGGAAGCAGCCAAATAAAACTAGTAATTCCTTATTACTGTCTAAGCTTTCGTAAAATTTATGTACTTCATCAGAGACACAAGATCGGAATAATAAGACAAACCATCAAGCCATCATCATCATCCTAGTCATTTTATCAAGTGTGTATTGATGCAAAGTTGAGTATTGACCGCTTTACTGTGAGGATGACCATCGTTTTATTTTGATGGCTTGTCTTATTATTCCGATCTTGTGTCTCTGATGAAGTAAATAAATTTTACGAAACTTAGACAGTAATAAGCAATTACTAGTTTTATTTGGCTGCTTCCCCAATAGTGTGTCTCTGAAACCTAACGTTGTACAGTACTTCCACCTCTTCTACTATCACTTGAATGTTTTTTTTTCAAATTCCACCATATTTTATGAGTAGGATTTTATTTTTTAGATTTTAGTGGCCTATAAATTTTGCTGAAGTTGTTGTGCTTGTTTGAGTTATTAAAAGAAACGCCTTTTCAGACAAATGTTTTTGGAGCATTCAAAAATATATACCATTACAATTGATACCTACATCATCTGCTTTAAAATTCAAAATGGCTTTAAATTTAAAAATAAAAATCGTATTTAAAAAAAATTGATGATAGTTTTTCGAAAACGAAATATCGTACTGAAAATTTGTGACCGCTATCTTACTCAGCCTAAAAAGCGACAATGGAAAAGTATTCTTTTTTTATATCTCTTCAAATAATGTCAAATGAATAAAAACTAATATTGCAAAAAAACTTTTATGTCGAAATCGGTTACAGATAGCTTAGTTTTGCAAAAGCTCTACAGTAGGTATTTAAATTCTGCAATTTTTCCTAATTTAATCAGCATTGTAACGCCGCACTGTATACAGCGATCTGTTTAATCCGTTTTATATTTCATCCTAGTACTTGCATAAAATAATGTGTATTCGATAATAAATGATCTCCAACTTAATGCTTCTCTTGCCCGCATTTGTACAAGAGACATTGTATTTGTAACTAAATTATAATAATATTATTCAAAAAATTCTGACTTAACCTTGCACTAATTACAAGACAATTATGTATTATGTCTCTGGGTACATATTTTCAAATAAATTAGTTTTCTAAGTTTTATTTGCGTGATCATCATAATTATTTAGTAAACAAGCGAGATACTATTCGTAATAATAACAGGATGATCTTGGCAACAACATTTATTATAAGCATTTATACTCCACACGTATAGCGCATTCAAAATTATAAGATATGTACTAACTTTTAATATGTTTTCAACTGCATCCCCTTTGGTTACAATTCGCTGCTATTATTGACCAGATAGGCTTCACCTAATTGCCGTACACGAATCCGTTGGTTGTATTCACTATGAATTAGGGCTCTCTAATTAAATAAGAAAATGTGAAATAGAAAAATAAAATAATAAAAACGAAAAACTATTCTTCAACTTTGCTAAAAAATATTACAATTATACAAGCTATATACAACAATATAAATTAACAAGCATACTTTCTAAAAGTCGACACAATTTAATTTTCTATATTTTTGATATAGCTAATTGAGTGAAGAAACTACGTCTTATATTCACTTTACAAATTCAAGACTGCTAAATCGTTACATAACCAAACTCGGCAAAAAGGAGGAAAATTTAGTGCAGTGCGGTGAGCAACGTACAGGGGTGGCACGTAGTTGGGAGAACAACGTGGAGAAGCGAACTGCGTGGCACGGAAACTCGAGCGTCTATATCAAAGCACACTCATTTAGTATTATTCCAGTGGTTGTTGTGAATGCTTCGGAGTATACACACACACTTAGAAAATGTCGCATTTAGGTATGTTTTAGAAACGGCGTATTTCGAAGAAGCTAGAAAACCTAATAGTGAGTATGCTGGAATTAGAATACGAAGGTGATGGAATTAAATGTCTAAGGTGCGACAACTATTTTACGTGTACCAACAGGTGGACGTGTGAACGCCACGTGAAAAGTATAAAACACTGTTCTGTAATCCGTGACAAACGATACAGTGAACAATTAACATTTTATGTAGGTGTTTGTTTTATTCTATGTAGTCTACCGTTCACTTTACTAGACGAAGAAGCATTTGTTTCCTTCTGGAGCAAGCATTCAGATTATACACTACCAGGTCGGATCTCGACTATCTTCTCGTGACTATATTGAAAAAAGAATTAAAGCAGAATTGATAGATAAAAAATTGTGGATATGTGTGGACGAAACAACCGATTGGCAAAAAAATTCTGCGGTGAATGTGATGGTACGTACAATGGAAGAATTTGAACCGTCATTCTCTATATTACTTGCTTCCAATGAGTTGCAAAATGTACTATTATAGCGATGAAATTTAAAAAATGGTGTTGAGCACATTGAACACATTTCAAGTTTCAACCAACCAACTTTTAATGTTTGTGAGTGACGGTGCCGCTAACATGGTTTCCTTAAGCATATCTCTTAAAGAAGAGCAATCTGCTACATGTAACATGTAAAATCCATGCGTTAAACCTTGTAGCGCAATTATACCTGAATGTTATCCACGGATAAATGCTTTAATAGCCCATGCGAAGGCAGTGTTTCTAAGTCCCCAAAACGTATTTAAAAAAAATCACGAACTGTCCCAAGGTGCCTGAACCACTACAACCGAGTACTACGCGTTGGGGAACATGGTTAGAAGCTGTCTTTTACTACTGCGAACATTTTGATGATGTAAAGAAAGTAGTTTTACAATTCTATTCGAGACACGCCGAAGTTATCAAGAAAAGCCAGAAAATGTTTTCAAGCTAGTCAGGTAAAAGGTGGGTTAGAAACTATACGCAAGAAGTAATATGGACAGATTACTAGACGGAGAAGCATATGTCTCCTTCTGGAGCAAGTATTCCGATTATACAGGCTAACAACTTGAACTACGAAAGCCAATTGATAGGAGAGGGTGGTGGGGGGTTAAAATTAAATGTACCCATTTTACTATTGTCAACTTATTATATGACAGGAATCTCAGAGGTTCTGTCAAATACTTTACCGAACCATCAAACTATCCTAATGGAATACACAATTAATGAAAAAGTGCAAATTGTAAAGCGGTTTTATAATTTGCCATAGTATTTGACATAACCACTGACATTCCTGTCATACAGACAGTTGACATTACTAAAATGGATACATTTAATTTTACCTCCCACTACCTTCTCCTATCAATAGGCTTTCGTAGTTCAGATTGTTATCCTGTATACTACCTACTCGGACATCGATAAGAAACGTTATGACATCTGCTCGTGACTATGTTGAAAGAAAAATTAAAACAGAATTGAAAATAAAAAAAAAATACGGTTATGTGCTTTTTGAAAGTGTTACTGACAAGGATTCAGATTTTTTCATACTAAGACAAATTTGTGAAGATGCATCAAAAGATCCCATTAAGTTGTTAGAGGGATTACTTTAAATTTTCAGATAAAACATTAGTCGATGTGGAACGGTCATTGTATCATGTATGCGTTCGCATCGCCTACGATCACTCATGAAAATCTCAAACATAAATGATGCGAGTACGTAAATGTTACTTAACGCTCGCCTTGATACGGCTGCGCGGTCCCTCCAGGTTATTCTCCACACTGCACTGAAACTTGATCCATTTTGCCGAGTCTAGTTATGATATATTTAATCGTCACTAGAAAAACATTCGGACAGACAGTCTTGATCTTTATAGATATCGTGTCTTTGCTTATAACATTTTAATACTAAAAATGGATCTCTATATTATATTCAATAATGCAACCGCCAATTAATTAAACATATTTTTATATAAAAATATGCCGTCCCGAAGTGGAGTCGAACCACCATGTAGGGCTATCGCGGCTCTACCGCAAACCGTTGCGACCACAGGGGGTTTCGACTACTTCACAAATATATGCGAACGAGATGTTATATTTGTTTAGATGTTGCATTATTGTATTTACATACGCCAAGAAAATAATACACATCGGTGTCAAAAATGTTGCCTATCCTAGGTCATTATAACATCTCGTTCGCATATATTTGTGAAGTTTACTTGTGTAGTCGAAGCCCCCGGTGGTCGCAACGGTTTGCGGTAGAGCCGCGATAGCCCTACATGGTGGTTCGACTCCACTTCGGGACGGCATATTTTTATATAAAAATATGTTTAATTAATTGGCGTTTGGGAAAAATTGCATTATTGTATTTACATACGCCAAGAAAAGTAATACACTTCGGTGTCAAAAATGTTGCCTATCCTAGGTCATTATAACATCTCGTTCGCATATATTTGTGAAGTTTACTTGTGTAGTCGAAGCCCCCGGTGGTCGCAACGGTTTGCGGTAGAGCCGCGATAGCCCTACATGGTGGTTCGACTCCACTTCGGGACGGCGTATTTTTATATAAAAATATGTTTAATTAATTAGCGTTTGGAAAAAAATGCATTATTGTATTTACATACGCCAAGAAAATAATACACTTCGGTGTCAAAAAAAAAAAAAACTATATTATATTATTGGTATTTTTATTGTGCGCAGACATTCAATTTGATTTAAACTACTTATACATACTACTACTACTACTCGTTCGTAAATGTGAACTTTTACGTCTTTATTGACTGTTATAACATGCTATGACCATTATTGTAAACGCTGTATATTTTAGTTTCAGTTAGAAAATTGATTAAGTTTTTAATAAAAGATGGTCGTTAATGTATTTCGAAACAAATAAATCTTAATCGCAATACATATTCAAATTCGCGCACCACCAATCAGCTTTCTTATGCTTTGCTACATAGCAATACTTACTACTATTCTTAATCATTATAGTCAATAATTTAATATTATAGTATAAAAAAGTCTTCTAGATTAAATTACGTCCTAAATATGAACGGAGTACTGGATATTTCAAAGACCGTTAATTATCGCTTTACTTTACTTTGCTTAACAAATTTACATGCAACTAATCGGAAATGCCGTTAAGATTCATCTCTTCTTGACTCCAGTAACGTATCACAGCAACATTCTTTTAAAACAACATTAATTTTCGATTGTTCTACATCGTCTGTTCGTTGATTTTTCCGATATGAATAACTTCTTTTTCTCAATTTTATTGATACTGTTTCTACCGGATATAGATTCTATCAGTCTTTCCAGAAGAGAAAACAATGGTATACTTTCCCGTAATAAAAGATACATCGTCTTTCCGGAAGGTTCAACTTTATCTGTAAGTTGTAAGAATTTTATTACTATAGAAGCTTTCGCAGACAAATCTTTACTGTTATTTAAAAACAAAGCGTTGATGTCACAAATTTGCTATTGTTACAAACAAAAAATAAAATTTGCCCGTTATTTTTGAACTTGAAATAACTATTGAATAATTTTTTATGTTGTTATGTGTTTTAAGTGTTATACAAACTAAATTTTTGAATGTTTGAAATTAGAAAAAACTCAAACTAAATAATAGAATAACATTTTGTAGTTATGCTAATTTAAATGGGGATATTGATGGGGAACATCAACTAAATTATAAATACCTAGATGTTTAATATGATGATAAACTGAAAAGATATAAAACAAAAGCACAAGCTTGTTTATATTGCTTTATATGTTTTCCAATTAAATTAACTACAACTATTATTACATTTTTAAATTTAGGCCACTATTATTAATTTATAAATACAATAGGATGTTATGTCAACAAAATAGATTATTTACTACCTTCAAATAGTTTATACAATCTGCAATATTCCAAATATTCTATACTGGTAAAATCTTCTTTCAAGTTTTACAAATCATTTGATTTCTAATCTGCAACTCATATAAATCCTGATGAATTCGCGAATATGTATAGTGTTGATTAGTACAAGTAATGTACATTTATTTTTTCTCAGATAGCTATTTGCATGACTGCACAAGTACTTGGTCCTGCTAATATTTTTACTGAGGGTTTGAATTGGGGTATTTCATATGAACTTCCGAATGATTCATCCGAATTTAGAGAATACTTTTTCCCAAAAAAAGTTATGCAACGCAGACATCGCAGAGATCTGTACCAAAAAATGGAGCTGATCATGAATTCGTAAGTATAACTATTAAATTGTTATTGTTATTAAATTGTATTTAAGTTGTTATATTTTTTCCTGTTAACATTGTCACTGGAAGTACGGGTCAATGTAAGACATCGCGAGAAATTGACTTGTTTAACATAAGCTGAATGAAATAAGATTTAAGTTTTTTACGACACAAATGAGTACGCGAGCTATGTTATATTTGCAAATTTAAAGTAATCTTTGTGACAACGTAATGGATCTTTTGATGCACCTTCACAAATTTGTCTTAGTATGAGAAAATCTGAATCCTGGTCAATAACACTTTCAAATAACACATGACCACAATTTTTTATCTTTCAATTCTGCTTTAGTTCCTCTTTCAACATATTCACGAGCAGATAGCATAAGGTTTCTTATCGAAGTCCGACTGGGTAATGTATAATCCGAATACTTGCTCCAAAAGGAAACAAATGCTTCTTGGTCTAGTACAGTGAATGGTAGATTACATAGAATAAAACAAACACCTATATCAAATTTTAATTGCTCGCCGTGTCGTTTGCCACGGATTGCAGAACAGTTTTTTATACTTTTTAGGTGGCGTTCACACTTCCACCTGCTGGTACATCTAGTTGTCGCATCTTACACATTTAATTCACTTTCGTATTCTAAATCCGGCATAGCCACTATTACGTGTTCTAGTTTCTTCGAAATACGCCGTTTCTGAAACGTACCTAACTGCAACATTCTCTACGTATGTGTGTACTGATAAGCACTCACAACGACCAGTGAAATAATATTGCACAAGTATTCTTTGATATGGACGCTCGAGTTTTCCTACCACCCCTCTACGTTGTTCACCGCACTGCATTGGAAATTGCCCCTCTTTGCCGAGTCTAGTAATTTGATTGTCTCTCCTTGAAATACATATATACAAATGCAGCTATTATTCGATTGCATATTTACATGCAATCGAAAAACCCCTTCATTTTACAGCGAATGGCGAAAATAGATTGATATCATGTTGATGTCTGGTTGGTTTAAGTTCCTCGGAAAAATTGTAGTCGCTTTGTTTACTTATGTTTCGGGACTCTGTTTTCTTTAAACACGTACTCATTGACTGTTGAAATTTACCTTTAGGCAACGAATTTCTCAAATTAGACCATTGAATACTACACAGAAAGCCGTCACGTATAAGCCGTTCTTAGTGTTAAAACATACACTAGTCATTCCCCAACAAAATTCTTGTGCGAGAAGTGAAGGAGTATAATCTAACTCTTTTAGGATAACATTTTCACCTTTTCGGATTATGTTCGATGTTAATTTTTTCCAACGTAGATCAAATGTTGTTATCCTTATTTGTTTTCTTTGTAAATGGTGAATGCTTGTCATTGCTCATTATATGAGAAGAAAATTTGTTAATTTTTGATTATTTTTTTTTTCTAGAAAAGATATATTCTACGTATTTCTAATATAGTGCAGAAAATAAATAGTTTACTAGTATCGTCTTAATGTTTTTTTATTTAATTTGAAATATTATTTTTAATCTTAAATTCTTTAGAAATATATGTGATATTTTAATGTTTAAAGAGTTAGGTATTAGATGCGTGTCTTACATCGCAAATGGATAATTTTCTCTTCTTCGTGTTGGCAATTCTTGGCTGTTCTTCAATTGAAAAACTTAAAATCCATAGATTTTGTTTATTTTTCTGTATGTATGCATGTTTCTTCCATATTTCCACCTGGATAAGTATGTAGTAGTAGGTATATCTTCCGTGATAATAAAACTTCAACAATATTATTGTTTTTTCAAAAATAGTTTGTAAAATTTCAACATATTGTTTTGATGAACATTTAACAAAGTGTATGTGAGATTATTTTTACAAAGATTCTTACCTTAATTTTATTAGTCTAATTTAATGATTTAATTAATGTAATACTAATTTTTGTTCTGTGGTAGGCGCTAATTGCAGTATAATTGGATTCTTAAGCTGTACTACAGCTACAAATTTACTTGTGTAATCTGTGCCTGTGTGTGTCTTTTCAATAGCCTTGTTGCAGTACCATATTGCCATTTATAACGCTGCGTTGTTGATCACTTTGCCCACAACAGCGGATGGTAGATCGGTCGTGATACACATATAACATCGTCACATCAAAATATTGATGCCCTTCCCTTATACTATACACATACGTTGTTGACTTTAGTACAAATTGTTGTAAAATATAAATTAGCGTTATTTCTTACAGCATGGGTTATGATGGACGAGCATGCATATTCAAAGCTTTGTGTGAAACAACGCGTAGGCTTATGTCGAATGGAAATGGAATTATAGAAGAGTTATTGAAAATTATATTCAAGTAAGTAGAATTGCTCTTGATGTATGTATAAATATGAGAAACTTGCATTAATATTTCTAATGCATATTTTTTCTATAATATGTCAAAAAGATTGTGTAAACCCAGATTTAAGTGCAGATTTTAGGAGAAAGCAAGAAAATCGACTAACAGAATTAACTGAAATACGAGGTTAACTTACAAGTTTTACAGAACTGCTTACTATTATAATAAATACTTTCCACTTCGCTTGAGTACATAGCACCAAATTGCACTATTCACTCTTTGATTTTAACTACAATGGGAACGATACCTCAAAGGACCTCTAAGGTAAACAGTGTCAGGGCTATTTAAAAGAAAATGAATTACACATATTATGTGACTTACAAAAAAAAATTCACAAGAACCACCTTTTTGTACTTTAAGAATAATACTTTTATAACTTTTATAAAGTCTTTATATTATTTTTACTATTCCACAAGTTCAGAAAATTTTGATAAAGATACACACACAGCATAAAATAACTTTTAAGACCGAAAAATATCGCAACTCGACTGCTTACAAATAATTAAACTCATTCTTCATTTATAAAGAATCGAATTTGACCTTATTTTTTTATGTGGTGGGTGCTTAGTTGCAGTGACTCTGTAAGCTGTATTTCTTGTCTGGCTACCACTTGTCTGCAACTCTCGGGGTGTAGTTTTTGTATGTGTCTAATTGTGTCCTAATGGCTTTGTGACAGTATCATGCCGCCTTTTATAATGCCGCGCTGTTAATCACTTTGCCCCAACAGCGAATGGTACCTAAATATCCCCGGATCCTATCGTTTCGCCACAACGATTGTCAGTCGCCTAACCACTGCGGCTATCGACCCGTTATTATATGTACACCTTATATTTTAACATCTTCTGTAATGTATTAATAATAATAAAAAGTATGTAATATATCTACATATGTACATATACAGGGTCGCTGATATGTATGAGAACGGTCGATTATTGGGTAAAATATACGAGGTACTGATAAAAGTCATGGCACGTCAAAATTACATTTTTTTAAGCGGAACCTCCTGTATATTATTGGATATTAGGTAGGTTACTCTAGTTTGCAGATGTCATTTTAAAATACTGTTAATATACAAAATTTAAATGCAACGGTAAAAAGCATCGTTTTTATTGCTTATTATATTATATATAAAGAAAAATTAATAATAAACACCGGCATTTGCTAGAAAACTATAGCTAGAGACTCCTTACTAAATTAGAAAGACTATTAAGATTATGAAATTTATTCTACTTACAATAATTAGACACTACCATGTAGATTTTTAAAAATATTTTATAAATTAATAAATTATTTTTGCGTTTCTTTATTGTTGTTTCCAAGTAAGCATGGCCCTTTAAATAAATAATACTTATAATGAAACCAAATATTGTTATTATTTTCTTACCAACAACAATTTTATTGCAATGATAAATAGTTATTGGTAAACGTTTTTAAATTCGTCAACTAAATCATTAATTTTATTAATAAACTATCCCAATAATTTTTTTTTTAAGCTATATATAGTGAATTTGTAAAGTATTACTCTATTTTTCTCTATTCTGCCGACATTTTTAAAGTAGGTTCCTTAATACACAAAATATAACAACTTTATTTCTTAAGGTATGATTTACTATGAATGATTTACTAATGAATTAATAAAATATGGAGGACAGACTTTACATGAACATATATGTACATCAATTAATAGTAAGTATATGGAAGGAGGAAATTATGCCGAAAGATTGGGAGATAGGACAAATAGTTACAATTCATAAAAAAGGGGACCAGCAATAATGCAAGAATTATAGAGGTATCACGTTACTATGTACGACCTATAAAATATTGTCTACCATAATACAACGGAGGTTAGCTACAATAACGAAAAATGTAATAGGGCAGTATGAGTGCGGATATATGCAACCTGAAACAAATAATGGAAAAAGCACGCCAGTACAAACTTAATATCCACATGCTCTTTATAGATTTTCGGCAAGTTTTTGATTCCATTAAAAGGACACAGTTAATGGAAGCTATTAAAGAACTTGGAATACCCGCAAAGTTAAGACGACTCATAACGATGACGATGAAAGACACAAAAATGACGGTCAAAACATTGAAAGGCGAAACAGCAGGGTTTGAAATTAATAAAGGAGTAAAGCAAGGTGATGCACTGTCGGCGACATTGTTCAATCTTGCACTGGAATATGTAACCAGGAATTTAAACAGGGGCACCCTGAGAACACAAGGAGGACAGATAATAGCATACACAGACGATATATGTATATCCTACTAATAGCAAAAACAAGGGATATACTATGCAATATGCTAGAGGAAATAGTACGGGAAGGCAATAGAATGGGACTAAGGAAAAATGAAGATAAAACAAAAATAATGGAAACTGGAAAGAAAATAACAACAGGCATAATACTCAAGGTGGGAAACTACAAATTTGGGAAGGTGAATAAAATTAAATACCTGGGAGTTAAAATCTGGAATGATGGAAAAAAGGGAAACTGAAATAAAGGAGAAAATAATAGCCGTAAATAGAACACATAACGCAAACAAGAAAATGCTCAGAACCAAACACCTTAGTAAGAAGACCAAGATAAGAATGCACGAAACATTGATAAGACCAGTAATGATGTATGCTGCGGAAACGATGACGATGACACAACGGGACGAAGAAGAATTAAGGATACTGGAAAGAAAAATATTAAGAACAATATTGGAACCAGTGAAGGTGGCGCATGATGAATATAGGATAAGAATGAATCACGAACTAAAACAGGAAATAGGAGAAGACTGTGCAAACAATTAAAAAAACAGAGAATAAAATGGCTTGGTCATGTATGGCGAGCAGGAGAAGAGGCACATATAAGAACATTAATGACATGGAAACCTAGTGGTTTAAGAAGATGGGGGAGACCCAGATCGAAGTGAATAGAAGAGGTAACCAGGGACCTAGAAGAAAAAGGCATTAGGAATTGGCAGAGAAAGGCGATAGATAGAAGGTTATGGAGGACAATAAGCCTGATGCTCTAAAATTATAAGTGGGGACTGATCCACCTCGCGCAAAGGGTCTAGAGATCTTCGAAAGAAGAGGTACAACTCCTGATTTACTATATAAAGTAATTAATATAACTTCATTTAAACAAGGCCATCCAACTTCTACTAGGTTACCTTTTTTCATTAATTTGAAATACTTTAACAATTAAATAACCTATTCAACATTATTAATAGCTTTGTTCGCGGACGGCATTCTGAACGTATTCGGGGATAAAAGACCTGCGCACTACAAATATGATCGTTATTGGTAACAGAATTTTCTCACCGGTGAATATGTTCTTTGTTCGCGCAATCCATTTTACAAATTCCGAAGTAGTCCGTCACATGTTCTGTAATCCTGAATCAAGGGCAAGAATTTTATATCCTACGCATGCGCTCTAAATTTTGATGTGAAAATACGCCATGTTCTTGCTTTCTTGCTATGGTTAACAGAGTTAAGTTGGAAACAAATTGGTTAAAATTGATATTAAAGTAAAAACGTACGATATAAAGAAAATTTTTTTATCTATCGAAATACAATGTTATGTATGTACGAGCTTTAAATCAATTCTAATTGACTAAAAATTTAACTCGTCCGAGAAGTGTTCGCGGATGAGAAAATTCCCTTTCGTGTTCCAAGATTCGCATAACGCAATAAAAAAGTACTGAACATCTTCCAAGTATATTCTGTATCTATTTGGGATCTCTTCCTCGAACAAATTATTATTATTATTACTATGCAAAGAAAGTTATTAATACAACCTTATTTGTCATTTATAAAATTACTTAATTACCTACTGGTAAGCGTAAATATTCCGTTGCCAATCACCTTCCTGTGAGAAAGCTATTTAAAGCATATTTAAATTTCGGTATATATTATGCATTCTCAAGAAATAATTTCAATTCTCCTACCTGATCCACAGAATTGCCCGGTGTTTTAAATACTAATACCCCAATAAATCACCTACCTACAGAAACCGGCGCCAGCCGAACGCTTGCCTGGCCTGATGGTGAGCAGTTTTGATAAACACTGCACTGTAGACGACGACATAAATTCTGACGGAAAGTGTACCTAAATTCAACCGTTTCCGAGTTATCGATTTTTGAAAATATTACTTAAATAAAATCTAGGTACCTTAGTAGGCTAAGACGCAGCATAAAAATGTCATAGTTTTCGTGCAAAATGGCATCTTTAAATGAAACCGAACGCATCGAAATTTTAATAATGATAGGGTATGGTGATAGAATGCAAAGCTTTGCGGAAGTAGTGGAATTATTTAACGAATTTCAAGGCCGGTAGCAGTAACAAATGAAGAGAATTCTTTGAATGTAATGTTGGATGTAGTGGAGAATCTGTAAACTACGATACAACAATTGACATTAAATTACAACATGAGTCGATATCGATATTCAATTCAAAAGATTGTCAAACGAGAAAAATTTTGTCCCTTTAGGATCCATTTACTACCAGCGTTAGGTGAAGCTGATTTTGATCGCAGAATCGAGTTCCGTGAAGTTATTATTGATAAATTGGGACAAAATTGTAATTTTGTAAATAATATTGTGTTTTTTGATGAGTGCACGTTTTGTTTGAATGGGCAAGTCAACCGGCACAACTGCAGGTTCTGGTCAGAAGAAAATTCACACCCAACGACCCCAGAATGTCAGTGGCGTGGTATTATTGATGAGCATGTCATAGGACCGTATTTTATAAATGGAAATTTAAACTCTGCTCGATATTTGGTACTTTTGCAAGAATCAATAGTTCCAGACCTTATTCGATTATTTCCGAACGATAATGATCCAAATTTAATAGCAGAACACATTTGGTTTCAACAAGATGGGGCATTTTGCGATTGAAGTACGGGAATTTCTAAATCAAACGTTTCCTGGCAGATGGATAGGACAGAGGGGAATCATGGAATGGCCAGCTAGGTCTCCCGATATGACCGCCCTTGACTTTCTCTTGTGGAGTCATATTAAAAATTTCGTTTACAAAAATACACCACTCAGTGTCGAACAAAAAGTTACAAGTCTTTATTCTGTTTACGATATCGGCGCAAAACCCCATTCTCATAACTTTTAACTCTCTCATCTCTCATTAGATGTGCCCGCCTAAAGCGATAATAAAAGTGATGAATTATCCGTGATTTGCACCAAGTTGTAAAAAAAAACAATCTTCTACTAATTTGTTTTCATAGAGTATCGATGTAATTACCAAGCATTAATTTGTTGTTCATAACTGCTTCCGTTTAGTTTTTTTTTCGCTTTCTTGAATCCAAAGACGAAATAGATCATTTTTCTAGTTATATGCTTCTTAGAACAAAAATAATATAATTATTGTAAACTTGCAGGCACATATAATTGAAAAAAGCGTGATTATTTAACTTATAGTTGATTGACCGAGATTATTGTAATGTGCTGGGTGGGAATTTTGTATTAGTGGCGATAGTAATTGGGTGTAATTGAGGAATGAAATCTCGTTCCAATACCAAATTAATTCTGAATGTAGAGAAAACTAATGTATTACATTTCTCAATGCTAACAAGGGATGTAAGAGGTTATGTGAGGACAGAAACTCTGACCAACATTCGATGTCTGAAGTGGCTGCAGTTAGTTCGTTTGCCTTAGCTTGGACTTAATTAGTAAAATCAAATTAATAAATTAATCGGTAAATTAGCTACAGCTTATTGTGGATTTCTGAGGTGTGATTACTTTAAATTATTTAAAATAATTTTATTAAATTCATTCAAAATCTCGATTGCGTTATGTGAGATTTTTTATTGGGTAGATCGTTATCAGTTATAGCTATATTTGTGCAACAGGAACTTATAAGATGTTTATGTAACGCAACGTCTAGCGCACCGTACAAGCAATTTTTTTAAACATTAGCATCACCACCTTACTTTTGATTACATATAAATGAATATATTACAATATTTATATAACGATATATTGGATTATTTACATGTGTTACTAGTTTAACCTTTAACCCAGCGTACTTACAAGATTGTAACCATTAACACAGATTGTGTCAGACTAACATTATTAAGATAAATGATGAAACACTGTAGAATATGTAACCAGAAATGCTTGTGTTCTTTTCAATAATTATATTGCAGAATTCTAAATATGTATATAGAATATTCTTGATTGATAAGATGAAATAATAGTTTTATAATAGTAGTTTTTCTGAGTCCTTGTACGCATTTGAAATTAATACCTAATCACTTCTCTAACTCCAAAAAATTGTCTGAAGTGAAAAGATAATAAAATTCTACAAAGTTTTTCTAAGATAGACTTTAGACTGCTCGCCTAAAAACAAAAACCTTAGATAAAAACAATATCTTTAATACGTCAATTCTCCTATCTGCGAATTTACATAAAAAGTGTGGAGGTTCCTGGTGATTCTTAAATATTTTTCTGATACTACACTGTAACAATTATATCTTATCTTTTATTGTAATATATACCTGATGCTGTTAAAAGTTATATATTCCAAATACAGTATGTATAGTGTCTTTTATTTTGTTGTATTGTGTTACCCATTTAGCTTTTCTGGGATGTAATGTCCAAATTATTTTTTTCTTGTTTTTTTATTATGTTTTATATAATATTTCTTGTTTTATTTGATTCAGATTTCCTTTACAAAGACTGCTACACTCCGAACCTGAAGAGCACAGACTATACCATTGGGCTTCCAGAATGGGACGAGATTCTAATCAAGAGTGTGAAGATATGTTTCCTACGTGTTCATTTTCATTGATCGACATGGCTTTAGGCGGTTACTCTAATATTGAAGACGAAGGACTTCCACCTGAAAACACATGACACTTGTAGATTACATTCTATTGTGAAAACATGTTCAGAAACTTATACAATTTATATCAATTCATCTTACGCAAAATAAGTTTTTGTTTTAAACGAGTTACAGCTACGTCATAGAAGTAGGAAAACCTTTGCTTATCAATAAGTATAACAAGAAAATGATTATCGACATTTTCGTAAAAAATACAGTATATGCCCCATATTATCTTCGTGCTTTCTATTCATCAATGCATTAAAATAGAAAAAATATTAGATTTTGAATACTTACAAGATTTTTCTGTGAACATTACTATGTGTTGCGTTATATGGAGATGATAGAATTACACAAATATCTCTAAGACGGATTAATTAATTAACCTCAATAGGGCAGAAATAAGTTAGTCCCTTTTAAGTATATAAACAGATTAGGATTAGATTGGCTTGTTTTGTCAATTGTGACTTTGTAGTTTATTTTATCATAGGTCAATAACTCAGATTAAAAATGTGAAAGCTAGTTGCCTTATGTATAAAGAATTTAACTAATTAAATAGTGCCCCTAAAAGCCAGGCTGCGTAAAGATAAGTTAAATAAGAGAAGGCTTTGTAACAGACTTTCACAGATTTTCTAACAAAAATTTGTACTTTGTGTATATAAAGTAATACTACTTAAGCGATTTAACAGAGAAAGCAATTATCTCTTGGTATATAAACACTATAGTTACATAGATATAAAATATAACATAAGCCCTATAAATTACATTCCTGAAACTATCCTGAACTGTTCCCAATGGAAGCGACAGATTCATTAATGTCGTCCTTGAGCGTAATAATTACACACCAGTTTCTACATAAAAACATGTTACACGATTCAAATACTTGTTGACAACATTGTTGTTTTTACTTCGATAAATTTTGTTTACGTATATATAATAGTTTTATACATTGACGGAGCAATTTTTCTTTATGCCGACAATAAGTTAATTCACATAATGTCAGAGTAGTACTTAACAGTAAAATATAATATGTGCTAAATACCAGAATATGTTTGCACTAATGTATGTATCCTTCATAACATCTATGTAGATATTAGTTTAGGGTTTCTTATATAAAAGCATAAAGAAATTTGCAAACGGGAGGTGCAAATTTCAAAACACTATTACTATACGAAAATGTGTCTTTGTAACACACAATTTAGGTTTTCTATATGGTGACCTTAAGATATTTTACTTATGGCATTTTTAGAATAGCTATTCACACGTACAGTACGATAATAAACTTTGCCAATAACACGTGAATTAACAATTGATTTAAATGCCAAATAATACGTTCCAGAACTAAGTAATTTGATGTATTGCGAAAAGACATAATCTCAATATAAAGAAGACGTAATATTTTGGCATGCAGATTTTGTTTTCTTATTTATGATATCTATGTAGCAGGTAATAAAATGTAAAGTTACAAGATGGAGGTTATTTAAACACTATCCATGGAATTAATTTATAATCTCGAAATTGATCGAAAATTGGTACATGACATGGTATATGCCAAAAATACTTTTTATAATTCTACAAATAACAGATATACGGAGTGACTATAAATTCTGAACTAGTAAACTTGCAGGAATTGTGAAAATAATAGGAAATATTTTATATATGAAAGTATTGCAGTTATATATTCCCAGCGTTTAAAAAACGCAAACTCGACTTCCAGTTTATCGGGAAATTGAATCATCTTTGACATTTTATGAAACACCTGTATTTTATTAAAAAACTCTTAGATATGTATAGGCCTAAAGTTAATAATAATTGACTAGGGATTTACGTTCCAAATGTTCTATGCGACCAAAAATTGTACTAGATACATTGGAAAAGTGAGCTTCACTGCTCTAACTTTTAATGCGTAACAAGTTAAAGTTAAAATCGTCTTGCTGTAACCAATTTGAAGGTAATTCTAGGATGCCATGAGCAAACTATTAAAGATATATAAGTGGCAAGTTAGTAGTTGATGAAATAATCGTAGGGTAATTAACAATTTACTTGGCAAGAAAAATAAAACAAATAATACTGGACAACAAATTTGACTACATATGTTATTTAAAAAACGATTTTTTTGTTAATTTGGGGCGCTAAATATAAAAACTACAATGAAATTAAAAACTTTGCAATTTCAAGAACAAGTTTTTTATTTTATTTTTAACAAAAAATAAAAAATAGATACTTTTACACTTTTAAGGTCTACCCAGACACATCAGTGCTGTGTCCGTTCAGTATCAGTGTCAGTGAAAAATAAAATATCGTTGCGTTTGCTTCAACCAGACTTGTTCACACACGTCCGACACAGTGACGTGTTTAAGTAGATAGTATTCTTCACTGACACTGATACTGAACGGGCACAGCACTGATGTGTCTGGGTAGACCTTTAGAGTCAGTAAATGAGTAGTTTTTTTTTCCGATGCAGGGGCACGAGGAGGGTGCCATTTGAAAAAATTAAGTTATGGTTTTTCAAAATTTCGAAGAGTTAACGTGCCATTGTAATGCAGCCGCACAATGTAGACAGCCGTTCTCGGCGCTAACATATGCTCCAACATGTTTAAGCATATTATGAATTGTAAATTGATATTCGAAAAATCTAGTGTTCTCTGATTTTTTAATAGCAATATTTTTTAGAAAAAATTGAATAACTACAAAAGGTCTGAATCAAATTGAAAAAACTAAAGGTAAAGCTTAAACATAGGTAAATCCAAATATGTAATAATATACAGGATATTCTATTAAAAATAAGAAAGTAGATGGCGACTTCCGGTATAACTGGAAGTGCTAGAAATCTAATTATATTTTCCTTGAAGAGAACATAATGGAACATAATTCCGAATTTTAAAATTTATATTTTGGCCAAATCTCAATAAACTTCTAATGAGCGGTCTCACTGAGACACCTGTATACACAAAACTGAGATTAACAGTAAACTGCTTTATGAACTTCCATAGCAACACAGCTCACAAACTCATATCGTGGTAATATTTTTATTTACCACCGGATGACATTTATTTACAGTATTTGTTATTACAAATACTGTACAGAGTATTCAATATTTTAAATACTTAGTAATTCAATTGTACAAAAGATCTTATAAGCCTCACGACTGGTTCCGCTCATTCTTCAAACGGTTTTCCTCAACCGGTAAAACTTACCGTTCTTAATATACTTAATTATCCTGACTTTTCCAGCACTGCAAGTTTTAAACAACCTTTAGATACTAAGTATGAACATTCAGGAAATTTGGAAAGCAGAATTTAATCGAGATGTATCCTCGAAAAAAACAGAATCAATTTAGTTAGTGTTGTGGAAAAGCATTGCATATTTGCAATTATGTCACAGTTAAGAGCTGAAATACTGTTGGCACTAGTATACATTTTATTTCTCTTCTTCTGAATGGATGCTATTCAAAACTTACACCTGTATACGAATCTCTACAGATAGGCAGCCAATTTAGCCACAGTGTTAAAAGGTACATTGGCTATCACGTAAAATGCATTCTTAAATTTTGTTAGCATATAATTTTGTACTGTGACTTCTTATTGCATAATGTTCTTAAAACTGGTTAACAATAAATTTACTATATGAATAAAGTTGAAACATATACGGAGTGTGTTACTCATATTTGATCATATATTGCTCTGTTTCTTATAAAAAATAATAAATTTAATCTAAAATTGTTGTGTAAAAAAAAATGAAGAAATTAGAAAATACTGATATTTTATTTGTTATCGTGCGTATAATGTACTTGATAATTATAAGATCAAACACGTGTCATAAAACAAATTCATTTTGAAGTTTACTTTTTCTTATTTATAAGAAAAAAAGAAATACACATTGTAATTAATTGCATTAGGGTGTAATGAAAGTTGTCTAATTTTGTATTAGTGAAAGCAGTTCAGCACGTTTCAAATAGAGGACACTTCTAGTGTTAAAAATTATGTTTTTGTGAAGATTATATTTTGCCATAGCATGACATCACCTTCAAATTGAAGTAATTTGTTAATTTGTTTTTGGTGTTAGAGCAACAGTACCGTCCTCTATTTTAGGTTAGACGAATGCAAAGATTCTAAGAAATAATATTTATAAATTTAAAGAAGACAGCATTCTAAGGAAAAGAGAAACAATAATTCCACGAAAAAGAAACAAAACTTGCTAAAATTCTTCGTTCTTCCTATTAACCGACCATTCCTCATCAAAATCTTCCCGGTCAGCTACGTGATTATATAAATTGCACTCTAACCGAAAAAATACAATTCTGCCGTCGAAATGTAAAACCCGACGTATTTCAAATAAGGAATGTTATTGATGTCTTTGCAGCTCGCCAGGAAGACTCGATGGAGTTAGTTCCGGATTTAAAGATAAGTTCTACCAAAAATTTGCAAAATCTGTTTATGGATACTATTTTGCAATTTCCCTTTCTTCCTTTTCAGGCTTCTAGTATTAATTGTAGTTTTTATTCTCCGTTTTATTGATTACTTGGCAAATCATAACTAGTACATATTATAATTACTGACATCGTTCGTGTTGAACATGGAAACATTTTTGAACACACACCGTGTAAAATAATCTGAGGATTCTTTAGGTATACAACTTTATACTAAGGTTAATAGCAAGCACAGCAATATAACAATTGTTATATGATATAACATAAGGAAATTATTTTTGTGCTGAGTTCCTCCAATTTACCTTTTCCATATATATTATTATAATGTTTTTTATTATTTTATATATTTATTTATATTTTTGCATCACTGGATATATGTTTTCTGAATCCATTGATCTGCAATACATTCATTGTGTGTATATAACTTGAGTTACTCACTCAAATTTATATCTAATCTTAAAATCTACCAAATTATTTGTAGAAGTAAACATTTTAAATAAAATGATATCAGCATTTAATAGAACCAGAATTTAGTGAGACTCCAAACTCTATGACACACTTATAACTAAAGTAAATTTAACATAAATGACTGGCTCAGTATTTCACTCCGATTTTCAAAATTTTTGACGACGCATCACCATACAAAATATAATAATAAAACAATTTTGCTATAATTTAACCTATATAATTTCAAACAAATTACCCAGCAAACAAAAAGTCGTCATCAGGACGTCAAATTTCGTATTTTGAAGACCAAAAGACGTCCTTCAAAGACGTCCTTAAGAAGAATGTATGACGTACTTATATCACATCCTCACGACGTCATTGTAAGACGTCTATACGTACACGTCTGTGAGGACGTCTGTACACGTCTTTGAGAATGTATATACATGTCTGTGAAGACGTCTATATCCGTCTCCAAAGACGTCTGCATACGTCTCCAAGGACGTCTATGCACGTCTTCGAAGACGTGTGTATTACGTTTACTTATCTTTTATTTCTGCAGATATAAATTCAATTTAGGTCAATAAAACAACAAATATTATAAACCAATTTTGATGTATTTTAAAATAAAATACATTTATAGTCGATTTATTGTCCTAAAGTGATTTTATATCTGACGAAACAAAAGATAAGTAGACATAATATACACGTCTTCCAATGAATGTAATATACGCACTATTTTCCTCTTCACAGATAGTACTTACCTTTATATTTCTTTTTCTTATAAGAGAAAATACTGTTATGTAGATGTTAAACAAATATTATTTTAGATGCTGAATCTGCTAAAAAATATATAACTAACATATAATCAGGTTTAAGTAAATGTATAGTGAAGAACAAGTTCATACATATGTTTGTTACTACTTTATTAAAGGTTCGCTTGTTATCAAAACAATACATTATATTATAAATATATAGGTATAACGTAATAAATTCAAATTTAATGTACTTACATATAGCACCCAGCTGTTCAATGGCGCCGTAGCGTGATAAGAAACTTACACCAACTGAAACAATACCTACGATAACACCTAACCAAGCCTAACGTACGCCGTGGTCAGCCGTGGTTCACAGCAATACTAGGAAATGCGGTAAAGTACCGGTTACACTAGCAGGGAGCAGTGTTGAACGGCGGTTAATGGATATATGTTTGTGTTTTAGACACTTTTATAATATTTTCATTCAATTCTACCTATTTATAGCAAAAAAAAACAGAGAGTATTTAAAAATATTTTTTGTATATTTTATGACTAGAAATAATAATTGGGTCAATTTCCGTGCATGGCAAGTTTGGAGCTAAGATTGATGTTTGAAACATTGTTTGTCATTACCGAACCTTGCAGTTACCTTGTTAGTAATATGAAACAAGTTGTATTTGATATAATTCAAGTTTGTTAATATGAACAATTTTATTTTATATCACATGGATTTATTAATGACAAAAAATCTTTTCGGTCAACGTTTTAAGTGATTTATTCGACAATTTAATAAATATTATTAATACATAACGTCTTAAAGACGGTGCACTTAGACTATTATAAAATTAGTCAAAAATGACCAGCACTGGACGTCTTCAAGACATCATATTTTGGCGATGACTTATTTCGTCAAAAATGAACAATATACGACGTACTGAAAACGTAATATTTTGACGATGACGTAGTTCGTCGAACACGACGTCCTCAAAACGTACCCGACGTCTCTCTGTTTGCTGGGTAGCCAGACTAAATGAATCAAACCGTATAGAAAACAGCAAACTAACGGTGAGATTATGGATATTGCGTTTTATATTACTAATTGACTTTCGCTGCGAAATGTGTGATTAACGCTGCAGTTAATTGGCAACACAATTAGATACTTGAATCTGGTTATTTCCAGCTTCGTAGGAAACTTTCTATTAAGTCAAAATATCCATGTACATACATTAAATAAATACAGCACTCATAAATATTTATGAATGAAGTTTTTACGCCCTCCTTATTTACGTTAATGAATCACATATTTGCACGATTAATGAATGTTTTGTTATTTAGAACTTTGCACAAAACGTTATTGCATTGTAAAATAGCTAGTCATTAATTCCTGGGTGTATACAATATTGTTCAAAAGTTATATCTCTGCCTATGTCAATAGGTACAGGATGAATCAGATATAAAAAAGGAGGACTATAGTTACGCTCTTTCCAGAATTATTTTTATTCACTAATGTATTTCAGTGAGCTGATATTAAACATCTCGAAAGCAGCCGTTGCTTTTTACATCATTGCTTTTATTAAAATAAAATGCACAAATGGTTACAAATGGTGCAATGGTACAAATGGTCATTCATAAATATTAAAACAGTAGAGGTCCTAAGACAGAGCTCTGCAAAACTCCACATTCGTTATATAGATAGCTTGATTTTTTGCCTTCAAACTCAACTACTTGACGACGATCACAAAGATAAGAAAAAAACCAACTATAAATTTCTCCTCGAAGGCTATAGTGATGCATTTTATTTAATAATAGTTCGGGATTAACTAAATCGAAGGCCTTTCTTAAATCCATAAAAATTCCAATTGCTTTCCTGTACAAATCCATTTCACAATACAATCGGTTTAGAAAGACTAACATTTCTGTGTCGAGCGTTTTTCCTGAAAGCCATGTTGCTTTGAAGAAAAGATATTATATTCAAGAAAAAAGTTGTAAACCCGGTTAAAGACCACACGTTCGAGTATTTTGGAAATGGAAGACAGCAATGTAATAGTTATGCACATACTCCTTATATCCTTTCTTGTATAAAGGAAGTAAGTAGTATATATTATTACACTAAGTATAATATATGTATTTATGTATGTACCATCTTTGGCAAATGAAATCGAATTTTTGATGAATTTTCATTTACTAAATAAAGGCTATACTTTGAAGCAACTTGAAGAACTTCTTTAGCGTAATTAAATTTACTTTAAAGCAAAGCCTTTATTTACAAAATCAACATTCCCCGATAAAAAATCGCATTTAATTTGCCAAAGATGGTACATACGTAATTATCGTAATTTATATAATTGAAAAATGAATTGCATGGAAATACATAGATTGTATAGATAACTCCCCATACACAAGTGTTAAGTGAGTCACCGCAGTAAGGTTGCTATTAAGCTTTAGCTCTTATTCTTAAGTAGGTATCCGCTATTCTCCAGGAAAATGACAGTAATATAGTTTATTAATAATAATTAGTAAACAACAACTAATTAGAGCAGTATTACGATTCACTTGTAGATTAGTGGCCCAAGAACAATATTTATATTTCTTCTATTTTCTCATATTTAAATAGAAAATTCTATTTTATCATTCAAACGCTTTTTCAGTAATCTTTTAAATTAAAAATACATTTTTTTCTTTATATTGTGCTTATTGTAGTTTAGCTTTAGTGGAAATATTAATTAATACATTTGAAAATACTTTACTTTTGAAAATAGCATAAATACTATTTATGTCAAACACCGTCCACTTACTTTATAATTTAATGAAAGTAATAATAAAGGATATATTGGTTTAATACAACTATAAAAATTTGATGATTTGAATGATTTGAATTATTCGTATATCAATCTATTTTTTGTCAAGCTCTAACAATTATTTGCGAATGTAATTAAAATTCTATATATCAATGAATTCTTTGTTTTTTAGATATTCTTGTTGATAGGCATGACCATTTATATTATTAGTATTTTGAAACATATTAAATGTCAATTTCTTCCACTGAAGAAGTCTTAACGAAAACATAATATTATATGTTCTGGAATAAATTGATATTTAATTAACTGTTGTTTTATTGACCTATAAGCGGAAATATTTCAGGATTTGAGGATAAATAAATATAATAAATGAATATAAATATTTAATTCAAAATTATCTTCATATGTAATCAAGAAATTATATTATTCAAATTTATAAATACCATTAATTGAATATATGAACATATCATGTAGAAAAGTACAATTTTAAGTATGTTACCTACTAATTTGATAATTTTTTATTACAAATACAGTCCTGAAAACGTTCATGTCAAGTTTATCAAGTTGTCGATCCCGTTGTTATCGAAAAAGTACCCTCACATATCATAGCAATATATGAAAACCTAGTTAAAGGTTCATTGTAATAAATTTCAGGTAAATTTATATTATTAAGTATTCATCCAAAATTAATAACTTTTTAAAAAGTTCATAAAGTAATCTATTATCTTTCGTCTGTTTCCAATCTGAAATTTTCAAATTCGATATTTTATTGTTTAATATTTACGATTAATGATGCGTTCTTTTTAAATATCTTCTACTGTTAATTTATAAATAACAACGTTTTGATCATTTTTTAAATTTTTCTTTTCAGATTCTCAAGATCTTAATTAATATTAGATATCTAATAATAAATTTTTGATTACTATCGCGTTCCTAAATTCATATTTTATCTTTCTACTTTTTCTTTCTACTTACCCTTTTCTATTCGTTAGTTTTAAATTCATCGTACACAAAATATTTGGTACTTAATTTTTGCCAGTCACTACTCCAACAATCGATACATACAATTAATAATATTTTTCGAAGTGTTATTTTATCGTTCAAATTTGTAATTTAATATATTATGATATGAATCAAATTGCTGAAAATGTAGATTATTTTAACTTTCGATAAATAACAAAACCTACTCATATTGTCAAATCTAGATTTTATTTATTTTTTAATATATGTAGATACAAAGGCCATAACCACTTAAGATGTAGGAAAATGCTTTTACGTATTATCAGCTGTGTGGTGGATATTAAATGTATGTAAAATATTAACTTGCTAGAGGTCATACTCGAAGAAAAAATAAATAAAATTTACAAAGAGATTTCTTTTCTCGTAAGCTACTAAACGTATTGATTTGCAATTTTTATATATTAAAAATATATTCAAAATACTTTAGATGTTAAAACATGAGCATAATTCCTATTTGTTATGAGGGCTTCCGGGTTTTGACCGCGTCATAGTAAAGTACATATATACAATACAAAATAAAATAAAAACAAGAATGAAAATGAAAAAAATACAAAAATATATATACAACTTACTCAAACTCGACGTTTCGCCACTAATGTAAGTGGCTTCTTCAGGAGCAAAACTACGTGAGGGGCGCCAGAAGGTCACGGTAACTCAACGTGTCAACCACGCTAGAGGCGAAAACCTTCTGACACAGAAGGTCGTCAGAAGCGTCGTCTAGCGTGGTTGAAGATCGCGCCCCTCACCTAGTTTTGCTCCTGGCGAAACGTCGAGTTTGAGTAAGTTGTATATATATTTTTGTATTTTTTTCATTTTCATTCTTGTTTTTATTTTATTTTGTATTGTATATATATACTTTACTATGACGCGGAGGCAAGGGGTAGGTACGAAAATTCGCTAGGAAGTGGGGGCGCGTACGAGTCTCTCTATCACGGTCACGCTAGGGCCACTTAAATTATCAAGGTCAAACCACGTTTAGTTTCTTCAAATGCGAGAGGTAGCGCTAAGATCGGCCGAAGTTTGCGGTCGGTCATTCCCGGACGCTCGAACGCCATATTTCAGTTGCTTGTTTATTTTTCGTTTGAGCACTTGGCTTGGTTTTTCTACAACTGTTCTTATATCCCAGTTTAACATCTGGGTGCCTGGACATGAGGATATTAGAGGCAATATAATAGCCGATGAACTAGCCAAGGAGGGTTCTAGGAAACACTTCATAGGACCAGAACCCGTATGTGGAATCACAAGGGATTCTACTAGAAGGGCGATTTGGTCTTGGTTAGATAAGGAAAGAGTAAGGAAATGGAGGTCGATTGAGGGTCAACTCCATACTAAAGCGCTAATAGGGGACGGGGACGTTAAGTTCTCTGAAAGCCTAATTAGACGCAGTAAAAAACAAGTTAAGACCATTATTGGGTTGATAACTGGACACTGTCCCTTAAGGAAGCATCTATGCAACACGGGTCGGGTGAGCGAACCCTGGTGCAGGAGATGCGAGTTACAGGAGGAAACAAGTTTACACGTAATCTGCACATGTGAGGAATTGAAGGCACTCAGGCAGAAACATTTCGGAAAGGATTTACTGGAGCCTTCGAGGGTACTCAAGTTTCCAGTGGGCAAGTTACTGGAGTTTGTAGAGGACAGTAAACTTCTCAACTGGAGATGAGGGCTCCAATAGGGATGATACAAAGAGCACCCAGCTCAAGTGCCTGGACAATAGGTGTCCAACCCTAACTGAATGAATGGATGAATTAATGAATGAATCCCAGTTTAACATCTTTTAGTTTATTATAGTTTTATTTTAGTATTGGAGTAGTAGTTTATAGTTTTATTAGCACTATTAGCAGTAGTAGTAGTACTAATAGATACTTCTAGTTTAGGTTAGAATTCCTTTTGTAAGTATTTCCATTTTTGGCATCAAGCGTTTGTTGTTGCGTTTTATTTTGTAGTAGTAATACTAGATTTGTTAATACTATTAGCAGTCGTAATAGTATTAATAATAATATAATAGTTCTGGTTTTGGTAGGTATCCCTTTATATGATCATCTATTTCATATGATATTGTTTCGCATATCTGGGTTTCTCTTTCAATTCACTCATAAAATTGTAAATTTACAGTCAAACACATCCACAATACGCTAAAAGTGAAAGAAATGTAGATATATGTATGTGTTTGACGATAAATTTACTGTTTTATGAGTGAATTGGAACATTAACAAATATTAAAAAAATAATAATAATTTGAAATTAGCTGCCTTACAAAATTAGTTTCTTCATATCCTGTAGTGCCGTTTCACATGGAGCGTATGGTCAGGACGGATCGTCAGGACGTATAAGCAAGCACCATGCGTTTAAATGTGTAATTTCACATGAAGCGCGTATGATCAGTCCGTACGATTTCGTACGACGGGCGTACGTCGGGCTCGTGCGTTGTCGTATCGTCAGTACGCGCACGAGTCATTGTTTTATTGAGTAACTTCACATGTGAACTGATGGTCAGTTGCGCACGATTTTGCCTGTTGCCAGATTCGCCCTTTCTAGCACACACGTGGCTTTCTATTGCACTATAGCCGTTTTATCAGTCAAGCCAACGGCAATTGTTCTATTACCTCGATATATTCCGCTCAACAAAAATGGCAACACCGACTTGTCGGTTGTTGACCATACGCTATCCATGTGAAAGGAGTACGTCGCGTATGGAAATTCGGCGCGTATGATCAGCGCTGACGATCCGACCTGATCATACGCCCCATGTGAAACGGCAGTGGCCTATCTCTATTATCTCTGATCAGTCTAGTCTCGTCTAGTCTACAGCGCTGTGATAAACTCACGCGACCCCACTTCTTAGCGAATTTTCGCACCTACCCCTTGCCTCTTCGCGCCGTTATTTATCCTATCTCTGAAATCGACCGGTATACAGACATATGCAATATATACTTAAATATTTATTTCTCAGAAATATGGGAAGTGTGTAACATATTTACATATACAATGAACATTTTCTATATACCGCGTATAGAGATATACAAATATAGTAAAAATGCATCACGAATAGAAATTTAGTAGTATACAGGGTGCCCACCTAGTACGCCGAAGTCCAATATCTTGGGTGATAAGAGAGATAATTGAATTTTTTTTTATTTCACGTCTAGTTTTTTCAAGATCTACAAACCTAAAATAACGCCGATTATACAGGATGTTCTATTTCCTCTGCACAGACAGTAACTTTGTTTTTTTTTAATACAAACCTATATTTTTTATAATTTATTTTAATCTACATGAAAAATAAACGAGACTTTATGTTAAACGGGACTTATCATGTTTTTCTTTTATTCTTCCTTTTATTTTATTGTTGTAGTAAACTCCTCTCTTCAGGAACTTTATTATTTATTAAACATTCTCTATAGCTAAATGAGCTAGGTTTTGAGTTATTTGCGTTTCTATAAGTAGAAAACATGATTTTAAATAAAAAGGGTTTGATTTGAATTTGAATTGAATTGGTTCACCGTGGAAATATTAAGCAAATATTGATGCTGAGTTAAGAAATAGTAAAGTATGTACTTTATTATTTCTTAGCAGTTTGCGATTGCAGTTACAATGGAAATAGTAGCAGAATAGTTAGTAGTCAACATTCTTAAGTATTATCTGAGACAGAATTGAATGACAATATTGATATTGATGATATTAACGAGGTTGAAGGTTTGATATAACAGAATAATTTTATTTCTGTTTGTATAAGTTAAAACTGATTTTTTTCTTGAGAAGTATAGATTGATATGGTTTTTGTGTTGGGAGGAATTTATAATTATATTATATTATATATATATTATATTATAATTTATAATTATATTATATTATATTATATATTTTATTCGCAAGGAGACTTTATCACCAGCAATTCTTTAGTAGACGACAACCAAGAACATAAGCTTTTGAAATTTTCTTGCAACGGTTTTGTCGGACTGAAACTATGAGTTATGAAAAAATTTAAGTGAACCAATACCGTTTAAACATAAGAATAAATGGATCTATATTATGCTCAACGAAACCAAGAGATGACTGATGACGACCGTAGAGAGACCAGAAAAATATATAAACAAAAATAAATAATTCGTTCCTTCTTTATTTTTTTGTTTTTTTCAATAATTAAATATTGTCTTATTAACACTTTGTGTTTACTATTTTATGTCGTTTTCCCATTTAAGTTACTTGTAATTCTAAAATAAATTTCACACAGGTTAATCGTAATCATATAGATCAATCATAGCTAATACTGTTTTTTTTTCACTCAACTTTGCGTCAGATAATGAGAATTTTAACGATTTAGGTATAGAATTGTATTTTCCCAGCTATGCAGCAGTTTTCGTCTAATATTGCTATTCAACTAATTAAAATCAAAGCCGTTTTTATTTAAAATGTTTTCGATTTATAGAAACGCAAATAACTCAAAAACTACCACAGTTAGCCAGAAGGAATGTTTAATAAATACTAAAGTTTGTGAACAGAGGAGTTTACTGTAATAATAAAATACTGCTGTTCCATTTGAAATACGTGAGAAAATAAACATTCCGAGTTATAAACATTGAATACTCGGATAAATAAGTAATTTCTGATGAACGGAGATCACATTAGAAATGTTTCTAGCGCAAATGAATTAGTTTATGTGGAAGCTGTAGTGCGGTGAGAGGCGCCAAGTTTGTTATTAAATTAATGCAAAATTTCCCATATCTTCTAAAGTAAAGTGAATAACATAGCAAAACCCTATATTATACTAAAGGTAAGACTAGAAGTAAGAACAGTAAAAATATATAGGATATTCCATTTGAAATAAAGTAAGTTTAGTTTAGCCTGGCTTTATGTGACACGCTTCAACTTTTATCTTAATAATATTTTCTCATTTCGCTTATAATACAGGAGTAATTGGACTTCGCACTAATTCCCCGCCCTGTAGGTATATAAAATATGTACATACAATCAAAATTCTTAATATGGCAAGCAAAACGTTTACCAGCTCTGTTCAAATGAAAATTACAACAGTATTCATATGAGTAATCACTTCATACGATTTCAAGAGAAAACAGACAATGGCGTATCCAATTTTTTTATTTTTGGGTTGTGATGTAAATTTGGAAGTATTTAAGAGAATACCGTGCGTCACTACCAAATTGAAATTCCTGCTACAATTTATTAGTGTTACGACAATTTCAAGTTCACTATTTCAAAATAAACGACATTGTTCACTATTATCTTGACCTTATGTGTACGTAAATATTTTCGCAGTGTCATAATAATTATTGTATATACGTTATTTCTGACACTAAATATATCTTAATGGTTTAATTGACAAGTAATAAAAAGTTAATAGAAATTTATTTGAAAATATTGCGTTCATCTATTGTCTCAAGTAAATAATTTATACAATTAAATGTATATGTATGTGTTGTATACAGGGGAAAGATGAATTTAGTTCAAGTAACTTTATATTTAGCAACTCATATTTAAACGTGAAACCTAGTTATTATAAACACCTTACAAATAAGTATTTAATCAATGTAACTAAAATTAGTTTATAGAATACGAGCAACCAAATATAAAGTTACATCAAATCTTTCAGTGTAAGTATGTACGGACTTTATGACCGGAGAGTTTAATATAATAAGAAGGAGATCTAATTTGTCTTTTGTAGGTATGTGTTTTACTGAAAACAATATCATGTCTCACCTGTACGCAGTTAATTAATTGTTGCTAAGAATTGTAATAAAAGCCGTGCTTATATGTTTATTATAATAAAATAATTAAAAGATATACATCAATAGATCACCTCTTTCTCTTGTATTTACGTATGCATGTTATTTAATACTGACTTCTTAAGATTAAGGTCTTTATACAGAAACAACGTAACATTTACCAGAGCAAAACTATAAAGGCAACTTTTTTAACTGAGTCTCAATGTACATTATGTCGCTTGAAAAGAGCACGTGCGTTATTATGTGAAGAACAAATTTATTTATGATTTTGCTGGCATTTTGAATATTGTTTAGTTCGGCGTATTTTATAACACATGTGTACTTTAATACATATCGACACAATTGCCTCGTGGAGCACAATACTACATCTGACAAGGGCTTCTGTAACAATTCATTATAATATACAGTAAAATATATTTAGAAGTATAGACACGATTTTTCTTTTCTTTTTTGGAAATAATATGTAATTTACATGTGTTAAGTCAATTGTTACAATTCTATTGTCATTTTCTGAATAGAATTGAATAAATATACCTAGCATCTAACATGAGACTAAAAATATTCCTATTTTCTGTTACATATAAGTTGTAATAAACTTTTTGCAATTAATTTTATAGGTAACACATGTATTTATATAACTTTTGAATATTACATCATTTAAATATAAGTACGTTATTCTAGAAAAAGTGAATCTCGTATGGCATCTACTAGAAAATCCATCGTTATTAATGATACTCTACATGACATTCTGAAATACAACGCTATACCAACAATAAATACGCTTAATTGACACAGTATACAACGCACATTCTTTTAAACGTACACAAACAATGCAAATACATGTGTATGTATTCAATTTTATTGAACTAATTTGTAGTATGTGTGGCGCCGCTAACCTTACTCGCATATCTTTGATTCGTCAAGCAATGGAAAATTACTGGATAGGAGACGTCAACGAAATTTCAAGGACGGTTGTATTATCCTCAAAACATTATGAAACGACCGGAAGGTGAATTATATACATACAATCTTACGACAGATTTCCAGAAAAGAATTACCTAATTCAGGAACAAGCTATTAATAATTAAATGCAAATCGAGGTTCTTGTATGTATGTAGTTATCCAGTTTACGGTACTGTACAAATATATAGTTTTTATGTTTGTTTTTCAATAATTTCTTCATTTAGTTGTTATAGATGTTTGTATTTTACATATTTGAAGTTTTTAACGAAATATCCTTTTTATACTACGAAATATCCTTTTTATACTACCTTATAGGCAGATTTATTATGTAAATAGCGCTTGTGTTATTAAGAATCGCTTACAAAGTTATTTATTAAGTGGTAAACCATTTTATCTTTTTGTATATTTTCTAATACAAGTTTTATAAGAAAAACATTTATGATCCACTAAATTAGATACAAAAAAAGTTTCTCTAGCGGTCTGAGTTGGTATATACTGTAAAAGAAAATCACTTTAACAATAATAAATTGATAAATTGACCTTTTAAACATACATATTTTGTATAAATTGATTACAGAATTTGTATTTTATTATTGTTTATGATTCTAATTCTCATATACCTACTTATATTTCTACCTGGTTTTTTTTATAAAAAATAAAGTTCAAACGTATCATTGCGGTTGTTGTTAAAAATACGTATGTATTAATATTAAAATTCGATTTAATGTAACAAAATTACATACACTTACATATATTAAATTATATTTGGATTACATCTTCACTCGCTCTCACTTTTAATGTTTCTCCTCGTTTTATTTTGAAATGTTTATACAAATTCTAGCGTCAGTGATCTTGATTATTATTGAAAATAAAACGTAGGAAAAGTTTAATTAATTCAAAAGGACTTGGCGAATTAAAATACTTTTATAAATAGTATTTAGCATTTTTTTAAACGAAAAATTTTTGTTTTATAAACATTTAAGTAGATATTTTAAAGTTTCTTCGTATATTCATAAACAATAGCTTTTTAACTTTGTCAAATTTAAAATTATCAGGTACAATATATAATACTAAATAATTACATAACAATATTTGGTTGTTGTGGCTTCATCCTACTTCAATAATGTCTATGTTTATCGTCCCAGACTTAATTATCAAACAGAATTAATAAGATAACCATATTTTACGCCGTATAATTTCAATCCAGTAAATACCGTATCTAGAAACCTATCTAATTTTCATGTTTTTTCAATTCATCTCCAACACATCTGTATTATTATCTATACATGCACATCGATGATGTACATATGTTATTATTGCATTCTTGCATTATTGGAAAAGTTTTCCATAATTATAATTAATAAAAGTAAGTAAAAATACTAAAAATTAATATCAAAAATGTAAAAATGGAGAAATAAATTAAATAAGAGTTATATGCCACGTATTACATTCACTAAATATAAGAAAATATGCATTCCCACAGTAAAACATCAATAACTGGTTATCTTTATACAAAATCCGTGATTTGCATTTATTTATTAACAGACTGCCAATGCGTATTAAGCATACCAAGATAGCACCGTATATCCTTTGGATATTTGTTTTATGTCCAAAAGTGGCCCTGATATTCATGGATGTTTGCTATCAATAGTTATCAAAGATTGTGAATAGTGCGGCGGTAGAATAAAAGATATCGTTGTGTCTCCGTGAGATACGAAAGACATCCACCGAAAGTCCTTTGGATATCTGAATATTTTGTGGACATATATTTGATACAAACATAGTGTTTATATGGATATCCTAAGAATGTTTTTTGGACGTCCCTATGTCCTGCATGTCCTGCTAATATATATGTGTGTGGATATATGCTCTGGAATATCTCCATAAAAGCCATGTTTATGGCCAATGTAAGTCCATAGGATGGCGAAATCACTTCACGTGGATGTGTTATATATATGTATGTATGTACATCCAGTACAGCCGTAGAAGATATCCATCGTATGCATTATGTATGTACATACATCCGTATATATTGCTAGGTATTCCAGAGATATGACTATGTGACTAAAAATAACGAAGTAAACCTGGAATTGAACGAACAACATTTGTCTATTATTTCTGTTCGTAAACACTGCACGACAACAGCGACACTCCGGCTAACATGACGCAGTAATAAAGCCAAAACTATCACCTCATTCTGATTTTCTGATTTCAGCTATTTATCAGCGAAGGATATCCACACAGAAGACTCCAAGATTATCCCAAGAGGAATTGAAGCTAGCAGAAGAGGAGTCCTCCGAAGAGGAGGCCGGAAACCAACGCGATGACCTCATTCTAGAGCGGACGTGATGTTGTACAAGACACACATTTGCCCGATCGTAACCTACGCCACCTCGGCCTAAACTATGACATTCTACACCATTATTTTGTCTTCCGACTCGTATCACGCGGACTGTTGTCCAAACCCCCGTAGCAGCAGACGCTCAGAATCTGAACGAGTTCTTGCGAAAAATCGACTAAGATTATTCAAAAAGACACTTGGCAATGAGTAGCCTAATCGCACAAAACTCAAAGAGATCAACTAAACACTAGACCACCACAGAAACACTCTGACCACCATCATAGACCACCAAATACTATTTTTATTCTCTAATTTATGATTTTAGGCTTTCCAAGTTGTATGAGACCCACATGGAAGACTACATGAGACCCAACTACTTACATTTAAGAAACAGCAGAACGACATCCCAAGAGGATGTGGATCAGAAGAAGGAGGATTGCCCAATAAGGAAGTCAAATTATGAGCTTGAGACACTTCTTAATAAATTTTTGCAAAGTTGTAATCAATGGAACTCACAAATTATTACACGAAGTACAGTAATCTATAAACAAATATGATTACATATGTAGATACATTTATGATAAAAATAAACTTTCGCGTTGTTAAAACACAATTATCTAATAAAATTGTTATTTGTTAAAATTATTCCAACTTTTACAATCTGCTAAATAAATTTTCTAAAAGTATTCCCGGTTCGAATACCGATCCGCTATTAAAAATATTGAATACCGAATTCAATGAAGTGAATTATAATTCCGGATATTGTAAATTAATATTCGAATGTAAATACTTAGTTATATTGAATATCATAGTTCTGAAAATATTCATTTTTCGAATATTCTCAGAACTCGAAATACACACAACCGTAATTTTTTCAATTATGTGTTGCGGTTTATATAGAAATCATTTTTGAGAAATAGGTACACTATTGAAGCACTTTGAAGAAGGTACAAAGTGTTTCTGACATCATTCTGTGATTGTACGGAGAGAATATTCAAAGTAAACGACAATGCCCAAATTTATGCGAAAGTGTAGAAATAGAATAAAACTAATATGTGTTTTTTTTATTCTTAACTTTCTAGAAAATATCGAAGATAACCATGCGTACTCAGTGTTTGAAATTAGCTATTCCATTAGATAATAAACATCGAATTTAAAATCCAACGTAGGAAAAACAATTATGAGTGAATAGTTCCAAGATCGGAAATTGAACGATAGCTAGTGAAAATAAGAAGAAAACAAATAACTGTCTTCTCATGTTTACAAAAGTAATATAAGAAAATTAATACGTTCATGATGTTCCAGAAGCGATCACTTTTTACAATCAGTTCAAACAACCAATTTTTATAGTCTAAATTTATTACTTTCTGGAAATTATTATAATAATATATGAATTCATGAATGGAACTCTTAAATTCACGTATTTAAAAATTGGAAAAATCACATTTTGGTTGTTAGTTTTGTGACTATTACCCTATTACCTACGGAATATAATTTGTGTCGCTGTTTATAGCCAAGCAGTATTCACCGTAAAATATGAAATAGAATTATATAGAAAATGTTCAAACGCTTCAGTTTTGAGCACCTATTCAACGGTAGCAAACATCATTCAAAAACATTTTTTACGACAATTTTTTATAGCATACTTATATTAGAGATGTCACATGCTACTGTATATTAAATCATCTGTAATGAAATGAACTGACAGAGTGTTTATATTTCATTTATTACATCTTCCTTATTTCCTGCATTGTCAATTTCAGTTTAAATTTCTTGTAGAGCGGTTTATAAAATAGTCCTACAAGTTTCTGAATGATTTTCATGTCGTATTTGTGTGTGCGCAATTTATAGAAAAATTTATAACTGCAATAGTCATGAAGATGACAACTAATAAGTGATGCGGATGATGTCACTACATTTATACATAACTATTAGTTTGTGGTATCGAATAGACTATAATCTAAGCGTGCCCACGTTTTCTTAGAACAATAGAAATTACTTCCTCTTATTAACTGCTGTTAATACGTAGGAAGAGTTTTCGTATTATAGTCATCAGTCCTGCAATAATTATCTTTATTCAGACGGATTACAATTTTACCAATATACAAGAGTAGTTTGAAAAATGTTTAGTTTAACAGAAAAGAATTTTTGTATGTAAGATTCATTTCAAGGAATTCCCATGTTAAGCCAATATATTTTACCGGATGTTGAAATCTTCTTTTTAAATAGTAGTTGCCGACTCATTTTTAGCTAAAAATCTAGTGCTACGTAGTTATCTCTTCTTTTAAAAAAGTCTCTATTCTTCCAATTAATTTCAATTTGGTAAAATAGTACTGTTCTATGTTTATTCTAAAAAATAGTTGTCATTTCCTTCTTATACAGAAAACATTCCTACTTTCTTTGAAATCTATCTCCTTGTCTGACATTTCTTATTTGCATAATAATAACTACAATACTTATATTCAACTGCGGATTTACTAATTATTTTTATCTTTCCCTTCTGATATAATTTCATTTGTGGGCCAATATAATCAATTTATTTTAGAACATGTCAATGTGTCTTTTTGTATTCATTTTCGCTGTAGAATAAATGGACGTATAATAACAATAAGTATAAAATAATACTAAGATATGTAAGTATATCACCTTATAGGATTATTATCTATGTAATACGAATAAAAACGTTACAATTATATATGCACATACGTGTATGCACTTTCAATATAATCATAAATATATAATAATTCTGTAAAGATGTACGGCAAAAAAGTTTGCAAAAAAATATCTATGCTGAATCTATTGCTTATGTATTTTGACGAAGATATAATAAAATTCAGGTGTCAATTAAATTATTATAAATATCACGTAATTTATCTATATCTGTTCAGAACTTAATTGCCTTCTTTTTGTTTAATTCTCTTCTTTTAATATATCTATTTTGTGACCTTTGTGTACTGATCTTTCAATTCCTAAAATATTTCCACTTGTACGTCAATAAATCTACAATTAATTAAAAACCAATTTATTCCAGAACATATAATATTATGATTTCGTTAATGAGATTTCGTCAGTGGTAGAAATTTTACATTTAATATGATTCAAAATACTTTTTCACAAATTAATCCTTTCTATAATATTTTTCTTTTTCAGTATAAAACTTTTGCTGTTTGCTTCAGACTGCTTATGAATGATACTGCTTCCTTTGCTGCATTTTGCACTACAATAATGCTAGTTACTTTAAATACTACTTAGTTTGACCAGTATTGCATTTACAGCGTAATTTGTTAAAAAATTAATTCATGTTTTACTTGCGTTATATTCGATTATATTTAAATTTATTCAGTTAATTATTTATTCACTATGTTCACGTAATACGACAGTGGAAGATAGCACTTTTCTTGGACGAAGATAGTTATCGTGAAAGGTAATAATAGATTTATGTACCGGGTGGCCAACTAAGAATGGCGCTCGGCCATATCTCAGGAATGGTTTATAGTAGGTACAGCTTCGGGGAAAAAAATATCATTGACTAAACTGGCCCCGAGAAACATCTAGAAATTATTTTGGGAAGTGTAGGGTGACCGTTAGATGGCGTAATTGTACACCAAAAGTTTCCCCTCCTCCTCTTTCCTTATTTGGCAAAATACAAAGAATTTGTCCATTATAAAATACGCGAAATTTTTAGAAGATTCCGATTTTAATGTTTGTGATAGACCTTAAGTTGATAAATTTTGTATAAAATAAGAATTTAGATTTTTGGTGTACAGTTACGCTATCTAGCGGTCATCCTACACTTCCCAAAATAATTTCCAGCTGTTTCTCGGGGACACTTTAGTCAGTGATATTTTTCCCGAAGCTGTATTATAAACCGTTCCTGGGATATGGCCGAGCGCCATTCTCATTTGGCCACCCGGTACATGTAATATTACACTCACAAGGAAACACAGGCAAGTGGTGGTGACCGATTTAAATAAAATTTGGTGGGTTTGTAGACTGATGCAGTGTAAGAACAACGGTAGCTTCCATAGATGCTAAATCGCTCGCTTTCGGGGGTGGGAGCGACCAAGAGCCAACGCTACCTTCCGCTATTCAACAAATTTCGTATACACGTGTCAAAATGAAATGTCCATTAATATACGTACGTATGTATATAACAAATGCAAATAATGGTTTCCACAAAGAAAAATGTAAGCAAATAAATTATTCTACACAAAAACAATTCTTAGTATAGTGTCAAAATACTTCAAAGCTTTGAGCTTTTTTACATTAAACAAAAACGTAATTTGTTTACGCTAGTATATATATATATATTTAAAACGGTTTATCAGAAATGTATATATTAGGGTTATTTGAATAAATGTTATTATGTATGTATTAATGCAAATCAAATGCGATCTTTAAGTTTAAACACACAAGAGTTTGTGTTATTTACGTTTTCCTTCAAATATGAATATCTGTTTAAATATACAGGGTGTTGCATGACGTACTGTACAAACTTTAGGACCATATTCCTAAGATTCTCTCAAGTAAAAAAATGTCTTATAGTAGAACTGAAGTGCGGCTGCATATTATTGACGCATTCTAGCAGATAAAGAATAATCCATAGGTATTAGGGCAGCCATATAGTCTATTCTTGATGGCACCGCACTGTGTATTAATGCTGAAGGTGGTCATTTTGAATACATAAGATAGTTATGTTGTTTATTCTGTGGTTGTTGCTTTAGTTACTGTACAGTGTGTCAGTATACTTTATTGATTGCTTTCAATATCGATTGAACAAAGCAAGTTTCAATTCTTCTGCTGGAAACGCTCCCTGCTGCTAACGCTCCCTGCTGGAAACGCTCCGCTAAGTTTGAAGTTTAAGCTGTTTATGTTCACTACTCTTCTCAGACCGATACTGACCTATGACTTATTAACACAGCCCAGCACCTCCAAGTACGCAGAGATTTGAATTTTCCAACTTTGAGTGACTATGCGAGGGCGGTAGCCAGAAAGATCGTTGAAAGGGTCCATCCGTCTAAGAATTCTTTAATACAGCATCTCGGGAAATTTGGATCCTGACAGATCTCCATCTTTGGTGAAGACGTGGCACATCCTGGAAGACCTCTGACAGTGCCAAATTACAACTAGTTCCCTGAAGCTTCTGCAAATAAAGTTAATCATAAACTATAGTTTTCTGTGTGTCACATAGTTTAATTGAAAAACGAAATTTAAGTTAATATTAATAGAAAATTAAATGGTGAAGCTAAATGGCTTTGCCGTAAGAATAACGAGGTAATGCAATTTAAAACATTCTCGAACAATATCAAAATGTAAATTTAATATAATTAATTAAATTAAAATGATTTGAATTGACCGTACATCAATGAATTTTTTTGTTAAGGTCTAACAATTCCGTTCAAAACTAGGGAAAAAATAACAATAAAACACCTAACGAACACCATAAATAAATAAAATTCAATTCACGCCTGAATTTTATTTTTTAAATTATTATAAATGACGCTTAAATGTAAACTATCAATATTGGTTCTAAAAATGACTGCATTGATTTCTTTTTTGCTATATATTATTTTATAAATTAATCTTTATTATATCTTAGTATTTTCAAAATCAAAATTATATCGTCTATTTTTAGAGCGCTTAGACAGCGCGAATATGTGTAATTTGTATATTGGTGATTATAAAGTCGTTTCTTTTCTTTAGTTTGCCAGATATAGCATTTCTTATAGTTTTTGCAGTCTAATTTATGGATGGTATTACTTTGATTTCATTTTCTAATGGTTGTTTTTGAATTAGTGAATAAGTGTTTATTGTTGATGATATATTTATGAATATCTGATTTTTTGAATTAGTATTTCATTGTCTCTTGCATGCACTTGTTCATGATGATATAATATGACATTTTATGATTTGATTTTGTGCTTGTGTTATATATTTTATTTATTTTTTCTTTATTAATTTATGATAGACCTCTTTTGAGTAACTATTTTTTCTAATATTGATATAACGATTTAGGGTTCATGCAAAAAGCAGACGAAACCTACACTGAAAAGAAGAAGCAACACCGCGGTTGCTTTTACAAACGCACTTTTCAGACCTAGTTAAGATTCCAGACCAAGAATACTCCCATGAATGAGAGAAAAACACTAGTTATTCTCCCTGAAAATTGGATAAAAGTATGTACATATATTTACTTCCAACAAAATAATATGGGCTATTAAATCATTCAAGTCCTACAAATCTCCAACTGGAGATGGTATTTTTCCAGGCTTACTACAAGAGGACCTAGGGCAAATTCTATCTGTACTAGTTAATCTTTTCAGAGATAACCTCTACCTAGGTCACATTCCTCAACCATGGAGACAAGTCAGGCCGCAGAGCCTAAATTCCACCGCCCCATTAGCTTGGGATCCTTTCCTCTCAAAGTAATGGAGAAAGTAATCTAGCTGTACATCAGAAGCGGAGGTCTTGTGGAGAAACCTCTTGATTAGAAACAGTTTGGTTACCAAGCCGGAAAATCCGCGGAGTCTCCCTTACACAATCTGGTCAATAAAATTGAAAAAACATTCGTGGATAAAGAAATTGCTTTGTATGTATTTATTGACATAAAATATGCTTCTGATAACACCATATTTGCAATGTTCAGGAACAAAATTGTATCAGCAAATATTAGAGCCACTACTGCAAAAGTTGTAGCCATCAAGGGTTGCCTCCCGGGAGGGATACCTTCACTTCTACTGTGGTCACTGGCTGTGGACGAAATCCTCAGTAGGTTAACAAGCTTTGGCTTTGAGGAACAAGGCTACGCCGATTACCTCGTAATTACTGTCAGAGGCAAACAAGATGGTTTAATATCAACCCGCATCCAGACCCTTAACCAAACCTGCCTGTGGTGTTTACAGGAAAACCTGAACATTAATCCACACAAAATAGCTATAGTACCATTCACGAAAAGGAGAAAGCTGTCTCTAGTGGCTCCAACACTGCAAAAAAAACGCAACTTGACTTCTTTAGTGAAGTGAAATATCTACCTGGAACAGTCACCTCCAAAAAACGTCGGAAAGGCCACTATGGACCTGTCAATGTCTCTTTGGCAAAATGTGGAAGCTGAAACCCAAGACGGTCCTCTGGACCTAGCTCACTATTATCAGCCTCATGGTTACATACACGTCACTATTATAGTGGCCAAAAATAAACGAATAGCGAGAACAAGTCATGCTACAAAAGATACAGTGAGTTGTTTGCATAGGTACTATAAGCGCAATTTGCACCTGTCCAACTGCAGTGAGGCCCTATTAAATCCGATTCCTTTGCACATGCAGGTGAAGAGGAAAGCAATGATAAACCATGAGATTAGAACGAAATACAATTTTTAAGTCAGATGTCTTAGTGGACCATCTACAAATCGTAGAAGACTTAGAAGTACTGGCTAAGCTAAAATATCATATGACACCAATGTTCTATTTTTACAAACATGCAAAAATATATGCCATCGAACATTGTGCCCAAGAATGTCTGAAAAAAATTTACCAAGACGCACATATATATGTATATTCTCTCAGACAGCCAGTCAGAACTAAAGACTTTGAGAGCCTATACCATTAAGTCTAAACTAACCTGGATCTGTGTGCTTACTCTCAATGCTCTGACCCAAAGACACAGTCAGATTGATGTGGGTACCAGGTGACTGGGAGCGTGAGGGCAACAAAACTGGCGATGGTCTTACAAAGAAAAGCGCGGCATTCCGATATATTGCACCAGAGCCATTCTGTGCAAATAAGTCATCTCCAACAGAGGAAAAGTGAACAAAAAATCTCGTACTGGACCAACACTCCAAAAAAAACAATCAAAAAAGTTTATTAATTTTTCAGCCAACAAGGCGAAATCTCTGCTGAAGCTCAACAGAAGAGACCCCAGCGCCATGATGGTTTTACTCACTGGCCACGGCCCTCTGAGATATTACCTAAATAAGATGGGCAAGGTTGGCTGTGACAAATGTCAATTGTGTTCGGAGCATAGTTAGACGACGGAAAACATTATATGCAACTGCGAGGCGTTAGCACAGCAAAGGCACTACTACCTCAAATAGGCACACGTAGAATCGGCTGACATTAGAACCATACCCCTAAGAAAATCCTAGACTTCTTCAGAAGTCTGGAGATCATTTGGGACTAAAAGATTATGGGTAGGTACTCACAATAGATCTTATAGGCCGCAGTGAAGAGATGCATTGCCTACACAACCCACTACTAATCTAATCTAATCTAAGATGTAATTTTATTTTTAATTCTGATAATCTAAAATACGTCTAAAAATATCTCGGTATATTTTGATATATAGTTTACTCGTTAAATGGTTATAGTTACATACATATAATTTAATTGTCACTGCATTCATAGTGAATAAATATTTTTGCAACAAATTTCAGATAATCACTAGTGAACTTTTCGGCGTATTGATGATAACGTGATAATATATTGTGATATTTACATTAGAAAATAAATATTTGAAGTATAATTGATTAAAAAATACATATTATAAATTGGACATGAAAAGATGTGCTCAAATCAATAATTTAACACCACCCAATCAGACGTGACAAGCAAATATTGGATAGACGCATTTCTTTTCCTTTTATTTTTAATTGTAATAATTATTTTTTGGTATATCATGTGATTTAGAATGATTGTAAATAGATGACGTAGATCTATTATGTAAATATGTATGTATGTCTTTACGAATAGGTATCGTTATACGTTATTAGTTTACAATCACTATTACACAACTCAATACAATGCGAAACTCAACAAAAAGTTTAAGTGAATAGCCGTAAAATATATGATTCTGTAGGAGATGTATTTATACGCTATAGGAGACGTGCGCACAAAATATGTATGTATATCAACCTGCAGAGTGGAAAATTCCATTCAAAGACTTGCATCGCACAAGATCCATTACGTTTCACGTGTACAGTACAGAAGTTTATACTGTAGGTATTATCAGACTAAACATTTGCTCGATATTTTAGCATTTAATGCTAACTATACATAAAAAAATATCGCCTGTACCTACATACATACATATTTATTGATTGTAAAATTATGTTATTCGGTAGTAAAATTGTAATTATGAATATCATTTGATTAATTATAATTTTTAGCTCATACTTTTGGAAAATATCAGTAATAGATAATTCATCACTGTCTTTCATGGAAACTGAGAGATTCTCAAGTTATTTCCAAAGTGTGGATTACTACAAAATTGAAAAGTTTGTCTATTGAAATGCTAATATAACTAACGCTTAACGTTAGACGGGCTGTCAATTTTATGTATGTCAATTTATTATAACTAGAACTAGTGAAACAGAAAAACTATTTAACCTGAAGGCAGAATCTTAAGGTACAACAATAATATAATCCGTGAAATTAATTTTTGGCCTTAAATGAATCTGAATGTAAGCAATTGACATTGCTAATAATTATTGAGATTGGCCGTAGAGGGAGATCGTTTAGAGATGCAAGAAACTTAATATTTTCGTTGTTAATTTTTTCATTTGGCACTTTCTTATTTTAGTCAAATTGTAAATATACGGTCCTGATAACAGCACCGTTACCGACACGATTATGTATTTCCAAATAACTTAAGAACCTCTCAGTTCCCATTAAAGATAGTGATCATATTTTTTCTTTGTGTAAATTCGTTTTAAATAAACAAGCTTAATTTTAGTCAACATTTTGTTAAAAAAAACATACAAAAAATCAAGCTTCTGCTTCAATCTATGTAAAACAATGTTTCTCTGGGCATATACATACTTGTAGTAAATTACAAATAAATCTCTCAAGAATACTTAATGCAAGAAAGAGATATAATTGTGTACATAACGGCACTTGAAAAAGGTTAGTTGAATACAAATTCTATGATAATTTGAGCGGCATCTTGATTAAAAATATGTTTCAATGATAGCATACTGAGAATATAGGGCATATAGTTTATATTAATTATTTAATTTAAAAAAATGTCAAACGGCGATGAATACGGTCAAAGAATGAAAAGAACAAATATAATATTAAACATTTCTATTTTAGAAAAAAAAATTAATGTAACATACACATACAAAACACATACCTACATACGATTCGATTTAGGCATAACATTCAAAATTACAAGTATATTGTATAAGAAAATTAGACAACTAGCGTGAGATAACGTCACAGCGGTTTTTGATAGTCCTGGGTGGAACAGGTTGGATGTAAACAGAATTGAAATTTGACACAAACAGAAAACAGTCAGCAAAAATCTTGAAATAAAATAAAAGTATATAAAAGTGATTTAGTAACAAATTAGAAACAATATACAGTATAATCCACTTATAATGTATTCGAACATAATGGAAATCCGGATATGGTGGACAAAGTCTATAGGTCCCAATTTAAATCCTATTTAAACATGTGTATTTTAATTCCGCTTATAATGGACTCGTTTATACATAATGGACTGTCGGTTATAATGGACTATAAAACTACAAGAAATCCACTATAAACGGAGCGTTTTGGTAATTACCCCAAATATATACAATAAAGTTAGTTATTCCTTGACAAGCTCGCACCAGATAAAACCCATAAATTTAGAGGTGAAAAATGCTTTGGAGGAAAACTTTTGAAAGAACGTATAACAGTGATATTATGTGCAAATAGCGCGGAATCAGAAAAAAAGCCACTAATTAGTAATAGAGAAGTTTCAGAAGTCTAGATTCAATAAAAAAGCGTGGATGACGTCATCTATTTTCGAAAATTATCTGAGGAAATGGGATCTTGAATTAAATAACGAAAGACGCCAGAAATTGTTACTTATAGACAACTGCGAATTATGCTGAATTAAACAATATAAAGCTTGCATCTTTTTCACCGCGGTCAACGTCAGTTTTACAACCGATGTACCAAGGAATAATTTGGAGCCTAAAACAGACCTATAGAAGAGAATTAGTCTGAAAACTTCTTGAGATGCAAGCAACATATGCAACATGCTATCATAATTCATAATCCATCATAATTCCAGAGTTAATTAACTTTTTAAAATATAAACTTTCATATCAATTTTATTATTTCACACCTATCTCCTTTTTTCTATATAATGGACACTCGGATATAACGGACGTTTATAGGAGGTCCCTCGGAGTCCATTATAAGCGGACTATACTGTAATTAAACATAAAGTTGGTGTCTAAGTCCAGAGACAAGAATAAATAGAACAAAAGCACCTAGGAAGAAATTACCGGAGACGAACAATTTTTCACGCGGAATTTGGATTTTATATAACACTCACACATACACACATTTAATTTTAAGGTAAAAAAACAGGCTGGGATAGTATTTAGGACGTTTTTGTACAATACTTATTATTATATTTGTATGAAAATCACTTCATTTTTCATTTCTGTCGTATTTGACAGAACAATATACAGAGTGTCTCAACGAGACCGTTCATTAGAAGTTAATGGGGTTCTGGCCAAAATCGTAAATTTCAAAATTAAAAATCGTATATAAGCGATTGTGTTCTCTATATTTAAAATATTTTCATTTATTTAAGATATTTTCAGATTCAGCATCTACTTCGTTATTTTCAGTGGAACACCGCGTATATTTTTACATATTTGGATTTACCTATTTTTAGGCTTTATAAATACACTTGGCTTTTTTCAATTTGATTGCCGTTTTGTAGTTATTCGATATTTTCTAAAAAAATTTGCCATAGCGGACATTTATTCAAAGAATCAGAGAACACTCGATTTATCGGATATCAATTTAGAATTCATAAGATGCCTAAACAACATGTTGGAGTATATTTTAGAGCTGAGAACGGCTGTCTACATTGCATGGTTACTTTACTATGGCACGTTAGCTCTTCGAAATTTTGAAGAACCATAACTTAATTTTTTCAAATAGGACCCCTCATATTTTATTACTTAGTCGTCTTCAGCATCCATTTCTACATCAGTTATGTCCCACATGTCCCATACCAAAAATTGATAGTTCAGGAGCTAATTAGAATTTCTGAAAAATACACACATAACTCATCGATACTTATCAAGTGTGCCATGGAAAATAAGCGCTCTCAAAGATTTATTGTCAAAGTCTAACGTCAAAATTAATTGTTCAAAATGGTGACATTCCTCGTTTGATGCTTTGTGAGTTAATAATTATCCGTTAAATGATCTTTGATACGTCCCCAAAGAGTACATTATTGCTATAAAGAGTTAAAATAGATATCATTTTAATGTTCGAAAACGAGAAGTGGGTTAAGGCGGTTAGGAATTGGCATGTAAGATCTCCAGATATGACAGCTCTGGATTCTGGATATCCGAAAAATCGAGTGTGCTCCGATTTTTTTTAGCAAATTTTTTTAGAAAAAAATCGAATAACCACAAAACGCCAGAATCAAATTAAAAAAACTAAAGGTATTTATAAAGCTTAAAAATAGGTAAATCCAAATATGTAAAAATATATGGGGTGTTCCATTAAACATAACAAAGTAGATGGCGACTTCCGGTATAACTGGAAGCGCTAGAAATCTAATAATAATTTCATTGAAGAGAACATAATCGACTACATATAATTCTGAATTTTCAAATTTATATTTTGGCCAGAACCCTATAAACTTCTAATGAACGGTCTCGCTGAGACACCCTGTATATTTAATAGTTCTCTTTTTTTGTCAGAATAGTCTACTAAAGTAGAAAGTTCTATTAAAGATAACTACTACATGCCCAGATATTTTATTTTCATATAACATTTGTTACTAACATAAACTTAAGCTCCAAGCCCTGCTTACCGCAACATTGACGAGCCATACATTTCTCGTATTTTAAGCGATTTGCATTTACTTTTAGTTGAATATCAATCTTCTTCAGTTTTATTTTTTAGCTTTTATTTTGCAAACTTATTCATCATAAGTATAAGTATATTTATGTAAGACGCTACTTTATTAAAATATGTGTATGCACTATTTCTAATGTTTATCAAATACACCGTAAATGAAACGATAAAATAGAAATAATGTAGAAAACACACAATTTATTTCATTAAGCGAATATCTAATTTTACACATGAGTACATTTCAGCATCGCTTGAATGAATTAACTTAACTAAAATAATATACGGCATACCCATATGTTCATAGTAATCGTGAAATTGTAGTAGGTTGCAAGGTTTATAATAAATGAAAAACCCAAAATCAGAAAATAAACGAAAATTCCGCTTGGATAATAAAAACAATATTTAGTGAAGAATTTCGTAAGCTGAAGTTACGAATTCTTTTCAAAATAGCTGTTCTTCGGTTTTTGAATATTCGAGAAACGAAAATAATGTGAGTTTTATTTAATAGAAATGAGCAACCTATCATAAAAACAATCGATTTTTTGGTTATGAATGGTAAACATATAAACAATTATAGTAGCATTGTATTACATAAATATTATACACATTACATATTATTGATATAAATCGAATAATTTTGTAATAAATTAGTATATTATTGGAGTTTTTCTTTTTGTATTTTTCTTTTATATTCCGATATCATATACAATTTTTACTACCTCAGAGACGTTAGCTATTATTTATCATCGATTTATAGAATAACCAACGACCACTTTTCAATGAATGACTATATAATTAAATAAGTGAAGTGACTATTGTTGAAGAGACTATTTGAGACTTATTTTGCCTTCACTCATTCATTGCCACTGCTATATAGGTCTTCATTTCGCTGTATCTTTCCAAGGTTATTTGTTAATCTAGAACATTAACAGGTAGAAAAGTTCTTACGAGAATGAGTCGTACTGAATATTTTGGGTGCAAATAAGTAAATACTGCCAATGAAAAAGATTAAGTTTAAACACAACAAACTCTTATAATCCCTGTTGTTATTTATACAACTTACTGTAACATACCTTTTATACGTTATATTATTGTTGTGGATTATGTTGCACGAAAATATTTTTCGTTGAATCATCCATCATTGTATTGAATAATCACATTAACTTAATTACAATAAATCGGTTTCTATAATAATGTTTAAGAAATATACAGGCTGTAACTCCACACCCGGTATATTTACGATTAAATATTTCAGTTAAAAGTTGCTTTACCTCTTAAAATCTACGACATAGTCAATTTTATATTTTTGCTGTTTGAAGGTCAACTTTTGTTTTTTAATGGAAACCTATATTTTTAAATGCAGCCTTATATTAACCAGAAAGATACAAATAGCTTTTGTCTGAAGAATTTTCCTTTTACGTTTACCATTATTGAGAAAATAATGTTAACTGTATGATTTATTGTCAAATAGTCAATAGTAAAATACCTTTCGTTCAAAAAAACGTTTCTCAGTAGTACTCAGACAAGTTTCTCAGTATTTATTTAAAAAACTGCAAATGTAATTAAAAAACTATTTAAACAAAAGTTATTTCTATCTTTCTGGTTAATATAATGCTGCATTCAAAAATATACGTTTCCATTAAAAAATAAAAGTTGACCTTCAAACGACCTTCAAGACGATAAGCAAATGTAAAACTGACTCTGTCATTTCGTAGACTTAAGAGGTAAAGCAACTTTTATTTGAAATATTTAATCGTAAACATACCGGGTGTGGAGTTACAGCCTGTAAAATAAAATCCGGGCCATCCTGTATATAAACATAGGTATTAATTAGTGCTAATTTCAATTAAATTTAAAGATTATATATTACGATTGATGTACTATATATACATAACTTTTCAGAACGACGCGATTACGAATATTCTTACAATTTAATAACGTCAAAAAATACCAATTGCTAAATGTTCCAAGCATTTTTATGGTGAAATTTATTGTTTAACATAAACTTATATTTGCATTCGTTTACTGTTTCTACAACAATAGTATAACGAACTACGGACTAGACTTTCCAAGTAACCTCGTGGAATATTCCATTAGATAAAAAGAAACGTGCCACACATAGAAGCTTTAGGTCTGCGAATATTACATACATATTTGTATGTACGATACGGTCAGTGCTCACATTGTATACAAAAATAGTAGAATGTGCATTAAGCGATGCAAAAATTGCGCATAAGAAACTGCCCAGCGTAATATTCTCTACCTGCTAACTTAGAACGCTAATACAAAATTATATAACAAATATTCACACAACCGGTTAATGTAATACCTACTGTAGATTATATAAGACGACAGGACTGCGCAAAAAAGAACTGATCACCCATAGAACATCTTACTAATAGGAAAATTTTATGCGAATCATGAAGATATTTCCATTTCAATATCATCTTAAAATTATTGAAAAAGCATTACTGTATTTCTAAATAAATATGCCTGGAATTCTAAAAAATGTCTAGTTTACGTAAGTTGGTATATCCATCATGTCAAACGTTACTAAAAAATTATATAATGCAACATTTCGTTTGTTTACGACTTATCTTGAAGAATGAGTGCTTTTAATATGCTTTCTTCAAACATATATTGCGTGTTTTAAAGAAAGAATTATTCCATTTTGTGTGTTAGTACTAAGTAAGGATTAAATGATGATTTGTGAATTTAAGCTGAAGTGAAAATGTAAGTATGTATGTCAGTATCAGTCAATATGGAATTCATAAAAGAAAAATTATAGATAAAACATCGGTAACAGCAATATACCACAACGTATGGTTGGATCATCAGAAAATGTCCGCGATAACAGAACCAAAAACTTGAATCGCGTTCAACAATACAATTTAAATTTTATTGGTCTTGTAACAAACACTCAAAAACAAACAAAAATCTTTTAGGCAACCCGAAAGACAAACTGGAGATGAGACAGAAGTCTGGAATTTATAAAATTGCATGCAAAGATTGTGATCAAATTTATATTGGACAAATAAAAAGGATCATATTGAAATGGAATGTCTAAAATTATTAAAGGCTACATATTGATAGGCCACGAGAATTAGATGCGTACGAAAATATTTACATTTACAAACACGACAATCTCATCAATTCTTGGAAAATCGGTCTTGTACGAAAACTTATGAGAGGACGGTCTCCTCTCAACATAAATATGTTAGTAATTAGTTCGCTTTAGGTAAAGAGTCGCATGCAATGGTTGTTTATACTAGAAGGGGAGGGGGGAGGGGGGTGTCCCGAGTAATCAAATGTTGTGGTGTTGGTGTTACCGATGTTTTATCTGTAATTTACGAGCATACTTCTTGAAATCACACCAAAAGAGAAATTGATTGAGATGACTTATATTTTACATTATACGAATGAAAAAACAGAATTTTTGGCTTTTGAAAATCTTTGAGACATATTTCAAGCAAAATGTGTATTGCAAATTGTCAATTTGCGTCAATTTTGCAAAAGTTGCACGGTAGTTAAGAATTTAACCTATAAGTACAAAAAAAATTATAATTAGAACAATAAGCAGTATAATGGCTTCAAGGATTGTACATTACAATAAATTTATGGTTGCCATATACCCTATTGTAAAAATTGTCTGCAAACGACTTTGAACGTCGTCTTAGCTTTTGTCACTGAATGCACCAAGAATGATAACAAAAAAGTTTCAAGATCTAACAGACACAATTTTTCATAGCAAAATCCTATATTTATAAAAAAAACATAAATTGTCTCTGAATATAGGAACTAATAATATGTAATAGATTATTTGGCGCCTTTTGGCTTGTAAGCAGTTGTAATAGAAAATTTTAAAGCAAAAACTTTTTTGCTCCTGAACAAGCCACTTACATTAGCTCTGTAGCTGCACTACCCCATCCCTGGTGGCCACACTCAGGGAAACGGGCGTGGCGAGAGGATTTGGCGAAGATAGTAAGAGAGGACAAACGTCGGTTCGCCGAGGAGTAGTCCGCCCGCTGGTTGTCTGGTTGGGAAAACCTTTGGTTTCATCCTAAAACAACTCGGTGACTCTGGAACCCTACGGTTTCACTGTAGCTGCCGCAGAAACTTAATCGCCGGAGGGGTGAAAGAGTTGCCGCGGTTGGCATTTTGGGGTAGGGCTTCGGCACGGCCGTCTCCATAGTTCAGGCTTAATTCACGGGCGGGCTGGTTGTACCTCACGGCCAGATTCCGTTTTCCACGCTTGGCCGATAGTCGCCATCCGCAAAGAGTCCTAGGCCCCGTAGAGTTATTAGATGTGAGGTAGGAGTTGCAAAAGCGTCTCCAGCGGTAACCCGTTCAACGTTGACAAGGGAACTTGTCTAAGATGGGTAGCACGGGGGAGAGGAGCCCACCGGCTCGCCGGTCCTCTCCACGAGGTGTCTGTCTCGTGCGGGCGGTGAGATAGATAGTGGGTGACAGTTTCAAGGCTCATAACTTGTTATGTTGCAGTGTGGTACAGAAATTGAGCAGAATATGGGCTAACCGCCTAGGTGCCTGCGGCTCAACATCTAAGCCAATTTCAAGTCGAATTACACACTATACTGCGGTCAAAACTCGGATAGGTTGATAATACATAGTACTTTGGACTATGTTTACAAATGTATAGAATTATCGATCGATTATTGCAATAAATGGTGTGCAATTAAGGGATTGTATTGAATAATCAGAATGATCATATTTTACAAAGTCTATTTTTCTATATTATTTATATCCAAGAATTTATGACATATACTTAGCACGTTTAATGATCATAATAATTCTAATGATAATCTAAATTGCAGAATTTTTATTAACGAATAAAATATCGAGCAATTAAGACATTGCTACAATGTATAGCAATACAAATATATACCTTGATATGTACACATATTTGCACATATTTAAATTTGTGGAGTGTAGCAATATTTTCTTAGTATCATATAATAACGTAATACGTTTATATTATTATATGTATATATTATCTACACTTCTATTCAATTATAAAATAGTTGAGAAATGGAGTATATATTATCTACACTTCTATTCAATTATAAAATAGTTGAGAAAGATGTAGATTGTGTTGTCCCATTGACTATTCTACTACAAAAATAACGACAAGAATGTCTCAACTTGTTTGGCAGTATCATTTTCTTGTTTAACAATTGAATGTGGGATTCTATGCTCTGGACGTTCAATCTATTGTTATACCCCGAACTACATTTACAAACGTTTATGTTATAGTTTCGTAAGAATAAAAACTTATATGTAATTCGTAGGGAAAAGAAATAATAGATACAACACTGAGAAGTGAAATCTCCTTTTTAAGGTTCTAAGGTAAAACACGAATGAATCATTGACTGTCATCAATGGCCATCATCTTTTTAACCACCTTTTCAAACATGATTGTCCGATAGACTGGAAACCAGATAAATGTGTGAATAATTTTGTTAACGAGACCAGATTATACTATTTTTAACTACAAGCTTTTAGAACTGTTAACTTTGGGAAACATCGAAAAGTTCTAACAAATCAGTTCCGCGAATATTCCTGTACATATACAGAGTTATTCACGATTATACTATTTTTAACTACAAGCTTTTAGAACTGTTAACTTTGGGAAACATCGAAAAGTTCTAACAAATCAGTTCCGCGAATAACCCTGTACATATACAGAGTTATTCACGGAAATGGTGATCGAAAATGAAACATGAAAATGATCGCCATTAATGACAGTCAATGATTCATTGGTGTTTTAAAGTAATCTTTGGTGTTCGCTAATATCTCTGAAAAAGCTATTAAATATAGCGAAACATTAGAACTCTAAAACGGAAATTTCACTTACACTCTACAAGTTTTAAATGAGCATATTGACTACACTATTATTATTATTTTTGGTCGATCTCATTCTTCCTAAAACTCGTGTAAAAGTAAAAATAGGTTTTTATAATTAGAATAATAGAAGTGAATTGGAGTACGAGTATGTTTACAAGAAGACCCTCACGAATTAAAGCAGTTGTTTCTGGTTGATATAGTAATTAAATAGCAATCATAATATGAAGTGTCATATCTTCTCAAAGAATATCTGGTATTCTAAAACGAATTAATTTGAGAACCCATGGAAAAGTACGAGTATATGATAATCATACAGTTAATCAGATTACTATACTTTTATCATACATCTGATCTATGTACAGTCACGATCCCACATTGAGTTGATGAAAACTAATTTAATTACTGATATAATGTACCTATATTAATTGCATTCCATTTAATATTCGACTAAAATCGAATTTTGCATGAACATTTTTAATATGTAACATTGTTGTTATTTAATCGATATATATATTATGTGTATGTATTAGGACAACCAGCACAGTGATTGTCGTCGAAACCTCTATCATATTTCCTTTTGATAGCTGTTCTCCTCTTTTTCGTTTTCCTAAAGTTCGTCTCACATTGAAGTTCCTTTTCTTTATTTGCTTTTTTTTCAATTTCTCTGGCTGTAGTGACTTGCACTATTTTGATGTACATAGGTACAACAGCTACTTTCTCTATGTCTCTTCTATTCATTTTTACTGGACTCTCTCGCCAAAGTAAGTTGAAGAATCTGCTAGCATATTTTCCTCGAATACATGTATTTATCATCGCCTGAATTTGTATTGATAAATTATTTTCAAACGGTATCAGCATTGTTGGGAAGTATTTCATCATTAATTGTCTATAAATCGATATATTTATCCACTGCTTCAATAATTATACTATACTGAATTACTTATTGGTGTTATTACAGAATTTCCAGTTATGTTACTCTGTCTGTTAAAATTCATATAATAAATTATTAGCAGCAATTTCTGTAAATTTCGGCTACGGTAAATTTTTCCGTAGTAGATACACTGGAAGATTCATTTTTCAAAATAATCTATTGCATTTGCATTTCAACGACACACAACCAATTGCTAGAAAACTCTTCCTTCTGATTACAGATTATAAATCACTATTTTTATTAAGAAGGCAAATTTTTCTCGTGTCATAACTTCGAAATTCTTTTCTCTTCTCCAATATAGAACTATTGTCTTTCAAGAAGATTTTAATGTCTTAAGTGCCGACACGTCCACAGTTTGTATGATTCTAGAATTTCTGTATGGGCAAATTAAACCGATCATTCAATTGATAAGCCGTATTGGTGGAATGTCCATCTACTAACAAAATTGCTGGAAATTTGGTACACTTTTTAACTATATATTGCTAGGGAAAATTAGGGATGTACTAGAAGCATAATTTCGCCTTCATCCAGCCATTTGGGCTTGTTGAAACTCTAGTGATTTGAAATAAATGCAGCAATGGTAGCCAGTAGCCTTTGATAAGGGTATACTATAAGTAGGGTATATTAAGAGTAGTGACACCTGCATCGAAAAATGTGAACAAGACAGTTAAATTAGATATTGCTGGAGCAATGTCTACTTCATGTACAATATATCTGGCACCTTTAGGAGCTAATACCAGCCTATTGTTTTGAATAAAGCATAAAGCAGATCTCATCAGAGTTAAAAACTTTAAAGAATATCACACTACAATTTTCGGATATCCACTTCGTCGATTTCTGAACGCGCAGCCATTATAGTTTCTAGTACTCTGACATAAATCACGATAGTGCTATAAAAACACATTGTATAAAACATTATACAATGTGTTAGCGTAAACATTCGCCAACTTTTAAGTCTTCCTTTCTCCACCAAATTTCATCTTCTTCATGTGATAGAATTGTATGTGGTCCTAAAGTAGATTTAGTAAATTTTACACCTAAGCGAAATTGTGATGTGGACTGCAGTATGACGTATTTATTTACAATAGCTTTCTTCGACACACTATTGTTTGAAATATAAAGCTTTAGTAATGGTTGCCGCGTAATAGTTCGCGTATTTTGAACCCTTCCAAGGTTTTTGGATTGCTATTAACTATTTAAAACTTTGAATTAGTTATTAGTGTTGTGATACTGATAAATTGAAAATACACAGGCTTCACATTAAACAACTTTAATTCGATGAAATCAAATAATGTATAACAATCTTCAGTAGAACAGTTACAATGTATTAATTATAGATTTGATTACAATACTTTACTTATTGACTCTATAACAACTTGCAAAAACTGTTAATTTAAGCTTAAAGTATGTGGTTTATATACATAAATATTAATTACAAATTAATGACAAGAAAGTGAATGTGACACTTTACAAAAATAATATTTTCTAAGAAAAGAATGCAGTTAATTACCTTTCTAAAATGTGTACGTGAGTTTTAACAGTTTGATAAGTATATAATTGTTTAACGTGTATTTGTATAGTTTTATAACACTTCCCCCTTAGAATGAAGGTGATGCTGGAAGGTAACGCCTTCATTGATCGTCAAACATATGCGGAATTCGAGTTCGTTCAGTGGACTCTTTTTCCGTATTTTTCGTCATGGATCGGGTTACTCGGCGATTTTCGGCCTGGTATATTGGTGGTGCGGTCGGAGTTGATACGAATTCTTCTGATTCTTCAATATCACTTAACCTGAGTATCGTAGCACTAGGATTATTTGAACTTTGACACTGATTATATATGCGTACTAAACATCCATGATGGTCTTGCTTGCCTTTGCATCGGAATAATTTCTTAAGTAGATATATAAGTCCAATGTAGTTTAAGATTTTGTATAGGATAGTAGTTCCTATTATACCAATTATAACAGAAATTAGTATTGAAAACCAATTTGAATACTGAATAATCTGTTGTCGATTTAGACGACTGTTAATTTGATCGTTCAAATCATCTAATTTATGTGATGTTACTTTCAACTCATCGAGGCGAATATTTGAAAAATGAATAGGTTGGAAATAGAACGTTTCTAGAGTTGAATTATTTTGTTTTTCAGTGCAGCAGTTATCTTCTAGTATCGGAACATTTGGTACTAAATTTTCATATATGGAACTAATATGATGAGAAGCTATCAGTTGAATGTCGTTAGAATAAGCTTTACAATTTGTATCAAGTTCTACTATTCCGATTCCTTGGAGTTTTTTATCACTCATAGTGGTATTAGGACATAGAATAGTAAGAATCGTAGGTTCTGATAATACATAAATCCATTTGTTCTTCGTCATCAATTCATGCCAAATTCTGATTGTACCAGAAATAGATTTTGTGTGACATGTTTTTGGGATTTCCGTTAAATATGTAGTTATTAGAGATATCTCACAATCATTATTTCCTAATGTGGAATGTATCTCGTGTTTTTCACATAGGTATTCATTGTGTGTGAGTTGAAAACAATCTGCTAAAGAGTTTAAGTGAACATACTGAGCTTTGTTCTGGGTAAGACCAATAAATTTAAAATCTGGTTCAATATACGCAAACGTTTTTTTGTTTGGATGAGGAATAGGTAAAGGAATTAATTTGTATAAATTGAAGATTGAATTTGAGGTTAATGGAATCTTTATAACAAACACAATCTTATTGTCATTGTAATATACCGAAAGTTTACTAATTTCGATTAATTTTGAAGCATGTTGCTCGTCTAATGATATTGGGAATGTTAAACCTTCAGTTAAAGAATTTAGTTTTGTACGCAAACTTGAAATTAATTGAATAGGTGTAATTACAGAAGGATGTATCACATTTTGTTTTGCAAATAATACAGCATTAATGAGAATGTCATATTGTTCTGACAATTCATTTACTAAATAACTTAATAAAGCAATATGGTTTGTCGCTAAACTAAGTCGTTCCAGACTTTTGGTACGATTGCTAAATGAATTTGCAAATTGATTAAACTTTTGAATATTTTTGTTAAAAACTGATTCATTGATTCTTAACGTAGATATGGAATCATTAAAATTTGAAATAGTAGATTTTATAACTTGTATTTGATCTTTCATTAATATTTGAATTTCTTTGTCGGTTTTATCTGTTTCAGCTAATATTTTATCATAATATGTGGCGTCGTTAGCATCTAATGATCCTGTTAACCATTTCCAAGCAGTCCCTAGACCGTTAAATATTCCCCGTTTTGCTCTAGTAGGAGAATGATTAATTAAATGTTTCAATGCACTATCTTTTGCAGTTATAATGTTTATCTGACTTGCAACGAAATTAATTGTTTGTTGACATGTGACTAATTCTGAATCTAAACTTGGAATTTTACACATATTTTCAGTATGCTGATAAACTCTTTCAATGAGTTTTAATTTATGTTCGTAGAACGAGATGTTAATATATGAAAGGATTTGCCAGTTGTTGGAATAAAATTTAGCATGTCCAATGTGCTCATAGAATATTCCACTGGAATTTTGAATTGGATTTATTGAAAATCCTAGCGTGATGGCGAAGCATCCGCATCTGAAACAATATTGGCTAGTTTTAGTCGATTAAAATGTACTGTAACCTTTTTTCTTTTTATTTGAATTACAGCATTAGGTTTGTCAATGGATATGATTTTATATGGGCCTTTCCAATCTGATGATAATTTCTTGTTTTTCCCTATTTTTGTTGATTCATCTTTAAGGAAAACACTGTCATTGACAGTGAATTGTTTGTCTTTAGAATTTGAATCGTAATTACTTTTAGATTTTTCTTTATTAGTTATTAGGTTTTCTTTTGCTATTTGATAACTTTTATTTAGTCGATATTTTAACAGATCTATATAGTTATCATAAGTATATTTAAATTCAGGCTCATGTTTCAAGGAATTTGGTAATATAGGTTTATGACCAAAAAGTAACTCATAGGGAGTGAATTTTGTAGATGAATGTATTGCTGTGTTATATGAAAACATAGCAAACTTTAGATATTCATCCCAATTAGTTTGTTCTTCATTTATATAGTGTTTTAAATAATCTTTTAAAGTCGAATGTGATCTTTCTAAAGCACCGTTTGTTTGAGGATGATAGGCTGATGAAAGTAAGTGCTTAATTTGAAAAAGTTTGGTAACTTCTTTCATTAAATTTGATGTGAAATCTGTACCTTGATCAGTAAGGATAGTTCTCGGTATGCCGAAGCTCGTTATTGTTTCTACAAGTTTATTGGCTACGGTTTTTGCTTCATGATTAGGAATAGCGTGAGCAAATGAAAACTTTGTTAAATCATCTTGCATCGTTAAAATAAATTTATTTCCCTCTTCACTTAAAGGTAAAGGTCCTACTATGTCAATTGCTAGTCTTTGAAAAGGTTGAGACGATGTAGTAGTAATTTCCATTGGAACTTTAGATATTTTTCTAGATTTTTTGTTAACTTGACATTTGATACAAGTTTTGACATAATGTTTTATTTCTTTAGACATATTTTTCCATTTGTATTTTGTTTTTATTCGATTATACATTTTATAAAACCCTTGATGTCCACCGGTAGGTGAATCATGAAATTCTTTTAGAATTGTTTTAATTTCGTCCTCAGAAGGTTGAATTAGTTCATTAGTACATATATTAATTTTAATAATTTCTTTGCGAAAGACGAAATTAATTATTGCTGATATTTTGTCTAATTTTAAATTTGAAAAACTGTCATTTGGATTTGGTAATGTTATTTCGTTAATGTTATACTCTTTTAACTTTATTTTTAGATTTTGAATTGTATAAAACAGATCGCTATATTTTATAGTGTCATAATGACGCAATTTAATGAATGAAACAAAAATTAATCTATCATCTGACAATGAATTCATTTTAACAACTGAATATAATTCATGTTCAGTATTCCTTAAGATTTCTACATTTTCTATCACTTCTGTTTCTGATTCATCTAATTCAATAGAAATAAAATGTGCAATATGTCCTTTTACGTCTATGATTGAATTGTTTACTTCATGAACGTTTATATTTTCACAGGTTTCAGACATTTGTTGAAATTTATAAAAGTCGTTAAAAGTTTCTGTGTTTACTAATACGTTATTTACAGTAGGAACAATACGTGAAAGACAATCCGCGTTAGAATTTATTTTACCAGATTTGTAAACTATTTCATAATCATATTCGGAAAGTTTTAATCTCCAACGGACTAATTTTGAACCTGGATCTTTAACTGAAAACAACCATGTTAGAGGTCTATGATCGGTTACAATCTTAAATTTCCTTCCGTACAAATAAGATCTAAAATGTTTTGTTGACCAAATGATCGCTAGAAGTTCGCGTTCAATGGTTGAATAATTACATTCAGATTTATTTAAAGTACGAGAAGCATAAGCAATTGGAAGATCTTCACCAATTTTTCCCTGTGATAAAACAGCACCTATTGCAAAATTAGAAGCATCTGTAGTAAGGACGAATTCGCGACTAAAATCAGGATACTGTAGGATTGGTTCTGACATTAGTTTTTCACGTAGAGTATCAAATGATTGTTGTTGTTCAAATGTCCATAGAAAAGGAATGCCTTGCTTTAGTAATTTTGTCATGGGTTTCGATAAACTGGAAAAGTTTTCAATGAATCTTCTATAGTATCCAGCTAATCCAAGAAATGACTTTATATCTTTTGCATTTTGTGGAATTGGAAAATCTTTGATGATAGCAATTTTTTCTGGATTTGGTTTTACACCATTTTCGGAAATGACGTGACCTAGATAAGTTACTTCCCTACGCATGAATTCACATTTGTCAGGCTGTAATTTCAGATGATTCGTTCGCAATCTCTCAAGTATTGAATGTAATTTATTTTGATGATCTTGATATACAAAACATTGTAGTCCTTGTAATCCTGTTAGAACATTATTCATTAACCTTTGGAAAGTAGCAGGAGCATTTTTTAATCCAAAAGGCATTCGAGTGTATTCGTAATGACCTAGAGGAGTCGAAAAGGCAGTTTTAGAACAATCTTCTGATTTAGTAAGGATTTGATGGAAACCTGATGCTAGGTCCAGAGTAGTAAAGTAAGTAGAATGACTTAGTTGATCGAGAATATCAGTAATGTTCGGCAATGGATAAGCATCGCCCACTGTTACATCGTTCAACTTACGATAGTCTATGACTATGCGCCATTTAGTATTACCTGATGCATCGAGTTTTTTGGGGACTACCCATAAGGGAGATGACCATGGAGATACTGAAGGTCGAATAATACCTTGCTTGAGCATTTGGTCGATTTGTTTATTCACTTCAACCTTGTGAACTTCAGGATATCTGTAGGTTTTAGTAGAAATAGGAACTTTAGAAGTGACTGGAATTTCGTGTTGTATTGCATTCGTATACGTTAGCTGGTCGCCTTCTAAATAAAATATATCACTATATTGAGTACATAGCTCTAATAATGCAGCTTTTTCTTCTAGATTCAAGTGATTAGTGCGAATACTGCTTTTTAATTTGCTTACCCTATCTGAATAATTGTGAGAGGTAGAAAAAACGAAGCTCTCTTTAGACAGTGGTTCAAGTTTAATGAAAGGTTTTGAAATCGTTTGCCTAGAATTGGAAGAATTTAGTATTGTTGCATAGGCTTTTGAATTGGATCGGACTTTTGTGATAGCTTTGCACAAGAAAACGGAATCCGATATTTTAATTTCAGGAATAAGACCTTCTTGAATCTCAGGATTTAGGATATCAATTTCGATGAGCGTTTCACTACGAGGTGCTAGAATTTGTTTTTGCTCGAATGACGGATTTAGAAAGAATAGAGGCATAGAAGAAAATGAATTAGTAATGCATCCATCCTTGAAATTGATAATAGAATTAGAAGATTTAAGATAATCGTGCCCGATTATTCCATCGTGAGGTATGTTTGTTTGCTCTGCAATGACATGGAATTTATGTAATGTTTCATTTATTAGGATTTGTGTAATACCCAAAGTTTCATTTACTTTTTCTTTATTTATACCTCGAATTTGTATTTTTTCATCTTTATTTAATTTGAATTTGGGTTTTAGGCTTTGCGCCTTTATGATTGAAATGCTGGCTCCAGTGTCTATTAAGAATTTGAATACACCGTTTTTTGCGATGTTGGATCGAATTTGTATATAGGACATAGGATTGTTAGAGAGCAATATATTTTTGATTTCTGAGTTTAACATATTAATTAATGGCTTGTCACCTGGAACGTTTGTTCCTGGGCTGAAATTTCGGCGGTGACTTCCGAAGTTTGATTTAGGTTTTTTGAATTGTTATATTGACGTTTTCTACATTCGTCGATTGTATGCCCTTTGTGTTTGCAATATTTGCAAAATTTATATTGTGTTGGAGGCGAAGGTGTAGTAGAATTATCTTGTAATTTTGTATTGACATGATTTATGTTATGTTTTTTAAAGCAATTATTACTATCGTGCCCTGATTTCTTACAGATTTTACAAAATTTTGAAATGCCTTGTACTGGTTTCCTATATGGATTTTGTGAATACATGGCTTGTATTTGTTCCTCGTTAAGCGCATACGATATTGCTTCATTTAATGTTTTTAGATCGCGAGTGCGTAATTGATTTGAAATTTCTGGTTTAGAATAATATATTAATCGATTTAAAGCAATTTGATTTAACATAGATATTTGACCATCTAAATCATTGATTTCTGTGCAATTGTGTTGAACAGCATTAATAGCTCTTTTTAAAGTGGTTTCTATTCTAATTGCAAAATATTGAATTGTTTCTTTATGACTTTGTTGAAGTCCCGTTAATTCATTAATAATTTGTGCATAATGTTTCTTATCTTGATACATAGTTTTTAAAAATTCTTTTAATTCATCCCATGTTTTAAAAGATCTATTTATGCATGCAGTTTTAGCTTTACCTCGTATTTGTGTTTGAATAAAAGTGAGTAGAAGAGGTTTTTGGATACTACTGGCTAATTTATACGCATGATTGCAATCGGTTAGAAATGCACTAAGTTCATCTCTATTTCCATCAAAGGAATGGATAAATTTGAATAGAGTGGATGTGGGAATAGTTTCTGCTGAAGAAGAATTATCTTCAGAGGAGGAGTCCACGTTAGTTTGTGCATCTGGCATGATAACTTGATATAGCTCAATATGAAACAATTAAACTACTTACAGTGAAATAATGTATGATATCTTCATGGAAATATCTTCGAAGTCGAAGGTCCGATGATGAGTGTATCCTCGGTTGAGTGAGTTGGGAGTTCCTCTCGCAGGTTTGATAGTAGCGAAGTATTGGAATACACCAGAGTTATTCCTGTTGGTCTTCTGTCTGTCTACTATCCCACTTCTGACACCAAAATTATGTTGTGATACTGATAAATTGAAAATACACAGGCTTCACATTAAACAACTTTAATTCGATGAAATCAAATAATGTATAACAATCTTCAGTAGAACAGTTACAATGTATTAATTATAGATTTGATTACAATACTTTACTTATTGACTCTATAACAACTTGCAAAAACTGTTAATTTAAGCTTAAAGTATGTGGTTTATATACATAAATATTAATTACAAATTAATGACAAGAAAGTGAATGTGACACTTTACAAAAATAATATTTTCTAAGAAAAGAATGCAGTTAATTACCTTTCTAAAATGTGTACGTGAGTTTTAACAGTTTGATAAGTATATAATTGTTTAACGTGTATTTGTATAGTTTTATAACATTAGCACCCACTGGACACGAGCTTTCACTAGTGCAAACCAATATTAGAATTGAAAAAAATTTGCAGTTGTATAAGTAGTTAAAACCTAAATATTATAAGAATGTATTTTCTTTAAAACGCATTCTGATACCGAACATAGTTATTGGCATCCACACGCTAATCACTAAATTGCATAGGTACATTTAAGCATACAGTAACTGGCGTCAGCTGTGTCTATTTACACCATATTTACATTTTTCACTAAATTGATACCTAACCTCAAAAACATGTTACTAGAAGCCTAATTTATTAAAAATTGATTATGGCAAACTAGTTTGTCATATTAAATCATTTAGAGAGTCACACAACCTCAATTGAAACTATCTAAAGATGTAAGGTAAACAGTTTAATATCTGTGTGTTGGAATGAATAAATTTATAACTACAAGGTAAACGTAAGTGCTTATCTTTACAATATAACATGAACGTTAATAAATGCAGGTCGGGGTATAAAAATATCTTGAACGCCCATAGCATAGGACCCTACGTTCAATTGTAAAATGTGAAAATAACACTCTTAAACAAGTCTAGACATGTTTGTCTTTATTTTTGTAGTAGAACGTTCAACGGTAGAACACAATCTACCTTTGCTACGCTAACGTATAATTGAATATCGGTGTAGGTATACTGCTCGTAAAAAGTATGTAATGTCGCCGCCCTAGGAAGCAAAGTATATCCAAACTACGTCCCAAGTTCGACTGGTCTCAGCTGAGCTAAATATGCTTGTGGTAGGTAAACACCTTAATTATCAGCAGATTTAAGGACATTTAATTAATTTAATTTTGAAATGAACATAAAGGTTGTGATGAAAAATTTGTATAAAAATTAGAAAATAAATACGTTTTGATAGAATATTGAGTGTTAAACATTTTCTTTATACCTACAAGTGGTTATAGAGAAAAAAAAAGAGGGGAGACCGCAAAAAGAAAAACTATTGAAAGAGATCAGGTTGGGTTGCCGGACTGCTTAAATTAAAGATATAAGAAAGGAGGTTCACTTGAGAGGAGGAAACTGACATGTGTGCTTGCATGTTGCGCGTTTCCTGTAACACCGATTTGCAGATTAGGACGTAGTGTAGCGAAGTAGAAATATTATAAATAATTTGGATAGTGCGCGAACTTTAAAGAAAAAATACACCTGAGATTAAATACAGGATGTCCCAGCTGACGCGGTTTCTTTCATAATTTGTTTATTTTACAATTTAGAGAAAAAAGCTTCAAATAAAAGTCCCTATTTAAGCGACGCATAGCTAGAAAATATTTTCAAATATACAGGATGTCCCAATTATAGAAAAAGCGTATGTATTTATTTATTTTATGTGTTTATTATTTTAAATGGATCACCTTATATATTATATTTTTTAGATTCCACATGATATTTTAAGTAACTTTTGTTAAAACCTTTCTAGACCTATGTGCTTTTGTTTTTGAGAAAATAAATATTTTATCAAAAATTTTGCAATTGCAGCGCTCTCGAATGAACTGTAGGATCAAAACTAAAAAAGGTAGAAAATTTTGATTTGCGCGAATTGATACGTCTTGAATTGGTTTACTATTTCCAATATTAACACGTACGGATGCTTTTGTTGACATACAGTTACTGGCGCCAACATTTGGAAACATTTAAATACCAATAACTCTGTTTTTTTTAATGGGACATTTTATATCTGTTTACAGGGTTAGATGTAAAATTAAATTCTCTGTCTTTTGGTATTGGAATGAACTCATTTATCTCTAACCGTTTTGGAGAAAAATGTATATTTCCTCTGCCACTGTCGAAAAAGACCACATCAATTTGCACGAAGTAGGCTACGTAACAATAATAGATATTATATTTAATAACCATTTGTACCATTTATAATTATACACAAGTAATAACCTCAATTTAAATTTGTATTGTAAACAATTTTAAGAAAACAGGACCTTTCAACAAATAACATGTTCTTGTTTGCAGAATAAATTCGCAATGTTTTTCATTCAAATGTTCTCGTAACTCAAATTTACGAAGTATTATATTTTTCAAAAACTGAACTCTTCTAGTCTATAGACAACATACTTTTTGCTAATATTAGTATAAAAACGCAATAAGGGCATAATATATATTTTATCATACTTTGGGTTGAAATGTTTTGAATTAAAAAGAGATATCGTATTTTTTTTATTAATTTAGTGACATTGTATTTTTTTAAAGTCAGTTAATATGTAAAGTAATTTTATTAAATCTCAAATTATAAAATACGCAAGCGCAACACTAGGATAAAATTCATATATTCGGTTAACCAGAAGTTCACACATACTTGCACCTTTTAAATAGCATGATACAAATTCAATTACAAATTTAGCTTGTATGAAATATTTCACACATATGTATATCATATATTATACCTAAATACCATTCTTTCTATCTGTCCATTTTAAGTACACAGACTAATGATGAATTTTTATGAATTTATAAATTACTTACTTTAAATGTTGGGTATATAAACACCTAATACAGATTAAAAGAGAATCTTTTGTAACATAAAAACGTATAAGATAACAAATGCCTTTCCATTAAAAAATAACTGCTGTCAGAAGATTCAACTTATTCATAAAGCAGTAATTTTTAAAGACCCTGTATAGCGGTACTGAGAAAAACTGCAAATCCTACGTAGCTACACAATATCGGCGATGTATGAATACGGGGTGACATAGAAAAAAGTACATTGCATAGTGCCACACAATTGTTGATTGTTGATTGTTGATTACTATCAAGGCAGGGCAGTCTCTAATTATCCCTAACACTGCGGCCCACTTAGCCTATTGTGTTATTCCTGCCTTGATTCCGTTTTACTCAAACAGGTTAGTTCCCTCGATCAGGTTTAGAAGCCTATTTGGTAAATCTTTCTCCACTGGTAGATCAAATGCGCTTTGCAAAGTAACCCTACGTTGACTTAGTGCCACGCATTCGAAGATGATATGAAAGGCTGTTTCCTCCTCCTCATTGCAGAGTCTGCATAGGGGTTCATCTTTATAGATCCCCATCTTGTGCAGATGACCTCTTAGACAGCCGTGTCCTGTTAATAGACATGTCACTGCCCTAAGCTGAGTCCTGTTTAATGCAAGTAAGTCAGCAGTTAGTCGTTGTGACGGTCGTTCCATCATCCGTTTGCTGTGTCTTTGTCCAGCTACATGGTTCCAATTTAGTTGGTGTTGTTTTATAATCCACTCATTAATTGCACCACGTACTGCACTCTTTGTGATACCCAGACCTGGCTCCGGCCCGGTGAATTTAATTTGGGAACCTTCCCTCGCTAGCTGGTCTGCGGTTTCATTGCCTGCTATACCCCTGTGTCCCGGCACCCACACCAAGGTGACCTTGTTGTCTCTGGCCAGGACAGTTAGGTTTTGCAGACACTCCCATACTAGTTTGGAGGCTATGTAATAAGATGCTAGAGCCTTTAAGGCTGCCTGACTGTCAGAGAGAATACAGATCGCCTGCCCTCGCGGTTGGCGGCGTAGACTCTCCAACGCACAGGTTTGTATAGCATATATTTCTGTTTGAAATACCGTTGTGTATCGCCCGAGTGGTTCACATACCTTGTAACCCTTATTTTCCTCGTATACACCAACGCCAGAATTAGTGCCCGCCCTTGACCCATCTGTATACCAGTTTTGGGCGTGCGGTTTTCTCCCCTCACCATTTTTCCGTTCAACCCAATTCAAGAAAATCTTGAAGGGTTTGTCATAGGAAATCCTGGTGATTGATATGTCGTTCCCCATATCAAAGATTGGGTTTTGTACTATTGCTTCTATTCTGGTGTGCCCCAACCCATAGTGGGGTCTCCAGTTGCTAGTATTCCTTAGTCTGTATGCTCCCATTCTAGCCTCTCCCATGATAAAGATATCGAGGGGAGGCAAGTTTAGCATGGTTTCCATAGCAGCCGTCGGAATACTCTTGATAGCCCCAGTTATACATAGGCACGCCAATCTCTGAATTCTCGAGAGTTTAGTTATCACATGCCTCTGCTTAACTTTTGGCCACCAGACCAAGCAGCCATAAGTTATCATTGGTCTTACTACCATACTATACAACCAATACGTCATATGCGGTTTGAGTCCCCATGTTTTTCCAACTGTTCTACGGGTTGTTATTAACACCCTTTTACATTTGTCAGTCATTTTCTCCAAATGTGAATTCCAGTTTAGTTTAGAGTCCAAGATCACCCCCAGGAACTTGTCCTCCTGACTAATCTGTATAACCTTATTGTATAGAGTCGGTGCTCTTAGGCCTTCCAGTCTCCTTCTTTTGGTGAAGGGTACAAGTGCAATTTTCTCCGGGTTTACTCCAAGGTACTCCCTCTTGCACCACACAATAGAGGACACTAAAATAAGAAAAAAAATTCCTATGAACATGGGTCCGCAAGACCTTCGGTTAAAAGATACGGGGTGTTGAATTTTATTTCTTTTTTTGTGTTTTTTTTTGAATATCTATGGTTCCAGTACAAATGCATCTGAAAGCCGACAATGCACACTAATTAATCAAAAAATAACAATTGAATAATGTGTCATAATGACACTTGTCAAACTGATGTAATTGTTGTTTGAGGAATTTTGTGTTCGTGATTAAGTTTTTCATTGGTTTTCTCACTGATTATTTAAATTTGCTTTCAAAAATGGTTCACTACATTTTTGAAGAATACAGGGACATGATTATGTGTTACGGCGAATCTAGATCAAATTCTTACGAAGCTCAACGTATTTATCGAGAAAGATATCCTTTATCCCCAAGTTCCTAATGTTCGAACATTTATTGATGGCGTTTGAGAGAAGATGGCTGTTTTAGAAAACCAAAATTGAATAGTGGGGTTTCCAGAACTCGTCGCACTGTGCGAAACGAAGAAACTGTTTTACGAATGGTAGAAAATAATCCAAGAACAAGCACCAGAAAAACAAGTTCAGCGGTACGAAACCTTAACCGTGATTCAGTTAGACAAATTTTCAAAGAACAACTTCTTCGCCCATATCATTTCCAAAAAATTCATTCACTATTGAAACATGACTTTGTTCCTCGTGTACAATTTTGCCAATGGTTGCAAAACCAAAGACAAAACATTATTTCATCAATTTTGTTTACTGACGAAGCTGGTTTTAGTCGTGATGGTATACTGAACCTACATAACATGCACCATTGGAGTGATGAAAATCCTCATCAAACTGTAATTCGAAGTCACCAATATGGGTTTAATTGGCCCATTTTGATTGCCCAATCGATTGACAGGTGCACTGTATCAAAATTTCTTGGAGAATGATTTAAACACATTATTAGAGGATGTCCCATTGGCCATTACTGGAAGAATGTATTACATGCATGATGGAGCGCCAGCTCACTTTTCTCGAGTGGCAAGGGAATATTTGGACAGGAGATTTGGAAATATGTGGATTGGTCGAGGGGGGCCTGTACCCTGACCAGCTCGTAGTCCCGATACCTTAATCCCCTCGATTTTTCATTTTGGGGATTTATGAAAAATTAAGTTTATGCTGTAGAAATACATAATGAAGAACAATTGTGGATAAGAATTATGGAATCGGCAGATAGATTTCGTAATAACCCAGGAATATTTCAAAGATGCCGTCAATCATTAAGAAGAAGTACAAGGGCAACAATTTGAACATCTTCTAAAAACTTAATTTTTTGTTTTAATTAATCATTGTTTTTGCAAATAAATTAAAAAAAAATTCAACACCCCCTATCTTTTAACCGAAGGTCTTGCGGACCCATGTTCATAGAAACTTTTTTTCTTATTTTAGTGTCCTCTATTGTGTGGCACTATGCAATGTACTTTTTTCTATGTCACCCTGTATACATATACAGGGTGTTAGTAAATAAGTGCGACAAACTTCAGGGAGTGATTCTGCATGCAAAAATAATGACAGTTTGCTATATAAACGTCCGTCCGCAAATGCTTAGTTTCAGAGCTATAGGGTGTTAAAGTTTTTCTTACTGACTGACGATTTATTTATTGCTCTGAAACCGGTCGAGATAGGCAAATGAAATTTGGTGAGTTTTAAGAGATGGTTATTGCGCATTTCTTGACATCTAAGCAAGAATTTTATATTCATCATTGGCGTGCATACGGGTAATGATCTTAATTTTTTAAAGAAAAAAAATAGTACGCCACTGAGATATTTCAAATTAAAAATCATTTTTGAATTTGCCATTCAATTTGTGATAAAAAACCTCTCTTGCCTTTTTTTCGTGTGAGGCGCCGTTTTTATGCAAAAAAATAAAATATCTTAACGTGTATTTTTCATTTCTTTAATACATTATCTAGTAGGCTACTGAACTACTAAACTCTTTAATACAATAACGTTAAACTAGAACAATAACAGAAAATAACACTAAAAAAATGTTAAGTAAGCGCAAAACTACAACAAATGTTGAAAATAACTTCCCTCAGACATGACACAACTTTCAACTCTTCGCCTCATTGATTGTTGTATTCGCCCAAAAATTCCTGGTGTATTTCTTATTGTCTCACAGCCGGCTATAATTCGATTCCTAAGGTCATCAACATTTTCGACGAGAGTGGAATAAACTAATGACTTAAGAAAACCCCAAATGCATAAATCTAAAAGATTTAACTCCGGTGATCGAGCAGGCCAGTGTTCCGTACCTCCCCTACCTATCCAACGATTTGGATACACTGTATCTAAGTGATTAGGTACATTAATGCTAAAATGAACTGGTGCGCCATCAGATTCATCTGTTAGTCGTAGTGGGAGGAAATAAGGAGAGAGGTTTTTTATCACAAATTGAATGGCAAATTCAAAAATGATTTTTAATTTGAAATATCTCAGTGGCGTACTATTTTTTTTCTTTAAAAAATTAAGATCATTACCCGTATGCACGCCAATGATGAATATAAAATTTTTGGTTGGATGTCAAGAAATGCGCAATAACCATCTCTTAAAACCCACCAAATTTCATTTGCCTATCTCGACCGGTTTCAGAGCAATAAATAAATCGTCAGTTTTTAAGAAAAACTTTAACACCCTATAGCTCTGAAACTAAGCATTTGCGGACGGACGTTTATATAGCAAACTGTCATTATTTTTGCATGCGGAATCACCCCCTGAAGTTTGTCGCACTTATTTACTAACACCCTGTATAAGAAATTTCAGTTGTCTTCTCTTCTGCCATGCGACGTTATATTACTATAAAGTTATATCGGCATCTGCTTTTTTTTCTTTCATTGCAAATAAGAATGGTATTTAGGTTTTGGGTATGATATATGAAGTATGTATGAAATGAATATATCATAGAAGCTGAATTTGTAATTGGATTTTGTAGCATTCTATAATATGCAAATACCTATGTATGTATATGCCTACAAATCAGAATATATTAGTGTGACTTTTTTAAATAGGTACAGTGAAGGAAAAAAGTCATCATACAGGTAAAAAAATCGCTTGTTTTACAAATAAAAGACGAAAAACGATTTCTTTCGCCACAAATCGGTCATTAACGACAAGAAAAGCTTAACTGTGGAGTATTTCTCTAATAAGTTAATTATGAACAAAATTACAAGCATTGAAGTAGGCATGGAAAAATTCACCTCTCTTTGTAGTGAAAGTTGAACTAAATTTATATCACTAAAAGAAAGAGTATGATTTGTTAATCCAAAATTCCAAATTTGTTTTAATTATCTGCAGCGGTTCCAGTTTTTCTGAGAATAATCCAAGTTATAGTCCAGTGCAATTTTTCGCACTTATTTAGGACAATCAATTCATGTAACATGTCTCTAACATTTTTTTTGTATAGTTTACAAAAGGAATTCTGGTACTTGGATGCACTAGGGAGACAACCTGTACAAATGTTTATATACAAAACATTCCGTGTAATCTGTTGGTTAGAAATTTTAAAGTAATAATAAACTTCTGAAGTGGTTATCTAAAGAGCTTATTTTATGAAACTTCAATTAGCATTTAGTTTCTACTTTTACATTTAACAAACAAATAAAAATCATTTGCTGCATTGACTTTTATTATGTCCTGATTTTTTCGAAATATCTCGATTAATATTAATTTGAGGTCATATGCGGTTTACTATTTTTCTATTCACAACTTATTTCTCTTTTAGAATTTGATAAAAAAATACCATATGCTATTAAAAAAAAAGAGTTGACCTTGCTAGTAGCGCCATCGAATGAGCCCCTTGATATAGTTAAACTTTTGTCTAACACTTTTCTTCATAACACTAATTGTTTCGAAGAGATTACAGTGTTACACTTTAAATCGACCACTCTGTATATAGTCAGTCATTATGAAATAATTAATTAAAAATATGTTTGCAGTGTTCAAAAGTGTACACTTTTTGCTATTAATGTGATGTAACTTGTGTATTGCGGAAAGAAGTAGATAAAAATATTTACCTCTCAAAAAGCTCTTTTTATAACACAATCTACTTAAGAAATTATTTGTTTCTGATGCGTTTATTCCGTAAATACTATATTTGGTTTTATTACTTGTTGTTTTTGTATGACGTTGCTGACAACCTATACTACAGCTAATATCTCGTTATCGAAGCTTTTTTAACCACAAGACTATTAAGACTTTTAAACTCATTTTCTAGCATGGGTTCTATCCTTTTCAATGAGGTTCTGATACACTATGTACAGAAAAAAATATATTGAGCTATATTCTAAACAATGTTTACATATTTTTACGTGAGCCCAACTGCCAGTAAAATGAAACTGTGTAGAGTTTTCATCATTTAGTCTATTTAAAATCATTTTCTGAAAGATGTGATCATATAAGGTAACAACTTTTATCTATCTGAATCCACTTTAGATAACACCGGCTTTCATATTTGTATAAATTTAGCAATATTAATGGTACTCATCTTTAATGACTGCGTTGTTTTTTTTTAATAATGTACGATCTTTTTCTGTTTGTATTATAAGCAATGACGTCCAGTTTGAATTATAAATTGATGGAAAGCTTAATATTTAATAATTTGCCGTTTGATAGCTACACACTTGACCTAATTTTCAATCAAGCTGCGCAATAGCCTTAAACAAAACGCTTATTTTATTTTTTTCCACTAAAAATACTGACATGAATTCATAACTTAAATATATATATCACACATTTGCCATCATTTTATTTCAAAGGAAACAAGGTGTTAATTATAATATAAATAAACAAATAATGATACTTTTTTTATTTTCAACAAAGCGAAATAATTATAATGTACCTAGTTATATTATTTCACACTTTAATCTTTCTAAAATATACAACTTGAATTATTATTTAGTTTTTCAAGTTGTGAAAATTGTTACACTAAAGCTTCATAAAATATACCACATATTTTCTAAAACTTCGTATACATACATACTTATCGTTGAACGACACTTGCAGTAACTCAAGCAAGTGTTTCTACATTTAAGCTCTTGGACGTACATAGATGAACATGAAGAAGAGATATCCGATGTATTAGATGCAATACTCCTAACTATTTCATTTAAGACATACACTTTACAGGTAAAATCGTAACGATAAGAGTTTCTACATTTCAACTACAAAACTGGCGAGAATAATATTAAAGTTGAAACGTCCCCATTAATGTGTTAGATGATTTTAATACCAAATTTGCTCTGAATATTACCATTATGTGAATTAGTTCAAATTCCTAATCCGTCGAATTCTAGCGAAAACTCAAGATGGAGTTCTCGTGGATTTGAACATTAGTACGTCATTTTTGTGTGCAACCATCATATTGGAATATACCTAGCTCTTACTAGTAAAAATGGATACAGTGATTGGATCCTGTTTTCAATATTTTAATCATTCACTCAAGTAATCTTTAAATAATACTTACTAAACTCGTAATTTATTCATTCTTAAGTCTAAAATTAAATCTTAATATTACGCTAATGAAGTTTATAATCATTCTTGATGACATGACTTATAATCTTTTAAGAATTTCAAATTGGATCTTTGATATATTAGAATAATTTGTTTAGTAATTTAAAGTATTAACAATAAATTTGACAATTGAATCCGAATAACAAAAATTATTTAATTTAGAAAAAAACTGATGGCATTGCAATAAATGAAAGACAATTGTTCAGTAGTTGGCGAGACCATAATTAAATTTGCGTTTCGTGATCTATTCTGGAACAAGATTATATTGAATACAATAATTTTAATTGTTAATTTCAATGAGCAGTGGTAATGAATTCAGAAAGTTCTTATTTTCTTAATATAAACTTATGTATAATGATTAGCTAAACCAATTATGAGCACCGTTTGAAATGTTTTAATTACGTTATTACAAAAAAGGGGGCGAAAAATAATTTTTATATTGCCTTATTGTTCTCAAAAAAAGTGCCTCGTCTTAGCCCTGATTATCAAAATGAAATTATTAATCTTCTAGATGATGCTGTTACAAAAAATATAAAAAATGAACTTGAGAATGCTAAATATTATTCAATTATTTTCATTTTAGTACTATTTGATCGAAGTCATACAGAGCAGTTAACTTTTATTCAAAAGGTTCCTTGATTGCTCAAAGGGTGCGGCAAATATACGAGAAATGTTTTTAGGATTTTTCCCTTCGACAACAACAACACGTGAAGGGATTTTCGAGTATTTGACTGATACTATCCTACCTAAATTTAGTTAAATATTAAGGATATGCGTGGCCAAGGATACGATAATGGCTCTAATATGCGTGACGCAAATGCTGGCGTACAGAACCGTATTATTGCCGTTAATCCTAGAGCTACGTTCGTTCCTTACGCTACTCATACATACTTTAATTTTAGTAGTAAACGATGCTGCAAAATCAGTCAATGAAGGTTTAACGTTCTTTAGTATATAATTTTTTTTCGTCATCTCTGTATAGATAGAATATACAAATTTCAAATGTCAGTTCTCTTAACATTTAACCTGTATCAGGAACTCTCTCTTTTTCCAATTACCCGAAGTATATGATAGTCTAATGGAATTATCTAGAGATCAGTCCAGGGATACTAATATAAGTCACACTTCACACTGCTAATTCTTTGGCTACAAAAATTAAAGTTTTTAAATTCGTTTGTTCCTTAACAATATCTTTTGGAAAAGATAAACGTTGTCAGTAAACTCATTCAGAACACGTCTACAGCAATAAATGAAGTGTCTTAACGCTTTACAAAATTTGATACAATTTGTTTCCACTCAGAGAACAGATGAAAATTTTGATATTTTAATGGAAAAGGCAAAAATTAGGCAAAAACAGTTTCTACAAACAGGATTAGAAGAAAAAAACGTCTTGTATATGAGCCGACAGATGAACTAGTGGTTAACCCTAAAGATCATTTTAAATATTTTGTTTATTTTGCTATTCTTGATTGCACAAAAAATTCTATCGAACAGCGATTTAACCATATGAAAGAGCCATGCTATTGTTTTTAATTTTTTACTAGATATTAGAAATATTGATCAAGGAATAGTTAAAAAAGCTGTTTCGATTTAGAGATATATTTAACGGACGAAAACGACAAAAACATTAACCGTGCAAAGCTGTTTGAAGAAATAAATCACTGGTAAGACACTACGCCTATGGAAATTCTAAATTATTTTGTAGCAAATAATTTATATTTTGCTTTTTCAAACTTATGTATATATATATGTAGCTCTCAAAATTCTTGTTACTCTCCTTGTATCTGTCGCTACTGGAGAAGTTTTCTAAATTAAAAGCTATAAAAGCTATTTACGGAGTGCAATGTCTTAGAGTCATTTATCACATCTAGCTATAATTATTATAGTATATTATAATAATTTATGTGATGTTATCAATGAATTTGCAACTAGAAAGGTTATTTGTATTTTTAATATTAAACAAATTCCAATTTTTTTACGCAAGACGAATTGAAAGAAAGCAGGCATAATAACATTTTTGGAAATTATAATTATAAAAACTATAATCTTTTAATTCCTGATTTATTTCCACTTAGAGGTCAATACAACAATAAATAATTAAATACCAATTTATTCCATAACATATAATAATATGTTTTTGTTAAATAACTTCTTCAGTGGAAGAAATTGACATTTAATATGTGTCAGAATTGTTAGAGCTTGACAAAAAATAGATTGATATACGACTATTTCAAATCATTTCAATTTCTATAGTTGTATTAAATCATTATTCCTTCATTATTACTTGTGAATATAATTAAAATTCGATATATCAATGAATTTTTTGTTTTTTAGATAATTTTGTTGATAGTATAATTTATATTTATATTATTAGTAATTTGACACATATTAAATATCAATTTCTTCCGCTGAAGGAGTTATTTAACGAAAACATATTATATGTTATGGAATAAATTGGTATTTAATTATTTATTGTTTTATTGACCTCTAAGTGGAAATAAATCAGGAATTAAAAGATAAGGACATAAAGGTCAGAAAATACATATATTAATTGAAAAACTATAATTTGACTTACCAACTTAAATGACACTATGGTATAATCGTATAAAATTATATAACACTCTATTAATTTTCTCGCTATTTTACGTTAATTAAAACGAATTTTAACTTTATCACCCTTACAACTTCACCATCATCTTAACGACATCGCACCTAAAATCTAACTGCTTTTTGGATTAGTGTATACCAACAACGTTATAAGGTGACGCATCACCAAAAAAAAGTTTGAAATCGTTTTTGTGATATACTGGAACTCGATTTAATGTAAACATCAAAAATACAGTTTCAACAAGTTTAAATGACCAGAATATAATTCTATTATTAATTTTTTCTTAATGGAATAACCAGTCTTATTTTATTTTTTGAAAATTCCATAAAAGTGAAGACATATTTATTACTTAATATGTAATACGCATGAAGGGCATACCTCATACCTCAATATAAATAATTTGCACGGATTAAATTCAAAATTAGAATTACGGATCCGTTTAGCCACATGTAGTGTTTATTTAATGTAAAAACGAATTGAAAATGTTTGAATATAACACTGTTTTCAAGCAATTTAACAAAGGAAATATTTTTAGAAATGTTTTGTAGAAATAATAATTTGACCTACCTTAGATCACTCTTTGGTATGATGTAACACTGCACTAATTTTCACACAATTTTAAGTTAATTAGAAACATGTTCATTTTTATCACTTTTACAATTTATATTAAATTAAATGAATATCGAAAACATCTTCGCAACATCCCATCTAAAATCCAACTGCTTTGTGCATAGGTTTAAACTAATAATGTTACGGGCGACGTATTAGCAAAAAAAAGTTTACAGTCGTTTTTGTGACATACTGGAACTCGATTTAATGTAACCAGAAATACAGTTTGAAGGAGTTTAAATGATGAGAATTTAACTCTATTATTAAAAAATTCAAATATGAATATAACTTCCCTAAGTTGTAAAATTGTTTTATATCAGAAATAATTTAATATTTTACATTATACAAGGTCATTCAAAGAACATAATCTCAGTGGGTTTTTTCTTATGGAATAAAACGATTTATTTTATTTTAAAAACTCCATAAAAGTCATTTTTTAATTAAATTAATTAGAAATTATGATGAATAGCGTTTAGTCGGTAATAGTTTTTGTTTTTAATAAAATTTTGGATTTGGCTTATTTAAATGATTCTGAACAACTTTTATTAACAGAATTTTTTTATATCCCTAATATGATTTCTGCAGTTTTGCTGTTTATTTTAAATCGTAGTAAGCTGGCGTTTCACTGTGATCGGGAAAGTAACATACCATAAAGTTACAGTTTACTGAGAGGTGATCAGAAATAAAAAAAGAATTAAATCGATACTATATTAACAAAATATTGAGGTGGTGCCGCCTAGAGTGCGACACACTGTATATACACATATGTGTATGTTTCCTTATATTATTACATTTTAAATATAATGTAACAACGCAAATGCTGAGATGTTTAGTTCTCAGTAATGCACGATACAGATATGTATGTCGGAGTCTCTTTCAATCCTATCAATTCGTGTCTTAGCTCGTTTTCCTTCTTCCTTAGCGCTTCCTTTTCCTTTATCACTCTCTTTTTCCTTAGTTTTGCCTTTACCATTTCCTTTATTTGATTTACCTTTTATGTCTTTCTCTTGATTCTTTTTATGTCCGTATATTTCCCCGTGTCAATTTCTTTAATTAGCCTTTATCTATTCTATTTCATTCGATTCGATTTTTTTTTTATGGAGAGCTGATTATTATTGCAGATTGTGAAGATTTACGACTCCTATTCAAATAGCGTTTCCTATATTGTGATATTGGCGAAATATCAACGGGAGTGAAGTACTTAGTTGCTCAGTTCTGCCAGGTAACGATGGACCTGGTTGTTCTTCTGGAAACGATGTGTCACCATCAGTTGCAATAAGAGCCAGTGGTAATTCCATCATGGAAATTGGAGAAGCAGTTGTACGTTCTTTCAATTTTTCTACTCTTTGTTAGATACACCAAGATAATATGTGAAAGCATATATTCCACCAACCAACACTGTATCCCTATGCCATTATTTCTCGTGTATGACATTTGCGTTATGCTTTTTCATACACGACGAAAATAACATAAGCAATTAAAGGTCGATTGTTTTGGCGCAACCATACACGAACTCCTTCACTATAATAAGTTTTAGGTCGACTTATATTATCCATTGGTTGCACTTTATAAATGTAATGGGGTGGAATATACTGACTCCATGGCGAGAATATACTTAACGAAGTAATTTTAAAACTTAACAAACTGGTTAGCGCCCAACGCTTTTAGATGTATGTGTGCCAATATGTGTTTCTTCCTCATAAAGTTATTATTGGTAGTACCTGATATATTTTATAAATCTTCAAGAAATCCATTTTTTCTCTCTATGGTTGTACTGGTGGCAGTCAAATTATCTTTAAACCGTTTCTTCTTTCATTATAAGAATTCGCCGCTAATATTTCTAAAAAGAAAAAAGTCATGAGTAATAAAACGAGCATGTAATTTTGAATTTGATATTAAGTACGAACAGGGTATTCCGAATTAACCAACATGTCAATCCCAAATTAAACAACAATATTTCCACACTTAGTAAACATTATGAAATATTTATATATGTATATGTATTTGTAAAAATGATTTGTAGCTGTATGTACCGTCTTAGACAAATAGTTGATGTCTTTGTATGGGATACTGTTATTTACAGGGAATTGTTCCTTGCCTTCTCAATACTCGCGTAAAGAAAGTACACGGCATACATTGTCAGGATTGAACAATTGCATACATATCTATCATGCTGCAGTTGATCGTGGCACTGTCTATAGAATCCAGTGGGGTCTTATACTCATACTATTTTTTTAATAAGGACAGCTTTATGTTGACTTCCGGCCGGTTTCATAATATAGTCGTAAAAGCTCCTTGTGCTAAAGTGACCTTTGAGGTCAATTTAAAGTGCTTCCGTTTCATAATGGCACTGCAGACAAACTTTAGTTAAATCCAACTTTTACATACTACATTGAGGTTGGTAAGGCCGGGCATTATTCACGATTTGTGGGCAGAGCAATATTGAGGATCGTATGAAGGAATTTGATAATAATAATAATAAGGAAGCGATTAAAAATAGGGAATCGGTGCATCTCTTCTTAGATCAATTTGTACAAGAATCGTCGTTTTTAACGATGGATTTGTTAGAGTCGTGTTTCTCGTATGCGTTAATCCGCAATGCATGTCATGCTGTGTATAAGCAAGAACAAGCAACGTCATGATCTTTTCTAAGTCAAGTTATGCTTCAATAAGGGATTTTAAAAGAATAAAGTGCTCTACATAAGTTAAGGATATATCTCAAAATCTGCTCGATTTCTTAATTTTCAAATGTTTGCCATGTTTGACACTTCATTAAAGTTGATAATTATCATACCTATGCGATAGGGATAAATTTAGCATTATATTACAAGTAGCGACCTGTGGAAAGTTCTTCTCGTTCAAACCCATTCTACCAAATCAATTGGTTGTTTGGTTTACTTACAACTTGTTGACTTATTATGCAAATTTGGTATCAAAATTTTGTTCGTTGCTAATTCCCAATGCCTAGATGTAAATTAACATCTGACGAAGCAAATAGTGCAATTTGGTTTGGGTGGTCCACGACAAAGTAGCAACTTTGTTCAAGTTAGCCAAAGTGTCATTTCTAGACTTTTTAACCGGTTTCTAGAAACTGGATCTGTTTAAGAAAGACCTAGAATTGGGCCCCCATCAATAACTACCCCTGCTGAAGACCGATATGTTACCATTTCTGCACACCGAGAACCTTTGAGCACATGTCGAATGTTGAATAGGAGGCCCGCAGAAGCCACATCAGGAACGTCACTATCAGCTGAAACTGTCAGAACTCGTTTATGGGATGTAAATTTACGTTCTAGACGATTTTGTAGAGGTGTACCATTGTCTCGCGAACATAGGTGACAAAGGTTAGAATGGGCCAGAGAACGTGTCAATTGGACAGAAGAGTGGAAGTTGGTACTGTTCACTGATGAATCCAGATATGGTCGTTTTTTGGATAGTCGTCGAACGCGTGTCTGGACACAACCTATACCCCATATACCCCATAAGCACTACTTGTATATGGGGAAGCATGTGTTATAATAATAATAATAATAATAATAATAATAATAGAGTATATTAAGCAGCAACATAATTTTACATGGTAAAGAGTATAATCTAAACAATAAATCAATATACCTATCCAAATGGATCGGAATCATCTGAACGATGCTCTTCCTTCAGATCCATCAGTAATGAAGGAAAATTAACAAAAGCCGTGCATACATTACTTATCACACTCTCCTTAATAGACTAGCAATCAAAAGACAAGAAAGAAAAAAAGAACAATATATTATACCACATCTACACGTACCGGTCGATCCAATAGGCACAGCAGCATGACAAGATACAACAATCCCACACGAAATTATCTTAATCCCTGAAAAAGATGTTCTTTGTACTTATTCTTGAACATAGTACAGGACAAAGATCTGAGGTTCATAGGAACAGAATTATAAACAATAGCGACGTTATAAGAAAAAGACCGTTTAAAAATAGCAGTATTAAATAAGGGCGGAGTAAGTGCGCCTTTAAATCTAACATTAATATTGTGAACATCAGTTCTAAAGGTCAGCTTTCGGTGCAAGTAAGGGGGTACTCCAAATAAAATTAAATTATAAGAGAAACATGCAAGGTGTAATTTCCTTCTCATAATCATATTTAGCCATCCCGCCCAAGCTAGTGTATGGGAAATATGCTGCCTCTTCCTAATACCATATATAAATCTTAAGCAGGCATTTTGAACTTTTTGTATTCTGCGACTATCCTCCGAATCCAAACAGGGACCATAAACAACATCACAATAATTAAACCTAGATAAAATAAGCGATTCACAGAGGGTCTTGCGCAATTCCACTGTCAGAGAATCCCTCCTACCATACAACAACTTAAGTTTCCCAAAGGATGCACCCGTCACTTTCGCCACATGCTGTCTAAATCTTAAATCGCAGTCAATTGTGAGACCCAAGTTCTTAACTACTTCAACAACGTCTAATTTTTCTCCATTCAATGTTAAATTAATTTTAGTAAACATCTTTTGACGCGCCTTTGGCCGACCAAACACGATGACTACTGTTTTGCTTGCGTTGATGGTAAGCCCGTGTGCCAAAGATGTATCATGAACCATTTGGAGGTCATGATTTATTTGCGCAATACTAGTATCAATCTGTTCAGGGTCAAACGAATGATAGAGCTGTGTATCATCAGCATACATATGGTACTTACATACTTTTAGCTTTCTTAATAGATATGCAGAGTAAATAGAATATATTAGAGGCCCCAAAATACTCCCCTGGACAACCCCAGCATTCAAATTTTTAAACTGCGAGAAGTCGTTATTAATGCGTACCTATTTGCTGTTGCCGCCCAGTAAGGTAACTTCTGAAAAAAGAAATAGAGTTCGCATCTAGACCAATATAGTGTAAAATACTAAACAGTAATTCGTGGTTTATTACATCAAAGGCCTTTGAGTAATCAAGGCAGATAAGTACTGATACTTTACTGTTGTCAGTAGCAGTAAGTACATCGTCGATTACATGCGTTAATGCTGTGACACAACTATAGCCAGACCTGAAACCAGATTGATAAGGGGGCAGAATGGAGTTAGTCTCAAGGTGTTGACGTATTTGAGTATCAACTAATCTCTCAATGACCTTAGCCAATACAGGTAGAATAGTTATTGGCCTTAAGTCCTTGTATTCTTTCGCATTTTGTTTCTTAGGCACTGGATGATGATTATGATGGCCGTACCGACTTGCTGGTTATTCCTGGAATTCATATAATTTTCAAAAACGTACAGTAAAATAAACAGAACAAAGGCGCAAATTTTAGCGAAAGTGACATAAATATATGAATATCGAAAATAATGATAATGTATCAAATGTTGAAAAAGTATGTGTTGTGTATGTATGTATGTAGGTGTAGGAGGGTTGGCTTAATCACTGAAGTAAACTTTACTAACACTTTCTTTATTACTTTCACACTTAGCTAGTTTCCATATTTTATACACTTTTACATTGTATTTATTACATATATTGCCCTCTGTGTTTTAACTTAGCAACTAATACAATATATAGGCGTAACAGTATGTAATGTAATAAAAAATTACTTTGCTGCTCTATTTATTTAGGCGGCACTTCTACACATAGAAATATTATTTGACAAAGAAGCAATTGCTCTTGATACTCGGATTAATAAGGAAAACGAACTTTAAATCTGCTCGGACCAATCGACTCAGAACGAAACGATCAGCACGTTTTGCTATACATGAGATTCAATTAATAACCTGTTTAGTGTTCACTTTGTCTATAAAATATTTCGGAAATATGGTCGCCGGCATTACGATGTCTAAATTATATGTCTGTTGACTTTTTCTTATTATGAAGTCCAAAGCAATTTTCATTGCATTTGTCCTTAATAGTACATATAAACATATCAAAGCGGGTCGTTGCGGCAATACCAAGCTGTGATGAGGGTGAGCGGCAGCGAGAAAAGCACCTATACCTCCCCACCACTTTAAGCACAATCACATCTATTTATCTATCACATTTGGTCTATCTCTTATAAAGTATGATGTTTATTATGTCTAACTGTTTTGCTCTGGGACGTTTACATCCACGCGGAATACTATTAGAACGAAATTACACTCACATAAAAATAAAAATTTTAATAGTATTAGCTGAAACGGAATAAAAATAGATTTGGCAATGGGTTATGAAATAGAACCTTGACTTTCTACTTAATATTGGAAATGACACGTCCACATGTGTACTACTATTATATAGTAGTAGGTGATGTAAAATGAGCTTATATTGTTATGTTCATCCTTTATACATATATTCATTCTTTATACATATTTTTTAATAATTAGAAAGTTTTTGAACACCTTGTATATCAAATGATATCGAAGGTTTCGATGATCCGAGTTTCAATTATTGGGGCTTCCGGGCTTAGACCGTGTCATAGTAATGTAAATACACACATTCCTAATACATATGTACATATATGCTATTTGGCGGGAGTAACTGCTCTTTTTTCTGGACAATCTTGAACTTTTTTCACGTTTTCTTTAAACGTTAGAAGTAATGGGAGTAACGCTCACAAATCAGCGTAGCGAATAAGACATAAGATATATAACGAGGAATGAAAGACAGTAGAAATGGCTAATTCGACACACATGCCAGCAGCGTATGCATGCAATTTTGCATTTAATTTTCATTATTTACGCACTGTATTCTACACATTGGACAGCTAAGTGAGCTTACCGATTGTGGCATATTTATACACGACACAACTACATACTAATTTGCAATTGAAGGTTCCAGTTATTCACACGGCTAGCTGCCGATCGCAAATCCAATAACGTTTAAAATATCTCCGGCTATGTATGTGGCAACGATATGCCAGCTGTAAACATCAGTCTTAAGGAACCTTCTGAAGAAGCTGACATCATCAGCGAAACGTAAAATGCAAACTTATCTTGTACACACAACTAAGATAAGTTCAATCAGCCGTTATGTCCTGGATAGTCATAAATTTGTAAACGCATATGTTAAATTATTGATGTAAGCTATTGATTAATGAAATGTCATTTGAAGTGTTTTAATTGTAGTCAAACTTCTATTAAGTAAATTATAATCTACAGCAGTTATAAATTAGTAGAAATATGTGTCCTACAATTTATAAATACCCAGACATAAAGAGTTTTTGGATTTTTTTTATATGTGGTGGATGCTTAGTTGCAGTGACTCCGTAAGCTGTATTACTTGTCTGGCTATCATGCAACTCTCGCGGTGTAGTTTTGTGTGTGTAAATTGTGTCCAATATGTTTACATATGATACATGTTATGAATCGAAATGTTACAAAATTATTTTTGGTTTAAATCAGGTAGGAAAATCATGATATACATAAGTAATATTTATAAATAATGCAATGTCAATATTATAAAACATCTATATTTATACACATGTATTTTCTGATTCATATCCTTTTCTTGCATTAAAGGTGTCTATTTACGATTACTAACGCTGTGTGTACATACATGAAACAATTTATCTGGCAAAAGTGAGAACCAAAGTTACATATAAGATCTACAGTTAACCAGACAAGCAATAAATCAGAGATTATCGTCTTGACGGCTTTCCCCAAAACAGATGATTCAATTCTTACGTCTCCGATAATATACATACAGTATATACATATGTGTAATATACAAAAATTAATTCCGGTAATATTTCTAATTTCTTGGTGTATTTTTACTGTTAAATCTTCTAAACTCCCTGGTCGAATCACGTCTTTTTAAGTGTCCCCAGAAGATATAATCCAGAGAACTTAAATTTTGGGTGGCCACTCAATCGTCCCTTCCCTATATATTCAAATGATATATGCGTATAATTGTACTCTTAAATAGATATACAGGGCGTTCCGAATTTAGGTACAAATTATAAGAAATTAAGTAGCAGCCACTAGTTATTCATACGACATTGCATAGTGAAATTATAATTATATCGCGTTCGAGTTTCAGTATCGAAGATTTCTTAAATCTTATCATAATCTTCCATGCAATCGTATGTAATGTCGAACTAACGACGGGTACTTAAATTCTATCCAAAGATTGTTTTCGGGGAATTTTCCTAGATCTACCTCTGTTATATATCGTGCTAGGAGTATTTGAAATTATATTTTTTGTTTAATAATTATTTTTGTACGTTTTGAAAACATAAGTTAAAAATAATAAATGACGAATGATGAAATATGGGGTTTCTATTTGAGACAATGACTCACATGTAGACATTTTGTACCAGAATTTTGAACGCTCTGTATATCTAATAAAGAGCGCAATCACTTTGTTATTTCTTTTTATGTCGACAGAATTAGGCTTCTCTAGTCTTTACCATTTGCTAGAAATGATTGTTTCTGGAGAAGACTGCAATTGTCAATTTTTTAAAAAGACAAGAATATTTCGTTAACAATAAATTTTAGGTATATCAAATGTTATGTAAAGGTGAAATATAAACAAATGAGAAACTCGAATTTGTCATAAAAAGTGGAGTATTCTATTGAAAATGCAGAAATTGGTACTCATTTCCGGTATAACTGAAAATCAACCAACTATATGTAAATCAAAATTTCAGATTTGTTTTGCAAACGGTGCTTGAGGTATTTTCCGCGTAATCATCGGGTGTAGCTTTGGTATATAACTTGATGAACATTTTATAACAAAAACACATTGCTAATAAAAAATTAATCAAAATACTTCAATTCAAGCCACACTTAATATATTTTTAGCTGACATTTATATATAACAATTTTTATTGTAGTATGTACTATGTACATATGTACACTCGGTTGATTTAGAATCGACTCAAACTGCCATAAAACTCGTTAAAAGTATGCTCTATTGCGGCACCCGAATGCAAAGCAGTAATAGTATGGTCAACTGTATGTAAATGACTATGTATGTAAATCACTATTTATGTAGTTATATACAATATATTTTTCTATTAAATCCAGTTTCACATGCAAGGGATCATTTATAAATTCCTAAACCGATCATTTCTTAATGCGATCTTAACATATGTATAGTTAAATCGATATTGCATACAATTTCACTATATTTCTAAGTATTTATGTAATTAAGAAATTACATGAATAAGACTATGTATGGGGGCAAGATATAAAAGTCTATTACATATTAGGGTGGATCGAAAAACGCGTTTTTTCTGCAATACAATTCTAATAGCGCGGAAAACTTGCGCACAGGCGTCATTATAAATGAAAAAATATTTAACAATTTGTTTTTCAAAATTTGAAATCGCGCAGAAGGCCTAAAGTTACAAAAAAGTCAAAATACCGGTAAATTTCAAAAAAATGCAAAAATTACAAAAAATACATTTTTTGTTGTAATAGTGAAAAAAGTGTTTTTAAGAGTGTCCTTAATACATACAAAAAATAATTAGACCCATACTTGTTTTACTGAATTCGCGCAAAAGGTTGCGGTAGTTGCGGGTTGTATCGTAAAAAAACGATATTTCATGATTTTAGACAATTTTTAAACATGTGCCAAAACCCATAAAAGTTGTATTTTTAATTTGTAATAGTGTAAAAACCATTCAAAATAGTTTTCCCAAACCAGAAAAAATACTTTCAGTGTTATTCCTTAACTGTATTCGCGCAAAAGGTCTAAATTATAGTATAAGTTAAGTTATAGAGTCCCGTAAAAACGCCGTTTTCCATATCTGATGAGTGTTTATTTAACACATTAAGGTTTGTAATAAGACTCTAACAAGTGATTTCCAAAAAATGTATTAGCCAAACATATCATATTGCAGCTCTCAGCTCATTTCAACATTTAATCTGTGCTGAAATGGGCTCACAGCGAGGACCAGAATGAATTTTATTTACAATATTTACAGTAACTATTTACTTTGTTACAATGCATATGTTCGTTGTAGGCAAAAGGTTATTTATATAGAAGCTCCTTTGAATTCTGACTTTTAATTAAATGTGGGCATCAGCTGTCTTGATTTTAAAGTAGCTCTAATATAACCATCTCGATTTTCATGCCCGCACACTTTTTCTGCTGCTTCTGTAACCAGTTTTACACAGCTCTCAACTAACTGGGTGTGGCATGGGAATTTGAGGTAGTTAAACACTGGTCACGCTTTGTCTTTCAATAAAGAAGCAATGTGTTCAGTTGGCATCTTGGACAGTAGTGGCGGCGGTGTTAACTTGCAGATTGACCAATCAATTACTTCGGTATAGTCGTTTGCACTAAAATTTATTGAAGGTATTTTGAAGTCTCTTACGTAACCTTCAGCCGATGGCTCATTTATGGAATTAAGGATCCTCCTGTAGCCAAGTTCCCTAATGTGTGGTCTCTCATCCATTATCATAGCCAGCATAATATTTTCAGGGCGGCAACCCTGCCCGCAACTTTAGGTCTTTTGCGCGAATTCAGTAAAACAAGAACGAGTCTAATTACTTTTTGTATGCATGAAGGACACTCTTAAAAACACTTTTTTCACTATTACAACAAAAAATGTATTTTTTTTTGTAATTTTTGAATTTTTTTGAAATTTACCGGTATTTTTACTTTTTTTGGTAACTTTAGGCCTTCTGCGCGATTTCAAATTTTGAAAAAAACTTGTTTTAATATTTTTTATTCATAATGACGCCTATGCGTAAGTTTTCCGAGCTATTAGAATTGTATTGCAGAAAAAACGCGTTTTTTTATCCACCCTATTACATATGTATACTTTAGAGAATGAATGTTCGCAGGATGGTGCAGAAAATGTCCTTCAGAACCAACCAATAATTAAAAAGTTTTTTCTGTGTATTAATTTGTTTTCAGTTTGACTGCGTTTTCGTTTACCTTCTCTATTATTTGAAATAAATTATTATTTGTTTACTGTGTATTTTGTTATCAATTCTCGAATAAAATCAGTGTTTTTAACGAAACAAACTTAAGATGAACATAGATTCCTGTCTATCTGCTTCGATAAATAATTTTTCTTATGGTTCTAAAATTAATTTGCAGCATATTATTAAATTCACTTAAGTAGTGATAAGAAAAAATATAATAATTATTTTATTTGCGTTTATATGTCATTAATGGTAATGGGTATACTACGTAATAATGCAGATATTAAAAGTATCTGAAAAAGAATATATTTCTGCAGCGATCTTCCCATTCATTTCACATTACGTAGCTATTTTACCTGTTCATAAGCAAATTGTTTTATTACTACAAACATCCAGTTAAATGTTGAAAGTTTCTGTGTGCGACGTTAGGTCTACTACGTCGCTTGTCGGGTGAGTCGGTTTTAAATCAACCGAGTGTACACTGGCTTGCAATAAAATCTCGTACACCTTAATGTCAAGCACGCTAATTTTTTAAGATTATTTCTCAATGTAAGCTGACTTTAGATTTGACATATGTAATAGATTATGTGTAGAGGTTATGATAAATTATATGGAAGTAGTGTATTTGTGAAAATGAAACGTCAAATTAGAAATGTCACAAAAAGGTGAGATCAATATAGGTAAAACTAGGTGTACGAGATCTTATTGCAAGCCAGTGTAGATACATATGGTATCGTGAGATGTTATTCAATTTTGTTTTCACTTCTCACTTTATACAAATGCAGAATTTCAAAATTTAAATATAATTTCAAAAAGAAAGCAGTGAGCAAATGAAAAAAATCTTCTTACGACTATTCGCCAGCCATAAATGTAGTACACAGTATTCTATTGCATCGTACGTTTAATAAAAGGCGCTTGCATTTAAATGTCGCAACGTTTCGAAATATTGTTGGGTCTACAGGATGTTCGAAATGTATGTAACTTGACATCAACTTTATTTCAAGTAGAACAATCTTTATAGTTTTCTTAGAATTCAATTTATAACTTAAATTGGTAATTTTATCGCATACAATACACAATGTATCTAATCTCAACTATTTTAGGGATGCTAATATTTTCCAGAGAATTGCCTTGATGTATAACATTCTAGGTATTGTTGTTATTTAGGATACAAGATCTAAGTGAACAAAATGTGTGATAGTTTAAGAATACCAACTACAACAGCTGCAGTAATAGTAAAAATGTAGTAGTAAAATATGTTATAGTCTATGTAATAGAAAATGTTCAAGTATTTTATTGAACAGTGAAATGTAAGCTGCATCAACAAACTAAAACAATCTTTACGATGTCCTTTTTATAAAACTTAGGACTCATAAATATAAATTGCTAGGTTTTGAAAATTTCCATTTTTACGAAAATTTTGTGGTGCACATACATGCCTTAATAAAAATTAATATTAATTTTATTAGAACCGACTACAACCCGTGTTCTTAAAATTCTTTTTATAAGGAGTATTTATATAACTTTCTAACAAAAACTATATTATGTCATACAGACCAGAAAGTAGTGTAAGCTATAACGAATTTTGCAACTATGCAAACGTATCCATATCATATCAAACAATAATAAATACACCGTTGCTCTGATATTTCCTTCTCTGTCGTTTCAGGTTCGAATTCAGACAACATACTTCACTTGATAACTTAACAGTAATAATATAACAATACAACCTACAATGTGCTACTAGAGAACCGTGTAAATGTACAATACAGCAGCAATGTATATGAATGTGTATATTTATTGATAAGAGTTCATATATGGTTACGATTAATACACGCATGTAAATAAGCAAAATAAAAATATGCAACTTTTTTTATAGCTGACTTTTGCGCATAATCATGTAACATTGAAATAAGCTAGTTTCTAATTGATTGATTATTCAGTAAAATTACTACCAATAACCCAAATGTTGATCAACAAATCTGTAATGGCAACAATTCGAATGTGCTTTAAAAATAGTGCGTATAGCTAAAACATTTGCTCGTTCTGCTCGTGCAAAACTGTGCCCAATTCGTATTAAAGTTGTGCCAAACTTCGAAAATAAATTGCCTCCTGTGCAAATTGCCAGTGTTAGATTTGCAGTCCGGCAAGTAAGCGCGAAATTTATAAATTCTCGTTATTAGCGCTCTTCCACCGGTCATCATTGAATGTAGAAATTTACATCAAACGATTGGAAATATGGAGCTGCACGTAATCTACAACAAGGTAAGAATGTAAACATTACTTCACCACTAATGTCAACACGCAAATATCGCCTGAATTTATATTGACAATATTAGGCTGTTGTATAGACGCTACATCAAAGTAGTATAATTTGCACCTTGTATATTTAGACCATAAAAACATATTCATATCGACTCATTATTTTTTTTACTTTAATACAAAATTGGTCAACTTCTAAAGCTTTATACTACATAATGTAAATTACACCTATTGAACATTTTTTTAACAGATCATGTTGTAAGCTATTAAACAAAAGCAAACGGCATATTTATAAACAAATGCTCTACCTATACTAGCTGTAGGAGATTTAATTTTTAGAAGTGATCTTTAGTCGATCAATCTGAAATAATTTCTAAAAATACACTTCTTTTTGTTAGGGTTAGTTTGAAATATTTAAATTACGCGCCATAAGTGAACCATGTGGATAGCTTAACACCAGTAATACAGGTATTGTTGACCTTTTAGAGTTATTAATGGTCGTGAGTCAATCAGAGTCGAACGTTAATGTGCATTGTGTATTATAAGTATTTGTAGGTTTCTTTATTTTTTTCTATATTACATACATTATTATAAAAGGAAGCTAATATTTCTTAATTTTTTTAAACTCCAAAGTAGCACTAATTTAATTCCACTTTTAATTCGATGATTAATATCATTTTAGACCTTTGAGTAAGTGTTACTTCGAGTTAGTTGAAACATATTAGTTTTTAGTAAAGCATTTTTATATTTGTTTTTATTAGCACAAAAATTGAATCAAATCTACCAATGAAACTAATTAGATTGAAATTACCTACTGATTTACTATTTGGCCGGAGATATTTCGAGCGCAATGAAAGCAACCCTTGAATTGCAAATTAGTATGCAGTTGTATCGTATATAAATATGCCATGATCGGTGAGCTCGCCTAACCGTCCAACAGAGATGCTAAACAACAATAAAAAGTTTATTTAACAAAGCGAACGATATCGACCTTGGGCAGTGGAAATCACAATTTTCTTCAGTTTTTTTCTTGTGTTTTCTAATATTGATATTGTCACATTTGAAACTGGGCGACAAAGAATGATAATATTTTTTTTTTTTTTTTGTTTGTGTGCATGTACATACATATATTGCAAGCAAAGTCAAAAATTAAAAACTAAGATTAATTAAATTATTAGTTAAAAGATCCATCGTGTTTAAGCCTTTAAGTAATATTTACGACTCCTTTAAATAACCACACACATACATCAACATAAAAGTATTTTAAATTTAATTAGTTGCTCTCCCTGAAATCAATTTTACTCACATAACAGTCTCACAATAACTACCCATCCGAAGTAACAAAATGTTATGTACAAGTTTTTATTATCAATAAATGAGTGAGAGCGAAGAGTTAGAAATATGTTATTTATTGCATATTGCATTATTTCTGTATTTGTGTATACAGGAGTACAAGTATTTAAAATTTTAATTAGGAGTATTAATTTTCCCGGAAGTCCATAATCTATTTGTTATGTATACTATTTTGTTAATTATTAAATTTGTGCACCTAAGATATTTCAGACCAAATACTCACTGGCATTACAATTATCTGAGTTACATGTCTGTTGACTTTTTCTACCTGATTTGCACCCAAAGTAATTTTATGACATTTCAATTCATTGCATTTGTTCTTGATAGTACCAACCTAGTACCGACAGTTTCCAGTATTATTTTGTCATTTGAAGTAAACAATTAATAGGAGCTTATAGTTATAAACCTATATGTAGTATAATCCACAAAGTTGATGTGTGAGTGAGACAGGATTAGTGCGTCACTTAACATCTTACTGGGAGTTGTAGAAAGACTCTCTGCAATAAAGAGCTCTTAAACTAAAAACGTTCGTTAAATGCTTACACGATCCACTAAACATCAAACAAGTTTTAACTAAAACACCGATATACAAATAACAGGTAACTTAAATGTTATGCACGGTCAATCCGATACGCATAATGAATTTCCGATTACCGAAAACAATGACGAATGCGGGATAGGGCCGTTGTCACAGTTCATTACATATGACCTATTTTTATATAGGTATTTCTAAACTTTCGAAAACATTTAGAAACTTACAATTGTTTATTTGTCTAATTAATTTAACATTCGTATGATCGATGTTGTGATCTGTTTCAAAAATGTATTGGGCAACGCTCGATTTCTCAATTCTATTAAATCTAAGATTACCTACCTTTAATACTTCGAAAGTGCATCAATTGTACGCTTCATTCCGAACACTCTCTATATGATCATAATTTGTTCTTACTGACCCATACAACTTACATAAAAAAAGTGCATGGTACTAACGTCGCATGTTTTATTACGGATAATATTAAATGCCATTTTAACAAGAAAAATCAAAATAACTTTCAAACCTTCATAGATAGCTAAGATACCTTTAAATTTAAAATAATACTTTGAAATAAACGCTCGATTTCTCAATTCTATTAAATCTAAGATTACCTACCTTTAATACTTCGAAAGTGCATCAATTGTACGCTTCATTCCGAACACTAATAAATAAGTTTGTATAGCAGCTTTCGGATATCTGCATATTTTACTTTGTTCGAATCTAAATACTGTTCTAGTTATGTATGTCTTGGTAGAAGTAGAAGCAAGTGGTTTGTTCTTTCGGGTGCCGTGATAAGATGCGTTGTTTAAAATTATAAGCGAACGAGGTATCAACTGATTTCTTAGCGAATTCATAGACCTTGCGCTCTTCATTTCACAATGATAATCTGTTAATTGTGACTGGTGAAAATAATAAATGTACTCGTTCTATAAATCCCTGTGATAGCATGATAGCATAGACATGACAGTTTGTCTTTGGTTCTCATATATTTTCGGTTTTCGTAAAGAGCCAACTGAATCGTACAGTCAATTTTTAACCCTAGCTAACCTTCCACTTTTTACAGAAGCAGGTTGTTGTAAAATTTATAGGAAAGGGGTTTCAATGTTCTTTGTGTACTTTTTGATGAAAATAGATTAATCTTCAAAAGCTTTTGGTTAGCTTGTTAACTTTTTTTGTAAAGCAGTGTTTTTAATCTTTCAATTCCTGAAATATTTCCACCTGTAGGTCAATAAAACAACAATTAATAAAATACCAATTTATTCCAGAACATTATGTTTTCGTTAAAAAGACTTCTTCAGTGGAAGAAATTGACATTTAATGTGTGTCAAAATACTAATAACATAAATGGCCATACCTATCAATAAAAATATTTAAAAAAAAACAAAGAATTCATTGATATATCGAATTTTAATTACATTCGCAAATAATAATGAAGGATATATTGGTTTAATACAACTATAAAAATTTAAATGATTTAAATTATTCGTATATCAATCTATTTTTTCTTAAGCTAACAATTTTCTTCAAGGATTGGGGAAAACATGGCAAAAAAACCTGGTCAAGAGCTTAAAATTAATAAAATTCAGACGTGACCTACAAATGGAAATATTTCAGGAATTGAAAGATAAGTACGTAAAGGTCAGAAAATAGGTGTTTAAGTGTTTTTTTAATGCAAACCATACTTAGCGATAATATATTTTAAAGGACCTTTGTTTTGGTATTGGAACAGCATTATAGTTTCTTGCTCTTGACTTTTTAAATAATTCATAATTGATAAAATTTTGCTGGTTTCTCATAAATGCGTTTACCGACTTGTCTTCTTTCTATAGCTACTGATTACAATATTTTTAATAATTTGTATTTTATTATAAACATGAACCTGGTAAGATAAAACTGGATACAGTAATAGATACTTTGCTTCAAAAAGAATAATTTTAACACAACGGCGTACAGTTGAAAGTATACATGAAATGCATTGCTGAAAAGAGGAAATAACTCTTTTTTAATGTTGTCGCTTACTATAATAACACATTTTAAAAAATACGGATAACGTTGGCTTGTGAAGGAAAGAATTTGTAAAACTTGATTTTAGATTATAACTCGGAAACAGCAGGCGATAAGTAATATTGATTAACAGAAATTCACTTCGTCCGAAAAATATCAAGAACGCATGAATTGTTTGCCTATAACCCTTATAATTAACAAGGATCCCGTTTATTATATGTGGTATTCCAAGCAAATTGGATGGTCCGGTACAAATGCATATTTTCAATTTATCAGTACACAAAAAATACTTTATTTACAAAATTGTCTAAACATTACGTATAGACACTGAAAATGTGTTTACATGCTTCTTTAAAAGTTATTGAAGTGTAACTCTTCCACTATACACATATTGTTTTTTCTACGTAAATTACATGTCCAAGAAATAATTCTTATTGTTTTAAATTAAAGATTGATATCTTTATTAAAGAGGGAATTAATGTATTTAAACCAAAAACCTTGGGAACTTTATGTTTTGTATATTTTGGAATACGTTCAAAGTTGTCCCGATGTTTTCGTTAGTCGTTTATCGAAAACTAGTAATTCATTTAAATAGGTCAAGGATGTATTGTACAAATTATTTATACACCCTTACACATTTGATAGCTATGTGTGAATATGTGTATTAAATGCATGCTAACTAAGCGATACAAATGTTAAATCGATTTTGAAAAAAACGCAGTTACTCATTCATGCATAAGGGCGTATGTTTCAGTTAGATAAATAATTTGTTTAAAATAGTATGTATGTAGGTAATTAATGCATACTAAAATATATCGCAAGTTTATTAAACAATATTTTGAAACAAAAGCCTTCAAGAGTTTATTTTTCTGTATTGGCTTTCATATCTATTATCGAATGTTTATTGTCAAATGCAATACAACGTCATTACTTTTCTGCGCCGTAATAGTTTAAGAACTTTCCTGCAATATTGCTGGTACTATTAGTTTAATAAAAGAACTTTTACCTCTTGATAAGATTTGCTTCAGTAAACTACTTGTAAAAGAATAAAACACATTTCCTTCCATTCATTTTCTAAACATCCAGTCTTATCAATTTACTTTTCACTCGCAAGGACGCTCGTACATTAAAAAATAAATTAACGATAATATTGTTGCTACTTACATATACAGGGTGCGGCACCACATTCGCCTCGGTTGATATACAAAAAACGATAACACATATTTAAAATCTTTTTGTTGCAACATGTGTAGGTCTATTAGGAGCATCTAAAATTATTTTGAAATATACAGGGCGTTCCGAAAGAAAGTTACACATCAAAGTTATCAAAATTTTAATGGAACACCATGTATATTATTGGATATTTCGGTGACGCAGACTAAATAAAGGCAAGTTACTACTATACTCCCTATACCTAAGTTCAATATTTTCTGAGATATTTAACAATTTTTGAAAATGTAGATCAATATTTAGAACGAGTACCTGGCGTACGTATTAAAGTTACGTGTTTCAAGTTGTATTATTTCATTAGCACAACCATTACATCTAATGCTAAAATAAAGATGTTTTCTAAAAATTATACAGGGTGATTAAAATCTTACCTCTAACTGTGGGTACCATTAATGCTCAATAACTTGCTTATTTTAAATAGAACAGCCTGTATCTAACACTGTCATTCGATTTTAATTTTATTTCTCTTTTAAATGTTGTTAAGGTTTCCTATACCTATCTCTTATAGTTTTTTTGTAAAAGTCAATTTAGTGTTTTAATTGAGGATTATGTACAAAAAATTTGGCTAAATCAAGGTAGCTTTGACATGATGACACTAATTTCAGATATTAGGAGGACCGAGGTAGTAGGTCCTTTTCTTGTTTTCCTTTGGGCATTGGACCTGTTTGGGAAAGTTGTAATAAGTATAACTTTCTTTTAGTAGTCAAAATCTAAAAGGTGTTAAAGAAAAAGATAATTGCGATATGCACCAACTTTCTAAACACGTATCTAAAAACGTACAAACAACGTCATACCGGCACAGATGTGTGGTCATAATGACCTCTATTAAAAGAACTATAAAACAGTGCCAAAAATCAAACTATTTTCAACGACGACTACATAGAAATATTATTTGATTATTAATTGTTCAATATATGCACCTTATACCTGATTTATACTAAAACAGTATGTACTTACTAGAAAATTTGTTTGGAATATGTTCCTGGCACTATTTTTGGCATAGTATTACTCTATGGACCGCAGAACAAAAAATTATGTTGAAACATAATAGGTATTATATAAACCTCACAAGCATAAAAAACGAATGATACTATAAAAACAATTTACAACATAGAAACGAATAACGGATTTTTTACGCTGTTTTCGCAATCTGTATATGTATACTCTCTTTGTACAATCTTTGTAAATTGAAATTTAACATATAATCGAAAAATTAAACATTTTTTTCGTTTACCGTATACTACGCTAACGAACTTCTTCTGCCCAATTCAACAATGTTTACCCAAACTTTTTATTTTCATACCTTCTTACTCTCATTGAAAGTCCAGGCTCTGTATACTTACTCATAGTTAGAGCCTAGATAAAACATGATTATCTTGATTTAAAAAGTTGCTACATCATATCAACAACATTAAAAGCAAAACGGAGGGTAAGACGAGAAAATAAAGCATGCAATCCTGCAAAATACAATTTCTGCATTGTACAAATTCAGTTACCTATATAAAATAAGATATCAATCACGACCCGCTCTAAAAACAATTCAGCGAATAATGAATAATTTTGAAAGATTGGGCTGTATTATGCCGAACAAGCACAAACGTAATAGGCAGCCATTTGTTCGCCAAGACGAAAGAAATCTTTTAATTTGTGCCAGTGTCGAACAGAACCCGAAAATATCTTCATTGGATATTAGTGAGCAGCTGGATATTTCTAAAAGCACAGTATGCCGTGTTTTAAAGAAAAATAAATACCATGTCTACAGATTACAGAAAACAAATGAAATATTTCCCGAAGATGAAGAACAGAGAATGGAATTTTGCGAAAATATGATGCATATTTGCAATCAAAACGCAAATTTTATTGCAAATATATTATTTACGGATGAAAGTACTTTCCCGTTGCACGGAAGACATAATCTCGCTGTACCTCGACACTGGGCAAGAGAAAACCCGCACCTAACATACAATGCTAGAACTCAGTATCCCCAAAAATTAAACGTTTGGGCGGGATTACTTGGAGAGCATAAAATTGGACCATTCTTTATAGATGGCAATTTAACAGGCGAGAAGTATCTTAACTTGCTCCAGAATCGAATTATCCCACGCCTCCACGAATTGGCGCTCAACTTGGATAACATATGGTTTCAACAGGATGGGTGTCCCGCTCATAATAGTAGAGTTGTACGGGAATATCTTCATAATGTATTTCCAAACCGTGTTCTAAGTACCTGGGGAACTATTCGCTGGCCACCTAGATCACCAGATCTCTCCCCTAATGACTTTTTCTTATGGGGATACATGAAAACTAAGATCTATACATTTGAAAACGATAGACCAAACAATTTGGCAGAATTCCAACAAAAAAATATTAACACTTTTGATGACATTCCTCCAGCAAGTTTACAGAATGCGCAACGAGGCTTCTACGATCGTTTAGCATATTGCTTTGAGGCGACCGGAAGACGTTTCGAGCATTTAATGCATTAGAAAAGTGGTCGCTTTTATGTTAACTTATAAAATAATAATTTATTACTAATAATAGATTCTTTCTGTTGTAACATATGCATATTTTTTTAACGTTTATTCCTGCAAATATGAGAATATTCATTTTTTATTTAGCTACTAATTACAGAATTTAAATTTCATTATTTTACTGTGAATTGTTGTGATAATACATAGTATTACTATTCTCCACATTGCTTTAATATTTTACATTTTTCATTCGTCATAAACATCTTCTTACAATACATATTCTGTGCACAAGTTTGCTATTCTTGTTATAACTACATATTTAGTTTTTATGAGGATAAAAACAGCGGGCACATTGTGCACGTTAAAGAAAATTTTATCATATGAGTCTACCTACATTACGTATAATTCATACCACCGGCACAGCTATGCACGTACATACATACTACAACGCTAAGACCTGCTCAACGAAGTAACACGTCAATCGGAGCGAGCGTTTGACGGCACTTGCGATGCAACGATCTGTATAAACGAATTCTCTACCGAGTAAATGTCGTCAATGAGTTAAAATGCCAAAGCACGCAAAGCAACTAGATATATAGGCTAGTACTTATAAGTACGGATTATATGCAGAATATAAAATAATAAAACGACCCGTTTTCAGAGTATTCAAGCGTACTAATATTATAATTTAAATAAAATATGTAAGATAAGATCATCAAATTTCATTCTACCTGGTTACTTCTCACTCATGACCTATTCAGCCAATTTTATGAAATGAACCAATGGAGCGAAAGTTAAACGTGTACCCTAGTATTTTGGTGATCTCACTGTAAGGTTATCTGTAATAAGCTTAATTTTTCACTAGACTGTGAGACAACATAAATACTTACTTTTTTATCTAAAATCTATTCTATAAGAAGTTATGTACTTCACGAAAAAGTATGTAAATACAAGAACTGCTAGAATGATCAACTTTCTAAAGAGTGTAAATGATACTCCAGCACCATTTAAAGTGATTGGTCACTATTTTAAAATATATTACGATGACAGTGTTAACAACTAAATCGAATCGAGAAATTTTCCCAATTTTTACTATAATATGTGCAATCCCCACTGTAATATATAGCCGAGGATAAAAGCGAAATGCGGCGTTGTTTTAAGCCTCGGCCACTATTAATACCTACATTTCACAATTCACAGCACATAAACGAATTTTCGCAGTAACTAACTCAAAATCATTACAGTTCAATAAAATGTAGATGAGGTCAAGTTCGCAAATTCCAAACATTCTCTGCATCCTAATTGACAGGACAAGTAGTCTCACTAACACAGTTTTTCTGATTACGTTGCTAATTACAAATAATCAGTTTAAAGTTCCTCGTCATAGCCTTCAAAAATAATAATTAATGTTATAATTACAGGAATTATTCACCGGATTGACGTATTTACAGTGGATATAATTAGTTTTATCTATTGACCGGATTTAAATAGAAATTCAGTCAAAAAGTTATGCCTTTAACGCATTAATACAAGTTATACGATTACGAAAAAACACCTTGTAATAAGTAAGAATACTGATACTTATTTGTTTTATAAGTCAATATAAGGTTAAACATTGCTTAAATACGAACTGACAAAATAAATTTAGAAGTTAACTATATATTAAAAAAATTAGATAGCTCGATTGTTTCTGTATACATTCTACTTGTATGGTTTTAGTGTTAGCTACCAAATCCAGATCTGATAAATTATCTGGCCACAACAGATATTATTTGATATTTGATATTATTCGGTTCCTTGATTTTCCAAATATTTAACGATTATTAACCAGTGATCCTATACCTATAAATATGTTTATTCAATTATTTGCTAATAGGAATAATGGCCCACATGATTACAAATATAGGTATCTTCGAATAATTACAAATCTTTGCTCTAAATGCTGTGTAATATTGTATTTATATCGTAAAAAAACTGATGAGGCTAATCTAATATCGCGAGATGTATACACACGTGCATCTACGTATTTATAGTACCTCAAAAGTTTATAATGTTTGGCAGACGGTTATTGTCATTCAGTAAACACGTGCAATGGAAATATAAAAGTGACACTGCCAAAAATTTCATTTGTATTTTGTTAGGGTGAAATTATAAAGGAATTTGCCAAGAGAGTAGAATTACTTTATTGAAAATTTGGCACAAAGAAAACATTTATTATATCAGCGATTATTATCAATTTATACTACTAAATTAACTCATCATCTATGTGTTAGCCCCATTGTTATTATTTAAAATATCACAGAGAATTATAATACATAGTTCAATAGATATGTAAGTCAGTATGGACATGTTGTGTAATCAATTCTCAACCACCGCTTACAGTATCTGCCCGTTGATTAAAATTATCTCTTGTTGATGATTCTCGTATGTAACTGAAAATAGTCAAGTAAAAAACATGCTGTACAATATAAAAATTTTGTAATAATTTATTAACAATTTAGCGGCAAGTTAAATTTTTATGCAATATATTCGCTTAAAATTTCAGACACTTTAAAAAGAAGTTCAAATAATCTTTGTTTGATAAAGCTTTGGATATATGGTCAGAGAGCGAAGAAGACAGTCGTGCTAACATGTAAAATAATCTTACAGCACCACTTTAATGAAATACATATATGTATGTATATATAAATGGCTGACAATACTTAAGTTTGACAGAGATAAACAGACCCTGAAATTTTGAAAGATGTTTCAAATTAGGCCAAGTTTTTCGAATTGAATATAACAACATTATTTGTATGCATGACCAGTCTCGTGTATAACTCAAAAGCATGATCAATGTTAAAAATTAAAACGTATTGTTGACTTGCACTTTTCCACTGGCTACTTCATTCGTTCTCTTGAATTTTATTCCGATCCATGTAGTTTTGAATCACTTCGATTTACAATCTAATCTAATCTAATCTACATTATAGGCTAGCCGACGTCGTCGGCGTACTCATAGAACAGACTAAAAAATCTTATTGTGTTTGACTATATTCTGCACTTCACTACCGTATCTGACTGCGTTCCTCGTTTATCTAGAATGGGTAAATTGAGTTTTATTGCCTAAATGAATTACATTATTTTGTTATATAGGCCAAATGTTAATAATAAGGGGTATTTAATGTTAGCAGGAAATATTATATTATATACATATATATGTATAAGATATAACATAACTATGGACAAAAAATAGATTTTACATTATCCAAATAGTTCTGTATTACAATATTAGTAGTAGTTAGTAAATATTTGGTAACCCTTGTACTGTTTGGTTACCCTGTACGATTTTGACTCCGTTAGTTTATGTATTTGTATTGAAAACCATAATATACGCTTAAGTTATTTACAAAAATTTCTATATGATTTAGTTTACAAGGTGTTTGTACAAGGGTCTCTTGTTAGGCATGGCTATTTATGTTACCAGTATTTTGACATATTAAATGTCAATTTCTTCCACTGAAGAAGTCTTGTAAACGAAAACATAATATTGTATGTTCTAGAATAAATTGGTATTTAATTAATTGGCTGTTTCATTGACCTAAAAAGTAGAAATACATAGATAGATATATTAATTAAAGAGGATAAAAAACTCAAAGACTGCAAATTTATCGACCGTATATTCTAGCTTTATAAAAACTTATAGAATCGCTTATTTTTTTCTTTATTTTCCCAAAACATGTCAATTTTGCTAAGTTTATCTCCATAATTTTCAGTGTCTCAGCTGACGCGGTTTCTTTGAAAATTTGTTTATTTTACAGTACAGAGAAGCGAGTTTCAAATAAAAGTTGTCCCTATTTAGACGACGCATAGTTAGAAAATATTTTCAAATATACAAGGTGTCCAAATTATAGAAAAAGCGTACGTAACTTTATTATTTTAAATAGATCACCCTAATATTACATATTTTTTAGATTCCACATGATATTTTAAGTAACTTTTATTAAGACCTTCCTAGACCTATGTGCTTTTGTTTTCCAGAAAATAAATATTCTATCAAAAATTTTGCCATTGCAACGCTCTCACTAATGACCTGTAGCATCTAAACTAAAAAAGGTAGAAAATTTTGATTTGCGCGAATTGATACGTCTTGAATTGGTTTACTATTTCCAATATTAACACGTACGGATCCTTGTATTGACATACAGCTACTGGTGCCAACATTTGGAAACATTTAAATACCAATAACTCTGTTTTTTGTTTTAATGGAACATCCTATATCTGTTTAGAGTTTTGGATGTAAAATTAAATTCTTTTCTTTTGGTATCAGAATGTACCCATTTATCTTCAACCGTTTTAGAGAAAAATGTATATTTCTTGTGTTATTGTCAAAAAAGACCACTTCAATTTGCACGAAGTAGGCTACGTAACAATAATATTATGACAGATATTATATTTAACAACCATTTGTACCATTTATAATTGGACACTTGTGTAAGGACATGCATTTCTTTTTGTGACAAGTTTAAAATAAGTTTTTGCATTGGTTAATAATTAATAATATATATCTATATAAGCTCACTATTAATAAGATAAGTAAGAATTGAACTAGAACAATAAAGCTTAGACATTTATCGCAAATGTCTAGGCTTCACTGTATATAAAACTATTATTTTAAACATTGTCCAATCATTTCAAATCTTGAATGAATTTAAATAAAAAAGATGCTTTACAATGATTACAATATAATACTATGGGTTTAATTATGCCTTGAAATAAATACACTCGTACTACCGTCTTACTCGGTACATTGAGGTTTATCTATAAACGGGAGAGCCGTTATGATGAATATGTCGGTTATTTAAAAAATGATACCTACCGTTTGTATCTACCTATGTGTATAACAATTTACATTCATAAAGAAGATTCGTCAGTATAACACAAAAATAGCTTCAATTTATACATTCCACAAGCTAAATAATCACAAACACAAAAAAAAAAAAATTATTTTAGAATGGATTGATTCAATATAATGCGATACCTTTTTATATCAAATCCGCAAATTCTCTTCCAAAATCACAAAAAAAGTTAAAAGGTTACATAAGGCAAAATTATTAGCAAATTATATATAGGTAGCAGATAAGTTCATGAATAATTGTAAATTATTGTATAACAGAATGTATCTATTGAAGCGCTATTCTAATTCTAATGTAAAGTTCGTATCGAATTATAAGCGAGAAACATATTTATCAAATTTTGCCGTAGACAAATAATTAAAGAAAATTAAATAGTGAGAAAGTCATTACAGAATTTATTCTTATAATAACAAAGTACATATATATGACGGTTTAGTAGCTGAAAGCTATGTCCACTTTTGCAATTTTGAACCTAAACGGGAGAACGAATATACAGGGTGGGGCACCACATTCGCCTCGGTTGATATACAAAAAACGATAACACATATTTAAAATCTTTTTGTTGGAGCATGTGTAGGTCCATTAGGAGCATGTTTTAAAATTATTTTGAAATATACAGGGTGTTCCAAAAGAAAGTTACACATAAAAGTTATCAAAATTTAAATGGAACACCCTGTATATAATTGGATATTTAGGTGACGCAGACTAAATAAAGGTAAGTTACTATTATATTCCCTATACCTAAGGTCAATAGTTTCTGAGATATCTAACAATTTTTGAAAATGTAGATCAATATTTAGAACTAGTACCTGGGGTACGTATTAAAGTTACATGTTTCAAGTTGTATTATTTCATTAGCACGACCATTATGTCTAATGCTAAATTAAAGATGTTTTCTAAAAATTATACAGGGTGATTAAAATCTTACCTCTAACTGTGGGTACCATTAATGCTCAATAACATGCTTATTTTAAACAGAACCACCTGTATCTAACACCGTCATTCGATTTTAATTTTATTTCTCTTTTAAATGTTATTAAGGTTCCCTATACCTATCTCTTATAGTTTTTTGTAAAAGTCAATTTAGTGTTTTAATTGGAGATTACGTACAAAAAATTTGTTTAGATCAAAGTAGCTTTGACATGATGACACTCATTTCGGGTATTAATTTTATCTACTTTATTTTTGAAAAGTAGGCAGTGGTGCATTAGGCGTTGCTTCATATTTATTGGAAAACAAAACAAAAATTCACTAATACATGTTTGAACACAACTTACACACACCAAACTACACCGCGAGAGTTGCAGTGATAGCCAGACAAGTAATACATAGTAATAATAATAAAAAAAATTACATACAAATTTTCATCATAAACTTAATACAAAAGAAATCAAAGAAACTAATGACTCAAATATCACTAATTTTCAGTACATAAATAAATTCTTGGTTGAAATGTTTTCGTATTGTCAGATGTTATTTGTGGTACATATGTTGTATACAATATTTTTCATATATCCCCACAACAAAAAATCTGGACTCGTTAGGTCTGGGGATCTTGCAGGTCAGTTCTGTGAATTACCACGTCCTACTTAACTATTAAGGTAAGGAAGAAGGAGCACCATACATCTGTAGCCGTGTGTTTTCCAAACGTACTGGTAAAAAGTCGGGCTGGTGGCTTAAAACTAGCAGTCCGGCAGTACCGGGTTCGAACCCCGGTGCTTCCTTTCTGAGTTTGGTTTTCTGTAGTTTTCCAAATTCCACGCAAATGCGGAAAGGTAACATCTTAAGTCGGTCTACAGCCGCAGGCGTAATAATAACGGGTTTGGCGATTGATGCCCCCTGTAATTGGCGCAAGCTGTTAGGGGATGCTAAGGCATGGATTATTATTATTATTATTATTATTAAATAAACACCACATGTTTGTACCACATACGTAGCGGGAGATATTTCGAGCGTTATCGGGTTTGCGATTGGCCAACTAGGCATATGTATGCTAACAGCCTTGACCTTCCAATTAGTATGCAGTCGTATCGTGCGTAAATATTGTCCGGTCGGTGGGATCGCTTAATCATCCCATGTAGATGTATTTATGTATTGAAAATTTTTTATTTGTTTAATTTGAGTGATATTTGAACCATTAGTTTCTTTATTGTTTTGTTTTTTTCTTTGTTTCCTTTTGTATTAAGTCTAGGATGAAAATTTGTATGTAATAAAACATGTATTGCTGAATTTTTGTTTTGTTTCCAATAAATATGAAGCAGTGTCCATTGCACCACTGCCTACTTTTCAAAAATAAAGTAGACAATATTAATATCTGAAATTAGTGTCATCATGTCAAAGCTACCTTGATCTAACCAAATTTTTTGTACATAATGCCCAATTAAAACACTAAATTGACTTTTACAAAAAAACTATAAGAGATAGGTATAGGGAACCTTAATAACATTTAAAAGAGAAATAAAATTAAAATCGAACGACGGTGTTAGATACAGGGTGTTCCGTTTAAAATAAGCAAGTTATTGAGCATTAATGGTACCCACAGTTAGAGGTAAGATTTTAACCATCCTGTATAATTTTTAGAAAACATCTTTAATTTAGCATTAGACGTAATGGTTTTGCTAATGAAATAATACAACTTGAAACACGTAACTTTAATAGGTACCTACGCCAGGTACTCGTTCTAAATATTGATCTACATTTTCAAAAATTGTTAGATATCTCAGAAACTATTGAACTTAGATATAGGGAATATAATAGTGACTAGTAGTAGGCGAATGTGGTGCCCCACCCTGTATGGTCAGATCAGTCATGAAAGTTTTCTGTAGATAATGTCGTTTTCGAAAGCACTATAATACAGATAAAATATCTGTCGTTGGCGTATTTGGACAAAAAATAATTAATTTGTAACCTTAGAACAATATAAAGAAGAAACAAGTTAATTTTGACTTTTAATAACATGCAGTATATACACTAAAAAATTGATATAATAAAAGTTAAATATCTGCACAAGGCTTTCGTACGTTGCAATAATGTTGTACAACTGTGACTTAGTTTATTACACTTGTTACACTTTTATACACACAAGATTATAAAAAGAAAAAATGACCTAAGTGCTTGTTATGTATTAATCATCTTTCATAAATTGCTTACGCTATTTTTACATTTCCCATTGAGGTGAATTCTTTCTGATATTAATAACTTCTGAGTAATTTAAAAGCAGAATAAAAGTCAAAGTTACAAGTGCTCGTGTAAACTCGTGTAAAGTAATGTTTCTCTTAAACGATATTCGAATTCAGACTGTTTGTTGAATGTTTTACTTTTACTTATTCAGTTGATATGAGAAAAACCAAGAGGTGTTAATTGATTTTTGTGTGTATGTATATGTATTAAGCTTCCATTAAATATAATTTCTATGAATGTTCATGCCTCAGTATTCCATGAAACATTCTCTACTAAAACGTTCCATGTCTAATTTACAGTATGAATACATATACTGTGTTGTTTAAGAAAACTTGAAAACTTTCAGAGAAGATGAAAGAAGATGAGTTTTGAGAATGTTTTCAATTGCATATTTAATTGAATACTGCGAAACATGTCAGATTAATAAATGAATGTAGAAAATTGTATTGTACGACATCCTGCATATATACTATGTTTTGTAATAAAGTATATTATTTAGTGTTTCTTCCCTGAATTTTGGTTCAAATAAAAAATTACGAAAAATGATGTCTACTGGATAGCAATTTTTGTCTTATTTTTTTTCAGCGAGGTAAAAAGAACACGATCATATTTATTGTATCAAATGTACCCACATATTTTCCACGTAGTTCATGTCGAGGTATTGTCCTGCAATACTGTTTGTCATTTTGCAGTTTCTTCCACAATACCTTGACAAGAGTTCATTGGTACACTGATTAAGATCGTTTTATTAGAAAAATTGTATATTCATAATGCCCACCGTTTGCTACCTAATGCCAACGGCGGAGTTCAGTTATAACATTAATAAATCACCGGTAGGTAATGATGAATGCACCGAATGTTTACACTACCAATGCTACAGCACCTACAATACCTACCACTAATCAGTACATACTTACCTCTGATTTGCCAATGTTCTGGCATATTCGACATGTGATATCCGACACAATCTATCTACAGGATGGTCTACTTAAAGTGTAACTCTGTAATATCTTCGAAACCATTAGTGTTATGAAGAAAAGTGTTATACAAAAGTTTAACTGTATGAAGGGGCTCATTCGATGGCCCTATTGTTGTCACTATAAAGAAAGACACAAAGGTCATAGCAAGGTCTAAAAGAGCAATAAGGTCTAAATAGAAAAATAGTAAACCACATATGACTTCAAATTAATATTAATCGAGATATTTCGAAAAAATGAGGACATAGGTAGTCAGTCAGTGCAACAATGTTTTTCCTTCGTTTGTTAAATGTAAAAGTAGAAAATAAATGTTAATAGTATCTACAAATTGTTTACATAAGGTAAATAGTGGAAGAACGCAGACGGCTATCGAATTAGATGTTCAAATTGGCGGCCACCAGCCCCAATGCACTTTTGTATTCGCGCAGAAGAATCGCTATATTTATTTTAAGTGTACAATATCGACTTTTTTGACACCAAAGGATTATAACCGAAGTATTATAAGTAGTAATAAGATAGTATAATATCGACTTGTTGTATATGACACGGAACCAACAACACCAGAAAACATGCAGCAGAAAATAAGACATGCATGTGCAGACATTTCTGAAGACATGTTGCTGCGTGTGCGTAGAGATTTTTCTGCGCGAATACAAAAGTGCATTGGGGCTGCTGGCCGCCAATTTGAACATTTAATTCGATAGCCGGCTGCTTTCTTCAACTGTTTACCTTATGTAAACCATTTGTAGTTACCTACTATTAACATTTATCTTGTACTTTTCATTTAACAAACGAAGGAAAAACATTGCTGCACTGACTTTTATTATGTCCTCATTTTTTCGAAATATCTCGATTAATATTAATTTTAGGTCATATGTGGTTTACTATTTTTCTATTCAGACCTTATTGCTCTTTTAGAATTTGATTAAAAAATACCATATGCTATTTGAAAAAAAAAAGAGTTGACCTTGCTATGACCTTTGTGTCTTTCTTTATAGTGCATTGCTGCATTGACTTTTATTATGTCCTCATTTTTTCCAAATATCTCGATTAATATTAACTTTATGTCATATGTGGTTTACTATTTTTCTATTCAGACCTTATTGCTCTTTTAGAATTTGATAAAAAAAAATACCATATGCTATTTGAAAAAAAGAGTTGACCTTGCTATGACCTTTGTGTCTTTCTTTCTAGTGACAACAGTAGTGCCATCGAATGAGCCCTTTCATATAGTTAAACTTTTGTCTAACACTTTTCTTCATAACACTAATGGTTTCGAAGATATGAAAGTGTTACACTTTAAATGGACCACCCTGTATGTATGTTGTAATAGTGTTCGTATTTCTTATGCCTAGTTTTCATTAGTAGAATTAGTAGTAGAGTATCACGGGCAAGTACTACCTATCATTATAACTCTACCAATGTAAACGGAAATGGTAGAGTGCACGATGCCGGTAGAGTAGAGTGGGATAGCACGGTGGTAGAGTAACTCTACCACTTGCCTTCTCCCACCACAATTCCTACTCTACTCTACCGGCACTATACCAATGAAAACAGTATTGTGTTAGTCGAGCATAGTAAAATTCAAAGTCGTAGAAATATTTACCGTGTTCATATATCTTCTGTACTTTACCACTACTATACTATTTGCAATTTGCGCGAAAACAGGAACTCTACCAAGGTAGGTAGAGTCGAATTAGCTCGACTAAAAAGTGCGCTAGTTACTTTACCACTAATTCTACTAATGAAGACTAGGCATTAAGGTGGCAGTAGTACTCGGCTATTATTCGAATTATAGTCCTCAAATTCTTATTCCTACTATTAGACAATACCCCAGAAAAGCGTTGTTAATTTCCTATCCGGTAAACCTCCACAAGTAGACTATATGTTCTGTTGTGATATCTTATTTTTTTTTTTTAACCTTCTATATTTATTTGTGGCCCTATAAAAGCATAGGTAAAGCGTTTCGGACTCATCCAATTGCCAAATATATCGAGCTATAATTTACCAAAATATATTAAGTACCGGCTGCTGACATGCAACTACGCAAAAATATACATTCCCTGTGCTCCTTGCGTGCATGTTGTTACGTATATAATAATTTACAACATATCTCCATATCAGTGGCACATCATTGCTCGTAATATTATCCTTGTTTTCATCTAAAAAAAGCAGTACTGCATATGTCATATATGGCATCTTAATAGTAATACATGAATATACATAAACTACAGCTCACAGAAGTTAGGCCAAGATGAAAATTATAAAAAAATCGATTCAACTTAAACCAAAAAATACTTTTTATTGTAAAACAATAAGATAATATTTTATATTAGAAAGAAACGTAAGAGCAATCTCTTTGATTAAAGCTTTTGCAAATGGGTTTCTAAGTTTTCTTTCCATCAAGAAAATTATCCCTCGTTTGCAAAACAGCTTGCACCATCCGCAGCATTTTGTATATTAATTTTCATAATATTTCAATTGGAATATTTTACTGCACATTGTACAACATATTGCACATGAGTTCTCGGAAAGTAGAAAAAAGTAGTTCTCACTCTTTTATCTAATTCGTCCCATAACAGCTCTACCAAATTAAGACTAGTATTTTGAGGTAACCAAGTCATAATTTTTTAAATATTACCAATACGAGCGTCAAGATTATTTCTGCACATTGGGGTCGCATGTTTTTGATCATTGTTCTCCATAAACACAAAATACTGGCCACGTAATTGTCAGCCATACGGAATGGTATGATTTTCCAACGACGTACATACATATTCCTGGGTAATAAAAACAGCACCAAATGAGAACTGAATCACCTCAGTGTTTGTTTGTTGATACACACATGCGAATTGCATTTTGTCATTCACTCAACCTCTCACAAGGATTCTCTTCTTGATGACCGTACAACTAGAACTTTGCTTAGTTAGTCCCCAGAACGTTGGCCCATTGTTCTACCAACCAATTTCGATGTTGTTATATGTACTGTTGCCTTTATAATTCATTACTTCTATGGGAATTTTATGTATAGCTATTCAGACATATAAATGTCGTTCTTGTAACCTACGTTTGATCGTAATCACGGATCCCATCCGTAATTAAATTTACTTGCTATTTTCGGATACTGTTTGCCTGGGATTTCGTTTCCTTACTGATCAAAGCAGTCAATCCTCTGCTGGTGTAGTTATTCTGGACGGGCTTGTACGTGTATAATCTTTTGATTCTGTATGTATCCCAAAGTCTATAAATTGGTTCAATCTTTCTAGTATTTCTTTTCGATGCAGAATAATTTTAGCGGTACACCAATCAATTTATCGCGGGGTATTTTGCCTAGTATTACTATTTTTTGTAGCAATTTTAAGAGTGATTGTTACAAGCAAACTAATCTATTGATAATAATTCATAGTTATGGAAGAGGAGAGTGCTATAGAGAGTTTAAATACAGATTTTTCTAATAACGCCGGCAGGAGGGAGAGAATTCTATTGAAGATGTTGAAGAGATTTACCAATAATCGACTGCCGACTTTCAAGTAGTATTTAAAAATGGGGTGTCATAAAATGTTTATTTGTTTTTTTTTTTGCGAAATACCCTCATAGTTATGTAAGAAATTTCTCTAAAATTACTGTTTGGTGACAAACATTCTTAACGCGAATGAAGTGCTTCAAATTATGATTTTTCAATTTTTTTCTCTCAATCAATCAAACCATTTGGACAAATGATTCACTGTCTTCTAGAAGTTGTGTTGCAAGTTGGCTAAAGTTTGGGGACCGTATTTACGCGTCTAATATGTCTTTCCTTTAGTGATGTAATGCAACTGTAATATTATTATTGTCTATTAATATAATTAATATAAACATTTTGAATGTTACTAAAAGAGCGATTTAATATATTTACAATTTTTATATCAAATTCTTCTGTTTTATGCAAATTTAATACAATTTCTTACTCAAATATATTGATCGTAATGGTATATTACAATATTTCTTGAGATTTAATAATAGTTTGATATATCGAAACTAAATAAACTGTAAACGTAGTAAAACATCCACTATTCTAAGCGAAAAATTGTTTAATATCTTAAAAATAACTTTTTCAAATTTACTATTTACTTTAATAGCGGTAATATCGGTAAAATTAAATATAAACAATACAAAATCGTATATTCGTAAGGATTAGTACCTCATAAAAGAAATCTTACATGTCATTCGTAACCTGTTTTCTTTCGTTCGTGAAAATGTAATCTGGCGCCAGCTGATCTTCTAATATTATTGATTCAGCTCTAACTGAATTGGTTGAATCTATCACTGCTGAATTTACATAGTTTATATTATTTCAAGAGAAACATATACAGGTCGGTCACCTAACTATTTTAGTTCTAACATTTTATAAATCCAAAAATTCACTATTCAACTTCTTTACTTTATAAATCGCTGGTACCTTTTTCGATATTCGTAATTGCGACATTATTAAAACAAATCGTACCAAATTCCTAACGCAACAGCAGTCATATAGATGAGGTATATGTTAGGTCCGGAGAACGATAGCTAGCTAACGGTTTCCTCGACTATAGATTCAGCTAAACCTCTTGCACTTTTGCAACACACTAGCCAAACGCTCGAAGTGCCAATTTTACTACAAGCATAATTCTATAACAATATCATAAAACAATTTTAATGAATCTGCTACGGTTTAAGAATCAAAATTAAATGAAACTCGCTATATACCAAAATACTACTATTTACACACGATCTAAATCTAAAGTTATCATAAATTATTGAGGTATTAAATTGTCCAATTGTAATAGAATGTAAGATTTTTATCAGGTATCTTCCAGTATATCTACTGTGTAGGACTATAGTTGCTCAGCCTGGCAGATGATCTATGATCACAAATTGCTCTCCTCTCATTAATAGTGCATTAATAAACACATCAATCATTTACTAAGATAAGAAAACGATTAATATCCTCATAATAAATTTAAACAAAGCTATAAAACTTACAAATCTTCGATAGGCACAGTTATACTACTATAGAAAATTGATTAAAACATTGATAACTTCTACGATAAAGACAATCTCTTTGATACAATATTGTATAATAATATAATACTTTTAAGCCACGGATTATAATTGTACAAAAAAAGCGCATTTTGAAAGTGATACCAATGCTAAATTATTGCATTGCACAATTAGTCACATGTCATGTACAGTGTCCAGCTTTTAAATCGACACCACCGCAAGCTAACGTCGACCTTATCTACTAATAATAATATCTACTATAAATCCTAACTGAAGGCAACACAATGTAACCCCCTCTTCATTGTTATTAAGGTTTATTTTGGAAATTCCGTAACGGTATCGATTATGCTGCTGTCCACTCATTATCATATTTTGTTCCAGTAACACATAATAATTGGAAGGAATGTAAATTAGAAAATCTACCCGTGTACTTTTTAACAAAGGGAGTTTCAGTCTACCTCTCCAAACAATTTCTTAATTTAAATGAAAATTTATCGTGGGTAGCATTAAAAGTAGCTAAATCGAAACATTGAGATTTCCACCATGATTTTCAAAACTTGAAAATGAAAATTAAAAATTTTATAACTCATAAATACATATGAAGATAGTACTTTTTCATGCCAACAATTTCATTATTCATTTTGTTTTTGCAGTTATCTGCTCTCCAGAATGCTCTGAATAATTATTTAAATTTTCAATATTTTGAGCATAACTAAATTCATTTGATTTAGATGCAACAACATATAAAATTGTTTTTAAGGCAAACTTCATTATCTTCAATGCTTCAATGCTTTTCAATGCTTCGACTTCTTTGCCATCGGCAAGTAATAATCTCACAATTAGATGTAGCTTAATAACATTGAGGAACAAAAAAAAACTTTTTGTCTCAGAAAGAAGAATGTATGGTAATATTTTTTCTTCTGCATTCAAATACATATATCAGTTCCTCTCAATCACCTATTTTAATATTTTTTACATTCTTAATTATACAATATTCAAACTCACCTACAAAATAAGGAATGACGATTTTCTGCTATATTTCGCATATGAATTTATTTACCTTTAATATCTCTTTCCATAGCTGCAATCTCCTGATGTAAGTGTTGCCCGTGCTCATCGATCATGATGACAAAATTTTCCGAGATGAAATCTAGGCACGAGTGCAGGAAGTATACGATTAAGGATATATACTTATATTACAACCCAAATTTTTATAAGATATAAAATAATCGTTGAAGATATTCAATTTCGCAAAAAGCTGAGCAACATTTTTGAATGCTTGCCAAGCTGTTTCCTCCAATAGTTTCAATAGTGAAAATTTTTGTCGTGCATTAGTAATCATACGAGTATTTGTGAACCCATAAATAAATTTTGTGTCACTAATTTTGGGAAACTTTTGTTTCGCGTACATACAGTCCATAGCTTTGACAATTTTTTTCATTAATTCTAGTTTAATATACAGCGATTATGTGAACTACTATATGAATGATTCGTGTTCATGTAATTCTTTTCTAAACACAGTCATTTCTTATATCCCTATTATCTCATACGTATAAAAAACAAAAATACTTTGTACATGTTTGCACCGAACAATGTCTTACCTTTTATGCCCACACCACGGTACAATTGTTCAGGTCACTGGTGCTTATATATGACTAAGCTAGCAACAGCATGTGGTAATATATTTAATGAACTTTCAGAGTAGTTTCCTATTGGTGAACTTGTTCTGAATCTTGAAAAGACCAATATTCTTTAATTCTGCTGGTTCATTCCAGTTAAATGTCAGTGGTCTTCATTTGACTTCGTGTCTTATGATGGATATGCATCTTGAGAATATCGAAGTTAAAAAAGGGGCTATATGTGTTGTCAAAAATGAAAAAGAGTTGTAATAGAGATATGTTGCAAATGTTTACATTGATTTACATATTGGCTATGACCTTTTATTTTGGGGTAATATTTCCAATTTTAAATCTATACTACTTTTACAAAAGAATTATACAAAACTCAGAGTACAGTGAATCATGCAAACCATTTTTTGTTACTTTAAGGATATCGATCATTTGTGGTCTGTACATTCAATCAGTAGCAAACTACGTTCATAGTAATCTACAAAAATTCAGTAAAAGTTTAGAGTCGCATGGCTATAATCCAAGAAATCCTAATTATCTAAAGTTAGATCTAGAGATGTGTGCCATGTTTTATAATTCATATTTAAATATTGGCAATAAAATTTACAACCACTTACCTGAATATTTAAAAAATATGCCACACCGAAAATTTATTCATTAATTCTAAATAAATTAATGCCAGACAAATGTTTTTATAGTTGTTAATATAAAGTCGTGGTCGGGTTCTGGGAGCTACGATGAAGGCCTTCCATTTGTTAGTTTGTAGATGTAATTGCGATGATAGAATATGATATGACGATACAAACATAATATACCTACCTAATTTTATGTTCTCAGTTGTTGTTTTATAGCAATGTTGTTATAATATTTTATTCGTATGTATAAATTGTTCTATATTAATGATACACAAAATAAATAAATAATATCTGTACAAATGTAGAAACAACACTACTTGAACTACTTCATTTATTTCCATCATATTTACAACGCTCTAGGAACTTTTAATTGACAAAGGACAAATGGAAAAAAGCATTTTAAAATATTTCAAAAAATTTAAATACCAAAAAAACCGTGCGTAATGAAGAAATTCCTAATACATATTTGAAGAAAAATGGTAACAAACTATTAAGCGTTTAAGCGTTAATACTATTCTAGTTACCAGTATACTGTCTCCCAATAAACTATTAAGTATAACTATTTTATTCGTGAGACGAAAATAATGCGTTGACCTATGTAATTATAGCAGATATTTTCCCTGTTATTAGTCCTGCATAAGTGGTATTCGTGTCTCTAAGTATTGATTTTTTGTAGAGTTAATATAAGAATACAGTAAGTTACTTTATTGATCGTGAAATTTTAGAGTGCCTCTGATAGCTGGCGCAAACAAATTTGAGTTCTCATACTATGTTAGAATCAATTTTTGTTTGTAAAAGAGAACGGCGTTTGAATATTTCGCTGTACGTTGATGAATGAATGTAGTATTTTTTAATATAGTTCAAAAAATTTTTATTAAAGTATTTAATAGATAAAACAAGGATTTTCATCTATACGTTAAAAAGAAAAATTCAAATAAAATATTACCCTATACGAGTAAGTACACCTAAATTTTGATCCACGTTTTCAAAAGTTGTAAAATATCTCATAAAACCCCGTTCCTTAGGAATAGCAATTATAACAGTAACTTGCTTTAATTAGCCATCCAAATATGCAATCACATACCTGATCTTCCCTTTAGGTTTTTACAACATTGCTGTAACTTTATATAACAATTTCAAAAAGATCACTTTTATTGTTATATTTAACAAATTCAATTTCGAGAACAGTTATCCGCTAATTAAACTTATTAGATATATTTACTGCCATAAAAGATATAAAAATGTGTGATACAGGTGTAGATAATATGTAGGTATATTTTACACTTCATCTGAGTTGCACAAACTAGGGAAGAAAATCAAGTCAAACAGAAGAAAAATGCTACAGCATTTTGAAATTCGGGCTATAAAAAATGAAGTGTGTATCTACAGTACCAGGAAATAATTTATTATATTAAACTAAAACTAAAAATAAGTTCTACTGTGCGCCAATGTCTTTTTATTTACAAAACGTAGCATATATCAACGTTTATTACATTAGAGTGTTTGTTTAAAATATTCTATTATTCAAGCTATAAATACTGCAACAAGTTATTTCTTTTGATTTGATACATTTCATGCTACAATCTTGTCTTAGTATACATAAAAATAGAGACAACTTAAAGTACGTTAGGTTACAAGTGGTCTTAAAACTATTTTACTAGCACATCTTTAACTACAAAGTATAACAAAAAATCCCATATATTTTTGGTCCATACAATTCTATCTTCACATTATGTTATTTTGAGGCAAATTTCATTATCCGTCGGATTGAAGAACATTCATTTCAAAATATTTGGTATGAAGGAATTCTATTTTCTTTTTTTTTCGTTTTTTCTTCTATCGTTTTTAAATGTGAATAAATACATATACTAGTATTTGTAGTAATAATATATGTATATTGACAATCTGGATCGACTTACCATTATCTGTTAGGAGCAAAGCGATTAACAGTGCAGCATTATAAAAGGCAGTATGACGCTGTCACAAAGCTATTAGAACACAATTAGACACACACAAAAGCTACACCGCGAAAGTTGCATGATAGCCAGACAAGCGATATAGCTTACGGAGTCACTACAACTATACCCACCACACATAAAAAAAGGAATATAATCAAAAATAAGCTCTTGTGATTTAGAAATATTACTTACCGACAATTTTTGGTGAATTACCTAACCTAGAACTTTAGATTGAAAAATTTACTTAGATGTTCTTGCGAAAATGGAAACAGTCATCACAGACTAATATTCCACGCATATCTTCAATTGTTCTCTAGTCACATGATTACGAAATACACAGTTCAATCAATATCACAGCAAAATTTTGTTACAAAACCCAATTTGTCATTTACAATAGCTGCCCTAGATGCACGCATCATCGATATACAAACATATTAAATTTGTTAATATTATTTTATATAAACTCTGCTTAGGTAGCATCTCTGTCAAATGTATTTACATCATGTATTCAATGAGAGCCGAGTTAGGTTTGGCTTATGTCTGTATTCAATACTACTAGCATTAAAAGATGAAAAAAGAGTTTTCTTATTATTTCATTAACAACGAAACATAAGAGGAATAATTTTTAAACATGGTCTTAATGGATTACGCTTCAACAAAAATATTTCTAAAATGTATTGATACTTTTGATATATAAATTGTCGAATGTGTGATGTCCCACTGTATATTTCAAAATTAAAAAACTTTTTTACATGTTTAACATTAAACTTGCACAAATACAGTTCAATATCCGTAACATTTTATAATCTGAAGTGGTGAAATGAATTCGTTGAATCAAATATCAACAAATCAAATATATCACACTTACTTAGTTCTCCATTGTATTACGTTTTCCTGTACTAATATAAAAAAAAACAAAATATGTTGAGTTTGTAAGGAGTCCAAAATAAGCTTAGAAAACTTTTGAACTGTTTAAAGTATCTAGTATAAGAATAGTTCTTGCTGGTAAATATCTTTAAATACCAGTCGTTTTACAAAACAAATCTAACTTTTCTAAAAAAAACATACATCCTTCTTAAAATTAAATTTCTAAACTTACATCGAATATATTAACTAGAAAGGTCATCTTATTCTGTATTACACATTACACGTATTTAAATTATATTTATGAGACATTCGGAATAAATCTAATTTTATGTATATAAAACGGATATTAGAAGCCAGCCTACCACGTTCCATTATATTAGAAATATTTTTTTTGATATATTGTTTTTAATACTTTGCCAACTTGCGTCATCTGGTTGTACGTTACATATAAATTGTGAAAAAGAGAAAGGTGCAATGCTGGCAACTGTATAATTTTTTACACTTTCATTCTTTTGAATAGATTTTGAAAATATATATTAACTTTATGTTACCGTTTGTTAGAAGTGATTCTTTTATATCAATGAATTTTAAGTTCTGAATTTGTATTTTGAAATAGGGTTTTTGTCATTAGAAATTGTTAGTTGCTAGTTATTTTGTGTAACACTATTAGTAGAGTATCTAGATTCTAACTACTAAAAATTTTGCATGCAACATGAAACGCGATACTGTAAATTATACAAGAAATATCGTTATGTCATCATATTGTTTGTACAGGCCACATATTCGACAATTTAAATTTTAATTATAAAAAAATTATTATAGAATCTATTTGTTACATAATATCTAATTGTTGTTCTAAAGTCAAAATGAAAATCTTTTGTAGTTCCATCTAACAGAAATAATAATAGAAATTTAGAACTATCATAAAAAATAAACAGGGAGTCTATGGTCTTCAAATATTCCAGTACACCTATTGAGTCAGCATTTGTTATTGGGGCATAATTAATAGCCGTACACAAAAGTGATCCAGAACTGGAAAAAAGGCAAGGCAAGCAATACAGATTATAAACCCTCTATAACTACACCTATCACAAATAAACAAAAAATTAGTATATTTGTAAGAAAACAAAAATTAATTTGTTCGGTTATGTATATTCATTCTTCAATTTTTCAGTAGGTGTATACGGCTACAATATCAGATTGTGTGATTATATAACCCTAATCAACCTGTAGATTTTCCTTGAAAAAGATTCAATGTTCGCCTCAAGGTAAAGTGTGTCATGTTCCATAATCTTAATTCATCTTGTAAATACACATACATTGTTTTCAAACCTCCGAGTGTTTGTTGCCAATTTATTAATAGTTAAAAATGCTTTAAATAATCCGCGTACTTGGCCTACATGCAGAAAACGCTGTCAATATCTTCATATATTTTATTTTCATGTAATTTTAAAAGGTCACCAATCGTATTTGAGATATTTTGTTATTGAATTTTTACGTATTATGTGCTAAATTATGTCAACTGTTTTCATTTATATAACACCATTTATTTGCCAACATTCTCCTTCAAACGAAGTGAATGATTTTTTTACAAATACATAAAAGACAAGTACAAATAAAGTACATGTGAGTAACAATTAATAAAAATTTATGAATGATCTGCATAACAACGGTAGTACATTATGGAGCAACAATGTTATTACTTTATCAATAATACAGGTGCTTGTATCCTGGCTAGTGTTTGTACCAATACCTTTATAATTTATTTACGTATTCAATTTTTATATTCTTCTAACTTACGTTCTATTTTTGAAAATTTTCATTTCACTTGTATGCACTTTTTCCGCGGAAGTTTATCTTTGCAAATTAACTTCAAAAATTTCGAAAGATTATTTATAAACAGGACTAATTGTAAGTGAATAAGAGTTCTAATTATATTCTTCTTGTAGTTTGCAGGGCAGCTTTCGTTAATTATTCATTCTAAACATCATTAAAGAATCATAATAGAATATCTTTATCAATCTTTATTAATACAATATCATTTAAGCAAAAAACGAGTGCCTGGGTATCCACCAAACAGATTCTCGACTTGCGATAACATGCCAATGCACAAATCACATAATGTCTCCCAATACAATGATAAATGCTTTCTCTGATTGCATAACAGCAAATGTTAATACATAGTAATAAACAACCATACAATAAATCTACTAATTTGACAATTTAATTTTTTTAGTGTGACTATTAACCAAGCAGTCGAAAATCAAAAATCTACATATTTAGTCCAGCTTAAAATATCACTTTATACATATTAGATCTAAAGTTATAATATATACTACCAATTACTAGATGTCATTAGCTTTATTGTATAAAATATAGATCTAATGTCAAAAATATTTCACCAAACATACAAAGAGAAGAAATTGCAAGATTAATTTAAATCTGTGATTTTATTATTTCTAAAACTACATTATACATATGTATTACATAGATTATAAACCAAATAGTTATGTAGCTATTTGGATATTGAAACAAAAATCTAGAAATTGATATAATAAAAATAATAATAAATAACAATTAACTTCTTTGTTTCAAAAAGACACAAATATTTTTCGATACAAAATAATATGTGTTTTAATATTACTGAATGTTACGTTTTCCTGCGTTCAGTGTCAAGTTCAAGAGACGTAAGCTTTATTCTGCCATTCTGAACCTTGAACTTCCGTATAACAAGTTCCAACTCGGTTTAGCAACGTGATTGTGGCATTTTTTTCCGGTCGCTATTATTATATGTATATAACAATACTATTTCCTTCTGAATGAAATGCTATTTTTAAACGTGACTGCATTTCATTGAGCAAATTTTATGACATACCGCTACGAATATGTTTAAATTACTTTATTGTACTATCATTTAAAATTAAATGGCATACAAATACAGTTCGCGTTACTCGTATTGACGTTACAATTTTTTGTTATATAATATACCTACTACCTTTCTTTGCAGGTTTCGCTCGCGTAGACTATTAGATATAGGTACCGTTTTTTGGCTGATGTTATGTTCTTATGTATGTATGATACATACATAATGTATGTATGTTATCACGTTCATTGTTCGTATATAAATTAACGAACTATACAAACACTGTACCCCCTAAAAATATTATTTCCGCTACGAACTTTGTCGCTCTCTTTCACTCTCTGAAGGGTTGAATTAAAAACGCGCCGAAAATGCGTTTCAATCTTCGTTATTCTATTTCATATTTAGTCAATATTTCCCATTAAAATTCAAACCCAGTAAACAAACTTAAGTTCGTACGCTAGTATTATCAGCCAATAATAGAAGAAGTATAATCAGAAAACCAAGTGTTGTTTTCGATGTAAAACTACGTTCTATTTTATCATAGGATATATTGTGATAATCTCGGGAAAATGATATAATTATAGTTTGCAGGCAATAGTGCTAAGCTGATAGATCCCAGATTTCTAAACTAGTTAATGTTTAAACAAAATAACATTTATTGTGATTGGCAAACCGAGATTGGAATATCACATTTCGTTGATACTGTAACATTAGAAATGACACACAGTGTGATGTTTTACATTCCATAGTATACGAGCTAAATAAACAAACAGGAACAATGCGCAAACCTTAAAATATAAAGAAATTTATTTTTCGTTTTGTCTACTAGAAGAGAGAAAAGGACAGCTGCCCTAATTTACTAAAATTCGAATTATAGATAAAATCTTAACACCGAAGTATTTATTTATTTATTTTTTTAGATAAAATCAATATATTTATAGATAAAATTTATAGATAAAATCAATTCTCTGTCTTTGCGTTGGTGGTAGCTGCGTCTTAATTTGTTGTAGTATGAATGTGAAACAGTGATCAGAATTTTCCTAAATAATCTACCTTATTATGATTTGTATGTGTTCCAGATCTACCTACATACATGCACTACCGTCCTTAAATTTAATCGCATTAGCTAAAACTGTGAATTTGCTATGACAAACATATAGTATATAAACAAAAGCATTGTACAATACTTTTATTTATTAACCAATTAGTTTAGAGGCAAATACATAGTTTTCAATAAAATTGAGGAGGAATTGCAGATTCTTAAAAATATGGCGATTCGGGTCATAAATAGAAGAAACCGGTAATCCCTTCTTTGATTTATTGTTTATATTCCGAGCCCCGCCCAGTTTCAATTGGCACACCTCTAAAATTTTTAGTAAGTAACATTTTAGAAGAAGAAATCCTGTTCATAAATATGTTAAAAGTTTTTTTTATTTTTCATCAAGCCTTTTTGCCAACGATTACAAACTAGTTTACAACTGATTTCGAAAAAAAAATCAATAATAATAATAATTATATATCGGGTCGATGGCCGCAGTGGTTAGGCGGCTGATTATTGTTGTGAGAGGACGATAGGCGCCGGGGTTCAATTCTCTGGAGGGACGGTGACATTTTTTCAGAGAGTTTAATCCTGGATCGACTTGCCATTCGCTGTTGGGAGCAAAGTGATTAACAGCGCGGCATCATAAAAGGCGATATGATGCTGTCACAAAGCCAATTGAACACAACATACACACACAAAAACTACACCGCGAGAGTTGCAGTGATAGCCAGACAAGCGATACAGTTTACGGAGTCACTGCAACTAAGCACCCACCACATTAAAAAAAAATATATATAAATAAACTTCAGACGAACAACCTTTGACAAACATTAACTTTACCATTGCGTTACATCGCCTTTAGCTTTGATGATAACGGCATGGATTCTCCTGGCCATTGTATCTACAAGTTCTTGGCAATCTTGTGCCGTGAATCCATGCCATATTTCTTGAAGCCTGGTTTTCAATTCTTCCACTGGTCTTGCAGGAGCTGCGCGCAAGGCGCTTTTCATTTGATGCCATAGAGTCTCTATGAGCGATAGTTCAGGGTTACTTGAAACCCATTTTAACAATGGAGTATTATTGTCCTTAAACCATTTTAATGCTGTTTTTGATGTATGGCACGCAGCCCCGTCCTGCTGGAATATAAAATCATCCCTCGAATTCAAAGCATCTTCCATCGTGGGTAACAAACATTCCTTAAAAATGGTTAAATATTTATCGGTATTGACAATACCATCTATAAAATATAGCCGCACGACACTTTTTGCCGACATCGACCCCACACCATAACGGATGCCGGAAATTTAACTTTTCACTCATGTTTTTCACGGAGGACTCGACTCCGACTGTCACCTATACAGACTTCAAATCGAGACTCATCACTCTAATGTATTTTGTTCCACTGTTTCAAGTCCCAATTACTATGGCCTCTAGCCCATTTCAACCTATTTTTCTTTTGTGTTGAGGTCAATAAAGGTTTTTCTTTGGCATAGAGAAAAAGATATTTAACAAAGCAAAATTTGTATTTCAAAAGTGTCACCTTGTACGACCCAAATCCAAGTTTCTTAGCTTCTCTGTGACATGTGGATCTTGATACACGTCTTCCTACAGCAACTGGCCATAATTAGCACGTCTATTTTGTTTTATTATTCGTTTCCACTTGACTGTATCAGATGTCCGATACCGATATTATCGGTATCGGTGTCGGACATCTGATACAGTCAAGTGGTTGCGTAGTCTTGCATCAGTGTACCTGTCTGTGTGAAAACTGTATTCATTTTACATTGCGTAGTAAAACGAAACGATACGTTTCCGTCCGATATCAACAGAGCCACCCGAAAAGCGCAACGATATCGGTGGCATTTCATTCAATGCATGTTTGCTTCAATCCGACACCAATACCGATAATATCGGTGTGATCTATTCTATAGAATTGTTTCAAACCAAACACTGAAGTTCTGAAGAAAAGTGTCAAGAAAGCAAAAACCAAAGAAGGAATAAGCTAAGATGGCGGCCGGTACAACATCACTGTGTGTAAAGTGTGGAATTAAACCAGTTAATCAAACTGAAAAAATAATTAAATGTAGTAGAAACTGTGGTAGTTTTGTGCACTATACGTGTAGTTCTTTTAAACCTACAGAACTAAAAATATTCGAAACATACCGTGAATGTGTTGGGTGGTTTTGTAATGTATGCGGAACCTCTGAAAATAACATGTCGGTAAAAGACTTAAATAATATGGTACAAAATCTAAGTGTAAAGTTTGACAAAATGCTGACCGTTCTTTTAGAACAAACTAAAACTATAGAAAATCAAAGTAACGTAATAGCAGGCTTACAAGCAAAACAGTCGTTTCGGCAGCAACACACGACTCGCGAGAAGGAAACTGTCATCACACAGGGACCAACAACGAGATCGCGAACTGGTACATCAGATGGCATCGTAGATTCGGTTAAATCATATGTGAAATCTGTAAATGCGCAAGAAAGAAAGAGTGATGGGCAAAAAGAATCGCCACGAAAGAAAAAACCAACCGAGCCAGCTGACCAACAAAAACTTCTCGAAAAGAAAAGAAGCACAAAAAATGAGGATTCCCCAGATGAAAAACAAACAACAACCAAAAATAATGTAAACAGAGTTACAATACGTGGAACTAGGAACAATACAACCTTATTCGCAGCGGTCAATAGAAAATGGGTATTTATATCCCAATTAGAACACACAACAACAGAAAAAGATGTAAGAGACTATTTATTGGAAAATGATATAAACATCATGGATTGCTGTAAGTTACAAATTAGAAGTACCAACATTGCAGCGTTCAAAATAGCACTAGATGAAGAAACGTATGATAAAATATTTGACGCGTCGTTGTGGCCAACTAATGTAATAATCCGACCATTTCGTTATAAGAATTTTCAAAATGTGACATTAGCACAACTGAAAAAATAGCAACACCTTTAAGAAATACACATAGCAGTCAAACATTTTTTACAATTGTTCACCAAAACATTCAGAGCATTAGAAACAAAACTGACGATTTATTATTATTTGTGGAACAATTACATGATTCAGTGGACGCGATTGCTTTATCAGAACATTGGTTAAGACAAAATGAAACTTTCCATGTGGACGGATATGTGGTAGCATCTTGCTTTTCACGAACCTCAGCCATCCATGGAGGTTCGTGCATACTTCTAAAGTGCGGCTTGGAGTATTCGGAAATAACTAGCCTGAAAATGAAAAGTAAAGAACTAGTTCTGGAATGCAGTGCTATATCAGTAAAAAGTAAAAAGATCATCATACTCAGTATATATCGCACACCCGCTGGCGACATAGATAATTTCTTTGAAATACTTGAGGATATACTAGATGAAATAGGTCTCCAAATTTCATATTCCATTTTCATTTGCGGTGATTTTAATATTAATCTAAGCAAAAAAGACAATCATACCATAAACCTATTAAATATTTTAGGAAGATATAATTTAAAGCCTGCAATAATGACACCTACACGGGTAACATCTACATCGAGTTCTCTCATTGACATATCTTTACCAATGCAGTGTCGTATAACAGTGAAGTAATAGTGTCTGCTCTTTCAGATCACTTTGCTCAAAAAATCACCTCCTATGTTAGTGACTCAGCAAAGGAACCACGGAGGGTGCAGGCAAGATTATTTAGTAACGATATATTAGAATCCATAAAAGCTGAATTAAGTATAGTTCAGTGGCACGAAGTTACAAATTTGAAAGACATTAATGCCAGCTACAAGAAGTTTAGTGAAATTCTCAGAACCCTTATAGATAAGCACTCAAAAATGAAAGTCATCACCGAAAGAAATGGAATTAGGAGCTGGCTAACTCCGGAAATAAAAATGCAGTTCCAAATCAAACGACAGCTGTATGAAGGCGTTATTACAGGTAGAATTAACAAAGACTTGTATGACACGTTCTGTAGAAACTTAAAACAAAAAATCGAAGAAAAAAAAAGAAATGTCTTCTCCAACTATATAGAAAATTCAAAGAATATAACAAAAGCGTCGTGGAATGTAATCAACAAACTAAATGGTGGCAAAGAAAAGATATTGTTCAATATAAATGATTTTAGTAGTGACGAAGAAAATTGGATTGATATATTGACGGCCATGAATAATTATTTCATAAATGTATCTGAAAATAATTTGGAAAAAAATGAAATAGTCCGCATATCAAATGAAACATCTGCATCACATACTTTTTCATTGTACTTCGTCACTACGCAGGAGATTATGAGCGCAATTAGAGATCTTAGTAACACAAATGCTGTAGGTCTAGACGGGATACCAGTATCTCTATTGAAATATTGTGCAGAGTTTTTGATTGAGCCTATTATGCATATTACAAACTTATCATTTGCATCTGGTACATTTCCTGACGATTTAAAATATACTGTCGTTAAACCACTCCATAAAAAGGGTGATAAATCAGAATTTACAAACTATCGACCAATTGCGATCATCTCAAATATGTCGAAAATAATTGAAAAGGTTGTATTTAGAAGAATAATGAACTTCGTTCAGCAAAGAAAGATATTAAACAACTATCAGAATGGATATTTAGAAGGTAGATCGACAACTAGAGCCACATTTCAATTATTAGATGAAACAATTAATGGGATCGACAACAAGGATATTGTAGCATGTGTTTTTATGGACCTAAGTAAGGCATTTGACAGTGTCTCGCATGCAACTCTATTGGAGAAGTTGGAGAAGATGGGATTTCGAGGAGTGTCGTTTGATTGGATTTCTTCATACTTGAAAGGAAGAAAACAATGTGTTGTGGGTCGTGACGATAACGGCATAGAAATAAGATCTGAATGGGGCGATGTTCTACAAGGAGTGCCACAGGGCTCTATATTGAGGCCACTTCTTTTCCTGTTATATATCAACGACCTCCCAGACGCTATTGACGACTTGGTAGTTTTATTCGCCGATGACTCCTCAACTGTATCAAGATCAAAAAAATATGATGAAATTATAAAAAAATTAGAAGATAATTTAATAACGCTAAACAAGTGGTGTATAAACAACAACCTTAATCTTAATATCGACAAAACAAAATTAATGACATTTGGCAGTGGTGCACAGAACATTACAGTGCGATTTGATGACAATGTCCTCTCATGTATACGGGAAACGTCTTTCTTGGGAATAAACATTGACTCCTCAATATCTTGGAGTTCCCATATTGATATTTTAATCTCGGGACTATCCCGTTTCTGTTACGTACTGAGAACCTTATCGCGTAGTGTGAGTGTCAGTGTAGCTTTGAGTGCATACTATGGATACGTATATTCTCGACTCCAATACGGAGCAATATTCTGGGGAAATGCAGTGGATTGGAAGCGTGTGTTTCTCGCTCAGAAGGCTTGTGTTAGGTCTGTTTTTCAGTTAGGTGCTAGAGACTCATGTAAAGACATATTTAAACAAAACAAGATACTCACTTTTCCTTCCATATATATACTGGAGTGTGCGGTGTTTGTAAAAAAAAATTATGAAGAATTATTTCAAAGGTATGAATTGTCGCATAGTAAAAGTACCAGAGGACTGGCACACGCACATTTACTTGCACCGAAAACAGGTCTAACGAAAATTCAAAAAAACGTTAAGCATCAATGCATAAAAATTTATAACCACTTACCATATGATGTAAAAAGCCTACCTGCTCCGCATTTTAAAAATTATGTTAAACAATATGTCATGAAAGAGACTTTTTATAGTACGGACGATTTCTTTCGAGAAAAAATTGTTACAGATATGACGTAGTTTTATAGAATAGGTGCCTATGATTTATATACACATACATTTTTTTTTCTTGTTATTAGTATTTAACTAATGTGGTCTTCACAGTCTACATATTTATCTGGGTGTTTGTATATGTACCTATGTATATATATATATATATGTATACATACATGTATGTCTCTCCTTTTATTTTTTATTTTTATTGTAAATTATTTTAAAATGACGTGTTCCACACTGCTGTATTTATGGTCCAAAATAAATTACTATTACTATTACTATTATACTTTTTTCTGTGCCAACTTGACGGATACCAAAAGGAGTTAATTTTTATAAGCACGTTGAATTTTATTCTTATTCGGAATTTGAGATTCGTTTAGCTCAGTGGATATTACAACATAGATATACAATTTTCTCACTACAAACGAATTTCAAGTGTGATTAAATCACATATAATTTGTGACGATTTAGTATCGGAATGGTATCAGCATCAACATACATAACCTCAGGCCATGTCTAATAATAATAACAAGCAGTGTATTTGTAAAGTAGCGAATAAATTCAATAACAATTAATAAGAAAGTTTTTCAAAAAAATCCTCGAACCCGTCGATTAATAATCGAGAGGAGTTAAATCTGGCGACCTGGATAGCATGCACAACGTAGTGTGGGAGCACTCCATCTTATTGAAAAACAAGCATATTGGTGCAGATTTTGCAGAAAGTCCAAATATCTCGCACCCCAGACTTTTTTTTAGCAAGAATGTGTGAGAGACATCTCATTTGAAACCTACTTCAAATTGCTATTCATCTGTTTTGTTTACAATTGGCTTAAATGTATGATTTACTGAACTCCCAATTAATATTTAATCAAATTGGTAATTATAACAACAAAACTGAATGTTGCTAAAATAATACTAATGTTGTTATGAGGGCTTCATAACAGAGCCCTCATAACAGAGACTCGGACCGTGGAAGCGTTCGATATCATTTAATGCTAATGTTATTATAATATATTTATGACAATTTACTTCGCTTACACTAAAGAAGGTATAAGAAACAGTGTTAAAATTCCATTAATTTTTAACGAAAATGCATCATGTCAACCTCTTTGTACATGCATATACTTGCACATACATATGATATATACTATACATTATTATATACATACATACATATATTAAATGCACCTTGAAATAACTTCTAGCAGCTTGCACAAAAATGCAAATTTCTTAAGAACGGATATTTATAATTTTTAAGTTAAAAAATGTCTCCTACACAACAATTTAACAGTAATTTACCATTACATATTTGCCGTGTCAAATTATATCAAACCAAATTAAAAAATTGTGCGCATCCAAAACGAGTGTAGTTTATACGTAACAATCCATAACAATCGAATGAATCGACATGTTTTGACGTTTATGACTTCTACCACTACTTTTCATATTTACATAAAAAAATATTTCAGATTATTATAAACTATATGTAGTCAACATTTTTAAATAAACACGTGTAGTGAACTCAGAAATATACATAATTAAAACCCTTGTATGAAAAAACTATTATTTATATATTAGAAGTGAATTTAATTAATAACTATTGAAGGAATATAATTGAAATAAATCGAACTGTTCCAAAAGGCAGCATGTGTAATGAAAGCGATTAAACAGAACATTACTCGAAGAATAAAAAAACGATACTGAAATTGCAGAATGTAGAAAATTATTGTAATCAAATTCAGAAATTTTAAAACAAGTTTAAAACAAGTTTAAAACATATTATGTACAGTGATGTGCTTTAGTACTTACTGCTTTAGTAGATTCCTCGTCAAAAGTGATGTCTTCCTCTACAGACTAACAAGGAACACAGGGAAGTGTCTCTCACCAATTCAAATGAAACTTGGTGGGTTTGTAGATTGATGCAATGTAAGAACAACTGTAACTTTCATAGACGCTAAATCGCCTATTTTCTGGGGGTGGGGCGCCCTAAAGCCAACGCTACTTTTCGCTATTTGCTTTAATATCTCCAAAACTATACGACACATCAAAAAAAAGTTAAGACAAATATATAACTATATTATGAATACTAAAGGATAGCTCTAATAGTTTTCCTGTTATAGTTCTTGTTTTCCAGAAACAATGCCCACCCTCCATATTTTTTTTTAAATTTTAAAATTTTTATTTGATATTGAACATGCTATAAAATAACTCAATTTATAAAAAAATAACATAAGGATTGTGTAGGTATACCTGCGTAAGTATGTAAGTACATATGTATGTAGGTATATAATAAGTAAATACTATTACGTATTGTTATTGATGTGAACAAATCGTAGAGATATGGAAAGTTTCGACGGTCCGAGTCTCTGTTATGAGGGCTTCAGGGTTTTGACCGGTAAGCCTAATATTGGAGGAGTAATGCTGTTTTCAACGAGAGTAAGTTTGCAAAATTCGGAGTTATAAGCATTATCTCAAAATAAAGTTTTCGCTCCACCCCTGTCCTTATTTGACAAAATACAAAAAAATATGTCAATGTAAAATATGCGTAATTTGAAAAGTTGAATTTTTGACGAATATAATGCTTTGTAAATTATGTGTCATAAGAACATTTGAGTGATTCTGAATTTATTCTACCTACATTTGCCTACATGCTATAAGAATTACAGAAATAATTATGTGTTATATGAATAAGTTATAACATATTAAAAAACTTGTTTGAGAGTAAATAAAATAGTTTCTTTAAACAATGTATTATATCAAATTATATAATAGCTTACTGTTATACATGTATAACCCAAATATTGATTGTAACAAAATAAAAATCCTGAATATAACAAAAAATATGTGTAATAACCAATAACTAACAAAAGCATATAAAATAATTCTAAATTTAATTTAACAAGTGCTTAATTTATAATCTAATAAACAAATAAAAAGATCGAAAAAAATTAACCAAAAACAAAAATAAATATCGCAAAATGTAATAATACAAAATACATAATAATTAATATTTGCTATAAGAACCCTTACAACAATCTTTTAATCAATCTTTTGTAGAATTCACTGCGCAGCATCTTCACACATCACATAAATCATCATCGTCACATAAATTGTCCACTGTCCTAACATTGTGTTTTATATTTTTTTGATTTTTCTAGAATAGAACACCAGAATCACAATCAAAATTATTAATTATTCATCTTGTCATATGGTTTATTTATTGTTTCGCTTAGTACTATGTAATTATCAAAGATTATCGAAAAACTCCTAACAATATCGGTGTCAATATCGGTGATCATACGGACAAAACATTTGGAAGCTTTGAGCTTCTTCACATTAGACGAAAATGTAAGAAAAGAATATATATTCACAATGGTTTCGCTTTGGTTAAATATACAACAGTTTTCTCTTAAATACGAAATAGCGTCAAATACTTTATTCGGCACTTTTAAATATCCACCTATTGGTGATATGTACTACATGTTCAATGCACTCACACAATTTAGGTGTACGTACAAATGACAAGAGATAATAAATAATCACAGTTTACAAATTAAAATGTACCTATTATATCTATTTTCTAAAATAAAGAATTGAATTAATAGAAATAGAAAGCTCTTAAAACTAACAACCGTTTTATATGAGGTTTGAACTGTTTCACAGTTAATGGCTTAACTTGTGGAGGTAATTTATTATAAAATTTTATAGCTAAATACTCCACATTTTTCTGGCTTCTTGTTACTCTGCAAAATAGAGGTAGCAGTTTACTTCTACTACGCGTATCATAACCATAATTATCCGAGTGTATCTGAAAGTCGATATATAACCGATAGCCCTTATATTGTTATGTAAAACAGGCATTCTTGTATACATACATATGTATATAACACGGGCAATGTTAAATTTGTTTGCTGATAAAACATTATCTGCAGTCATCTCTATACTGAAGACCATCCACGATGCGAATTGCCCTTCCTTTAAAAGCAAAAAGTTACCTACGGGGCAGCATTACCCCATGACAGCAAAAAATATCCAATAAGTGAGTTGCACAGTGCGTATTACTAACGCATACATATTCATGCTTAAAATTCTAACAACAAACAACTAACAAAATACTGCTATTTAATTTATTAGACAGCATATTCACATGTTTCTCCATTTAAATGTCAGATCTAAATACACTCCTAAGAATTTTATGTATTGAGGATTTGCTAGTATATGGTTCCGTCCCATTGTAAATAATAAAAATTTGGTTTTGAATGAGTTCGGATTAAGTTAAGCTTCATTGCTTAGCACCAGTTTGGACGGCAGGAGCAACACACATTACCAAGCACTTGTATACTAACGATACAAGAATATTTGTCTTCAAAATGATGTATTTTCAATTCTATTTAGTTCATTCATTAGTAAGTGAATATTGGTTATCACACTATTCAGATGCCGATGAAACGTCTCAAATTTGTTTTAAAAAATTAGCTTAAAATACGATCACATACACGAGAAAGTCATAAGTTACTCACAAGAGAATATTGGTCATATTCAGATTTCGATGAAACATGAAAGACTGAAAGAGTATTTTAACATAAAAATGACAATTTCTTTTAACAACAAAATCGTGCGATCTTAGAAACTATACAGCTATCAGCTTTACTTCATTACAATTTAATTTTTTCATTAGATATACATATATGTACAACATCAGCCTTCGAAATGTTATGCTACAAATATGTAGCATTTCATATCGGTTATATGTTGAGTATTATATGCTAATTATTTAAACCAATATTTCAGATAGGATAATTAAAACAGCAAACGGACAAAGAGGACTTCCAATGACAAAAGGTGGTTAACAAGAAACAGTGTCCAATTTGAAATCAGCGATTTTAATGAAATATGGCAATTATCTGAGAGGCCTAACATATGTAAGGAACTATTTTCGGTTGACGTGCAAAAAGCGTTTTAAAAAAATTAGTTACAGTGAAATATGGAATTTTAAAAGAGATATTGAAGTGTTTCAGAATAGACAGCACTTAATCTAGAAACACATTTAAGCCACGCCACTTCATAAACTATTAGTCATTACTCCTTACTCTCTGGTATCCTCCCCTGATATTGATATTGTAATTGAAAAACATTCTAGCTAAACAGGCGACATTACTAAACATAACATATGTGTACCACATGCATAGCGGGACCGACTTTCGAGCGTTATCGGGTTTTCGATCAGCCAGCTCCCCGTACGTATGATGACATCCTCGAATTGCAAATTAGTATGCAGTCAGGGCATGTATAAATATGCCACGGTTACTGAGCTCGTTTAATCATGTCGATCTTATTTCTTATAATTTAAATTAAGTCCAAAATTGTATGCGTACGCTGTAGCAAATTTTCCATGTTGTTACTTTAGCGATATACGTACATGTTAACAATATAGTTCCATCCTTTTATAAAACATAAACACGAAAAAAATTATAACATTTTCGTTGTACTGTAATTGGAAAGTTATTCAGACGAAATAACTGTGACGTGTAAGGCGCTTAATTTCAAAGTCAGGAGATTACCACAGCCGCTTAACATTGCCAAATAATTTGCCGTGTGCGTGTCACGGATAGTATATTATTATCTTTATACAGATGAATTGAACGTGTTAGATTTGCCAATTCAGCACGTGTTTCTGTTGACATTCCTAAAATAAACTACTAAGTTTTCCAAAAAAATCTCGGAGCACATGCATAGTTGCGTGCATATACTATATATACACAAACATTCCATCTCTCACAATGACAATGTCTTGGTGTCGATATTTTTAAAACCTTTTATGTGTACAAATAAATATCTACGTATGTACAAAAGTGTTTTGGAGCCAACATATTATTATAGTATAGTTACGCTCATATTTGCACAGATAGAAAAACTATTTATCTTACAAATAAGAGTAATAGAACGGTCGTTTTCTCACAGCTACATAGATGAATTTACAAACGTCTTAAATATCTATGTAAATTATAAAGATGTATCTTTCGGGTATTGCCGTGGTTGGGTGATAGTGAGAGAATCCCTGGAAATAATGAAGAACCCGAACAACTTTAACCGAGAAGCCGGATTGAGTAAGGTATGGAAGCTAGCGCTACAGAGCCCGAAGCAGCAAGAACCATCGAGGACGCATCCAAGATCATCTAACACGAATCGAGGAGAAGCATCGGATACGGATCGGAGAACGATAACGGACATGGTTCAGCGGAATGGAACGGATACGCATCAGTGGAGCGGAGCAGGGACTGGGTATATAACGAGGAGCAGAAGACATCAACATCAGTCTTTAGAGAACTTCTGAAGAAGCTGACAGTATATAGTACATTCGATTAATGTATGTACATTTCTTTTGTGCTTTAATTGTTAGGAAAATTATAGATCCAAAAGTGAGCAGCTGCAAAACCAGTTTACTTTCATGTACGATCAATATTATATATTATAATGTATATTTATTTAGGACTGCAAAATTATGAGTTTTTGAAAGTACGATAAATATGCGCTGGCAATCTTAGGAAAACTTTTTCAATATCTAACAGACCAAAATAAATATGTAAATAAATATATTAATACTAACTTGTTTGTACAGATAACTATATAAATCATTAATTAATTTGAACATTAATTTCTAATGTTAGATACATAAATTGGATTCAATGAAGAAGATGACAATTATTCTTTGTATATGCCGGACTAATTCATGAACAGCTTATTTTATACAAGATACGAGGGAGCGTTTTTATATTCGCGGAATGGGGGATAAGGGATGGAAATAAAAAAACCAAATTATTTTTCTTTTTCAATATATTCACCTGCAAGACGGATACATTTTTCACATCTTTCAATTAATTTATTTATACCCTCATAAAAAATGATTTCTCTTTATCTGCAAAATACGCCGAAACTGCCTCCTTGACTTCATCATCGGCAGTAAATTTTTTACCCCTGCAGCTCTTTTTTCATTTTCGGAAACAGGTAATAATCACTCGGGGCCAGGTCTGGGCTGTAGGGTGGGTGATTCACAATTTCGAAGCCCACCTTATGCAGGGCAGCTAACGCAACGCGGCTCTTGTGGACGGGCGCGTTGTCGTGCAAGAGCAGCACACCTTTCGTCAATTTTCCCCGTCTTTTCTCTTTAATGGCTTCTTTTAGTCGCTCTAATATTGAAGCGTAATATTCTCCGGTTATAGAAACACCTTTATCTTTATAATCAATCAACAATATTCCTTCCGAGTCCCAAAATACCGTTGCCATGAGTTTCCCAGCTGATTGTGACACTTTAAATTTCTTGGGAGGTGCTGTGCCCTTTTTATGCCACTGCGTGGAGTCTTGTTTGGACTCGGGTTCATAATGATGAACCCAAGTTTCGTCTCCAGTAACAATTCGACTCAATACACCATCCTTGTCTTCTTTACAGAGGTCCAAAAATGCACGCGAACACTCTAAGCGCTGTTGTTTTTGCGGCGGCGTGAGCATTCTCGGCACCCATCTTGCTCTGACCTTAGACATGCCGAGATGATCGTGTAGGATTTTAAAAATTGTTGTATCGGATACTCCAACCATTTCTGCGAGTTGTTTCTTCTTTAGTCGACCATCTTCGAGTACAATTCTTTCTTTTTGGATAAGTGTTGGCGTGGTCACCTCAATGCTCCTGCCCTGCCTCGGGTCGTCTTCAAGGGATTCCCTTCCTTGTTTAAATAAACTATGCCACTTGTACACCATGGTTTTTCCTGGACAAGAGTCGCCGTAAACCAATGACATCTCATTCATTATGGTCGCGACTGATTTTCCTTGCCTGGTAAGGAACTTTATAACGGCACGATATTCGATTTTTTCCATATTTCACTTTTCACTCCTGAATATGTTACTTGGTTGACAATAGCTCAAGGACTAACTGTCTAATAACAATGAAACTTCGTATTTATACTAATTATGAGTCGCTGCACAGGCCACGCTCCCAATGCGCCTAATCACCCCCTACAACCCGCTCATTCCGCGAATATAAAAACGCTCCCTCGTAGATGTTCATTTATGATTCTGTTTCAAATATTAGTCTTTTATAATTTCATGTATGCTTACAGATAAACTATAACGCAAACACCCATATAAATCTTCGAGCTTGAATATATTTAATCCTTCTGTAGTATTTTATAAATATAAAGCTTATTTTTGATTGAAGCGGTCGAGTGAGCTCAGTGCTGCCCTCAAATTACATTATAAGACAGAATTTGTTGTAAAGAATGTAACTGAAGCGGCTTTGCTGGCTGTATTGCTGGTCGAAACCACCCACTGCAGCTCTTGCTGTATAGATTATTGTAAATGTGTTTGCAGATAAGTGTGATCTTGATAAAAACAAGTATCACCACGCTAAATCGTTTCCTAACCAACAATTCCTAATACTTGATGAGTGTATTTATATCTGCCCATCGAAGTGTTCAAGAAACATCTACCAATTTTGCAGGAAGGGGGCAATTCGAATGATCTCGCTTCAAGAGAATTCTCAATGGTGAGTGTAAAATAAAAGCACATACAAAATATATTACATTTTTAAGATTCTCAATGTATATGCAAAATTTATGGTAGATATTCAAAAATGGCGTTAATAGGCTCAACAGTATGCTAACCTCTTATAAAGGTCATTTGAAACATTTCTAATTGATTGCGAAGTAATTTCCTGAGAAAGCTGCATAATTCTAGTTTTGGACTCTTCGATATGGGCTAGAGAAACATTGTTATATACTGAAGACTTCATCCTGCCCCATTTAAAAATGCATTGAATTTAACTCAGGGAACCGCAATGGCCAATTAATTGATTTACCTTTTCAGATATACATACATACTTATACTAGGGAAATTTCCGTTTAAAATTTGCATAACCTCTTCAGAATAGTGAAGTCGTGTACTAAGATCTGCACTAACATCTCTTTGTATATTTTTACAAAGAACAGTGTATCTATTCATAACCAATGTTAGAAGAAATAACATCATTTTATGTATGTTTAGTGGAATTTAATACGGTTTTAACACTGACAGCGGTTAACGGTTTTATTTTTTGAGTTAGGCGAATATGTACCAAATAAAAAACTGTCCGGAAAATATATTAGAAGGGCTTGGTCACCAAGAATTCAAGTTGAACTTCCATGATGGTGTAAAGACGGAAATGGGCAGGTGAAATAAATGCAACCCATTTATTTACATTTATTGTTTTTAAGCGTATTAAAACATACACTCTCTAGATTTTTGAAGAAGCCAATTCGACGAGATGCTAATGCAGATGCACATTTTGTAATAATTGTAGTTTCTGATTCTGCACATTATCAAATCTGCCCAAAGAACAACGTAATCAAGGGAGCGAAGGACACAGAATTCATCACTCCCCCTAGAAGAATTGTCGACTGCTGAAGACAGAATACCTTAGGATGATATAAGGCTTATTAACATATTTACAAACAATCGTACAGATTTAACAAATATTACCCTTCTCATAAAGATCTTTCTTTCATAGAATATTCACATTATAATATTTAAGTTTTATCCAGTTATTAATATTATTCTTAATCTATTGTTGTTGATATGTAATATATGTTATTTAATTATAAAAAATGTCTTACTTTTTATATTATTTAAAGCACGAAATCATTTATTATGCTAATTATATCAATATTCTGCATCTAATCTGATTCGACCTGAGAGAAAAAGATAAAATTAATTGATAACCAATGTATCCAACGTAAGTAGTATATTTTCTTATTTTGATGAGTCTTACTCACTAATTATTATGTGCTGATCCAGATAATTTCATTATTTTATCATGGTTAATGGATAATTTTATTGTGATTAATTAATAAAAAATTGGTCGATAGACACAGTGGTTAGTCGGCTGCCTATCGTTTTCGTGGAACGATAAGCGGCGGGTTTCAATTCTCCGCGAGGACGGTGACACTTTTCTCGCAGAATTGGATTTCTATCGATCTACCATTCGCTGTTGGGAGCAAAGTGACACAAAGTAACACCGCGGCGATATAAATACGATATAATATGTGTTATATACGCACAAAACTATACAGCAAAAGTTGCATGATAGTCGTACCAACGACACAGCCAGCTTAAGAAGTCACTGCAACTAGCAATGCGTGTATGGCGGCAATTTCTCTATTACCACTACCGTCCAACACATATTTATTTATATATACTTTGATAATACAAAACTCGAACGTGCGTTGTACTGTTTTAAACCAGAACTTTTCAACCTCTCAATTGCATTTGCTACCGTTGAATGAATCTTCTTTTGTTGTATACATTGTAATTTTAAAAAACAAATACGAACAAATTTTCGATTTTGAAGTTGACAGAAATAAGAATTTATGTTTAGCCAAATATGAGTTTTCATAACAAGTTAATTGTAATTAACCTGAAGCATGTACAGTGTAACTTATTTAGCCCTTCTCACTTTTTGAATCGAAATAAACTCAAACAGTATTCCCACAAACTACGTCTAAAAAATGTTTTACAATATATACACGCTGTTTAAAATTCGCACGGCACTATGAGGATTTTACTCTTTATAAAAAACACACTATAGGTTTAAATTTGGCAAACTTGTTAAATATGTACCTAAATAATAATCTAAAGAAAGTCCTATCTTTGGATTCTAGATATTTTTCCACTTGTAAGTCAATAAAAAAAAAACAGTCAATTAAAAATCATTTTATTCTAGAACACAATAATTATTATGCTTAATAATTTGTAATAATTTAATTCACGACTGAATTTTATTAAATTAAGCTCTTGACTAGATTTTTTTGCCATGTTTACACTACATTGATATAGTATATTAAGCATTAAGAACGGTAAGGAGATTTTACCGATTGAAGACAATTGTTTGGAGGAGGAGCGAAGCGACGACTCCAGAAATTGTCTGAAATCGGTAAAAGGTCTTACCGTTCGTGATGCTTATGACGTTTTTCGTGCGATTGAATTTATTAAAGCATGTAATTCAATCATATTTATACAAAAATTGTCTCCACATTTATTGTCAGATCCCCCGTTGCTATAGAAATTTGTAAAGTGTTTGTAAACAACGGCAGCCATTGCGGTTTTTTTGTCAAAATTGAGATAAAAACGGATAGTAAAAGTACCTAATAAACTAAAAACGGATAGTGAAAGTACCTAATAACTAAAAACTCAAGAACATGAGTAATTTAAGTGACAACGAGATCGATGTCATAGAAGAAGCATGGAATGTTGGCTGTTCATTTCTCATTCCAGACAAGTCCAGAGAACGCTACGAATGCACGTACAGAATTTTTAAGGAATAGTGCCAATATCTTGTATTCTAACTTTATTTTACAAAATAAGCTTCCTGCAATTGGCAGTTCTAACAATTGTACCTTTAACATTTATGTAAATAAGTAAGTTAAATTGTTATTTACTAATTATTATAATAATACGTTAATTTTGAATAAATTTACTTACTGTTCTAGAACGCTAATACACTTACCGTCGACTTTTTCGTTAGCAACTAGTAAACAAAACTTGCCGTCTTGGAAACATTCGCGGTAAACCATCAAATAGAGCTCAATCGCACGAAAATGAAATTTATTTGTATAATTATATTTATATTAGTAACTGTTTTAATATTGTTCGTGAGATAGCAAACAATTTAGAACAATCTTTACTTGAACAATTTTTTCTAATATTCATCAATATTTGGGTAATCTACACAATTTTCTTTCCGTATTTAAATTGGTATTGCGAATTTCAATAGCTGATTTGTCATAAATATTTACAATTTTTAAAAATTGTTGTTAGAAAATAAAGATAATAAGTCAAAATACCTATACCCTATATCATCTTACAAAAAAAAAAAGTAGGTACTCTTCGAGGGCTTTCCGAATCTGCCACAAAATATATATTGTACCATTTAAAAAAACATAGGTGTGGCACGCCACTGATAACCAAAAATATTTTAGAGACATGATGATTGTAATTATGGACAATTTTGCACTTAGACTTTTTTCTATATGATGAAGGATATGATAAAGGAGCTACGGTCCGAGGCATCTTAGGTGCTACACCTTGTATAGAAACAGTTGTGCGAAGGGTAACATTAAATGTAACGGAATTACTTTTTATACATATGTAAGCAACATAGTTTTAGTAATTATACAACACTGCTCCCACTACAACTTATAGTTAATTTATATTAACTATAAGATTTTCGCATAATAGTTCATTGTATCCCAAAGGAGGTGTAATAATTTTGGATTTTGTGCCATATATTTTAAAACGATAACACTGGTATAATTCCAAATGGAAACATTGTAACAGTAAAACCCCAAGCAGAAGCTCTATTCGCCGAACAATATCTGGAAACAACAGCCAAATGCATCGCAGCACTTTGATTTTTCTAGAACTTCGTCAGGAAATGCCTTTGATCCTCTATTGTACACGTAGCATGATACAATTCTCCGTATGAAAGTACTTTGTGATCTAATAGCACTCTGTCCCCATCGCTTCGATAGTAGCAAGCGCCTTTAGCGCCACTAGAAGAATATACAAATCTGACATTTACTTATACATACAAGTTGTATGTTGGTACATATGTATAACTATAGTTTATCAAAGATAGCTATTGTAGGCCGTGAATTCTATCCATCAGTGTATGATTCAACAAAAAAAAATGGAATAAATTCTATACTAATATTAATAATAATGCTTATATAATCTCTAGTCATTAAATCTGGATTGTATAACTTTCGTCCAAGGAAACACAACGAAACGTTACCACAAAGTTGTCAACATTGTTATCTGGGATTACTAAATATAGAACAATACACAGAAAAAATATTTAAGCTACCTATTCTTACTTACATACACATATGTATATTAAGCTAAATATAATGTCACTTATTCGTTGATGTGTATTTATCAAATAGATCATTGTATAGTGTTGCAGTAAAGATCGTAACTCGTTAACTGTGTAGCAGTTTGATTTAAATCGAGAAATATGATGTTAGATGTAATAACGACGTCACATTACTAACTTCTCATTCCATTTAGACAATTTTATGGAAACTTTATAAGATTTTTGCATAATGGTTCATTGTATATAGACGTACTAATTCATTGGTCGAATGTAGGTTTTCACGGCCACTGTTTCATAAAAATGTATCTTTCGGGTATTGCCGTGGTCAAACTTGACATTTCGCTGATAATACTGTCAGCTTCTTCAGTTCTCTAAAGACTGATGTTGATGTCTTCTGCTCTTCGTTATTTTCCCAGTCCCTGCTCCGCTCCAGTGATGCGTATCCGTTCCAGTCCGCTGAACCCTGCCCGTTATCGTTCTCTGATTGGCATCCGATGCTTGTCCTCGATTCGTGTTAGATGGTCACGAATGCGTCTTCGATTGTTCTTGCTGCTCCGGGCTCTACAGCGTCACCTTCCACTCAATCTGTTTTCGTCTTCTCTTCTTATTTCCAGAGATTCCTTGTAGTGGGAAATCCGCATACGTCAACACGTACGTTAGAAAGCGAAATTGGAATACCGAAAACATCAGCGAACAGAATTATTCGGAAACACAAATTTCACCCATACCGGTACAAGAACTAAGCCAACAAGATTTTATAAGCAGACGCAACTTCTGTAATTGGCCATTAGACAAGAATTATCAGAAGCCAAATTTCTTCAATAACGTTGTATTCACAGTCGAAGCCATATTTTATAAAAATGAGTTTGGTAATCGCCACAATTTTCATTACTCTATAATAATGAAAATCCTCTCTTAATGTATGGAGTGGAGTTCTTGGACGTTTTGTTATAGGACCATACTTTTTCGATAACACGGTGGATGGAGAATCATTTTTGAATTTGTTACGAAATCAATTTGAGGATATGGTTGACAGCTTACCATTAGAAATTACCAGACAAATGTGGTAGCAATTAGATGGAGCTCCTCCACATTTTAGTAGATGTGTGAGGCATTATCTGAACACACATTTTGAGAATAAATGGATCGGTAGAGGAGGACCAGTGATATGGCCCGCAAGATCTCCGGATCTGACGAAACCAGACTTTTTTTATGAGGTTATGTCAAAACGCAGGTATACAAAACTGCCCCAACAACAGTGGAAGATATGAAACTTAGAATACAACGAGCTTTTGAATCGATTGATGAAAATATGCTTCAAAGGGTGCATCAAAATTTTATTCACAGAATTACTGTCTGCCAAGAATAAAATGGTGGACATATTGAACACCTTGTCTAGGGAGTGTCATTGGGGTATAGTTTTGTATTGTATTGTTTTGTATTGGGGAGTAATTTGTATATTGGAAGTAGACTGCAGTCTTTATACATACAGTTCGCTATCTCCAGTTTATATGGCAATTGTGCAGTAATATTTTTGTTTAATGTTCTTATTATTTCTTGCTTTAAATAAAAATTTGTTCTTTTTTTTCCTTTTCGTTTTATTAGTTTTTCAACAGTATCCATATAACTTAATATTATAGGTATTTCACTGAATAAGATAAAATATTATGCGCAAACAATTCAAATTAGAATAGTGTCTTCGTACTGGTAAGTTCCTTTAGAGCAACATTCATCCTTAAAACAAAGAAAAACACAATCGGAGCAAATACTGTAGTAAGCTCTTTGACAGTTTAGAGTTATAATGAGTGTTATTTGTTTTCCATGGCAATCTTAGTTTTAACATATTGCTGTCTTGAAATGCAGTCTTTTATAAAGCGAATTTAAAAACGAAAATATCTCGAAATTTATTGCAGATAGGTATATGACATGCTTAAGGAAAAATATAGCGCTTTCCTTTAGGAGTAAAATAGCATGAAAAACGTATTCCATTTAAGGAAATGGAGATTTTTTAATCTGAAATTTCTTATGTTGCTTTCCCTTTTTTGAACACTCTGTATTAAATAAAATAGTTTTAGCAATTTGTAAAAATTATTGCAAGTATAGACTACTCGCATACCAAAAATGTTGTTACTGGGGTCAAACATAAGTAAGATATGACTTAGAAAAATAGTATCTGCATATGACATCTATTAGAGAAAATATCAAATACTTCAAAAACTATTAGGATTAGGTAGAGACAATGGTATATGAAAAGTATGTTGATTTTATAGTAGATTCTAAAAATGTAATAAAATATAGGGTGTTCCATTTGAAAAAATAAACTTCGATTCAGTACTGCTTTTCTGAGACACTCTGTATAAATGAAAGCATTTTTAGGTTATGCCCTTTTAAAAATTAAACATCTTCTATTTCAATTTTTTTTTTGTATCTCAAACTGGTATTGAGATATCGCCCAACACCGCACTATTGGGACACCCGGTATATCAAGATAAATATATTTTATTATAATTCTGATATTTATTCTAAAGTTAATAAATTCTTTAAGATTACGGTTGTTTTGAAATATAAAAACTCATGATTAGATACAATATTGAACCTCAAATTATAAAAACAAAAATGCTTTAAACATATGTACATACTGAGATTAAGGAAATCTTGAAATAAATAAGTTATTTGTTTCAAATTTAGATTCTCATTTTTTTTAATATACAGGGTGACTGGTAATAAAACGGTCATACTTTGCAGCGTCTTAGTAAAGATCATTTGCAATAGATATAGCCCAATTTGCCCTATCCAAAAGTCACCCGTTTTCGAGATATTGTTTTTTTTTCGAAGTTCACTACTTACTCTCACTCAAACTTAAAATTTACGAAAATAATGAAACTTTTTCTCAATTGTGCAGTTTGCCTGGTAGTGGACATCTCAACACACATTATTTATCGATGACAATTACGTTAAATACTTGGAAAAATTAAAAAAAACTTCCGCTTTTGATAAAAACTGTAGACACAATCGCTACCTTTGTGACTATTTATTTAGCGATTGTGCCTACAGTTTCACCAAAAGCGGAAGTTTTAATTTTTTTAATTTTTCCAAGTATTTAATGTAATTGTCACCGATAAATAATGTGTGTTGTGATGTCCTTTAACCAAACAAACTGAAAAATTGAGAAAAAATCCATTATTTTCGTAAATTTTAATTTGTGAAAAAAAAAAAAAAAAAACACAATATCTCGAAAACGGGTTGACTTTTGGATAAGGCAAATTGGGCTATATCTATTGCAAATGATCTTTACTAACACGCTGTAAAATATGGCCGTTTCATTACCAGTCACCTTGTATAAAATATAAAATAAAGAATTACTTTAAGAAGACTGATACGAGAAAAAACAATAAAAATACGTTCTAAAAGGAGCGATTAACCATCCAAAGAGTCACGCGTACAGACCAAGATTTCGTATCTTGTCAACGACATTCGTGGTAGGTTTCGCTGGGTCGGTGCTCCGATTGAAGTACACTCAAAGAAAAACAAATGGAAAAGTTAGTATCTTCCATAGAGCCTCTGCTTTTCTAACGTTGGAACTGCTGTTCCTTTAGACCTTTTTTCTCTCTTGGATGCGTGCTACGATACCACGTGAGGTAATTGGTGATATTGTCCTCCTACATGTATGGTTCGGCTTCTGCCGGGGCTACTGCGCCATTTGCAAGACGCATCTTATTATGACCCGCGGAGGAGGTCTGTCCGGATCCAACTCTGCTAGATGTTGTATTAACGGGTGTATGGTGTATAACGTAAGTGTTTGGAGCTGCAAGTTTCTGTGAATTTGGGCATTAGACATAAACCAGAGTGCTGCGAGAATAATTCGCAGAATCCGGTTCTGCTATACGTTGAGATGCTTGACTTGGGATGCGCTGGTGCTGGGCCAGATTAGGGCTCCATACGTTAAGATCAGCCGGAAAAACACCGTACAAATCAGCAGATTAATTTTAAGATTTTAGAACTTCTAGCGTATCTTACTCTTGCTATATCGTAACTGTCCCATTTTTTTTTTTTTCTGAATGTATTATTTGCTGCTGGGAAATTGATATTGAAATTATATTTTCAAACAAATTAGTGTCTTTGATTTGAATACGAACTTTACTAAAATCCTAAAATAAGTATAAAATATACCATATATATTATATTATGTATACATAGAAAATAAGTCGCATCTTTTAATTTTAGAAATTTTTTATCCGAACTGCCTCATCAAAAAAATAATTCCAATACAAACTTAAATGAATTGTAACATAGTGGTTAATTGACCTTGAAATTTTAGTATGTGGTGCAACACACACAACTACTATATATAATTCAATACGCACTTACATCAGAACCATCAAGCGAACTTTAAATATCAATGAAAATGTTAATGAAATTTCAAATGTAACACGTGTAAGAATAAAAAATCTCATTATGGTTGATACACAATGCAACAACAATCGAGAACGATTATGTACTTACTTAAATATTCCTCCAACATTTTAATCTTGACTGTTTCATAATGAACTATCTAAATAATAATATATTAAACAATAAGTTTTATTATTCCGTTTCTACACTAATTGAACTAATTAGATACAAATATGGATTTTCTACAAATACAAACATCTGAGATATAATAACAAATATATCTTGCATCTGAATTACATGAAGTGGGAAACACAGCTATCAAGATTTTTTTTCCCAAAAAGTCAAGTAAAACAAAAATGGCATTTTAAATTTTGGACTATACAAAATGAAATATGTACAGTATCAGAAAATGCTGGGAATCTGAAGGAATGTAGCGAAGTGTATTGGTTTCCTTTCTATACACTTCAAACTCTAATCTATTCTTACTTCTAATTACTAAAGTATCTAGAAATTCTAGATACTCCCTGTGACCCTCCCTTACGCTCCCTTTATCACTAAAGGTTTGAGTAAAATGTTCAAAGAACTAGATCTCAGAATAGTTTACAGTTGTCGGACTAGTTTACGAAGTATCAACGGTAATCCTAAAGATAAGATACAACCTTCAGAAAAGTCAGGTATTTACGAAATCAATTGTAAAGATTGTAATCAAAAATATATTGGCCAAACCAGGAGAGCAGTCTCAACTAGATTTAAAGAACATACGGCTAATCTTAGATTTAATAGAATTGCGAAATCAAGCTTTGCCCAACACATTTTTGAAACAGATCACAACATCGATCACACGAATGTTAAATTAATTAGACATATAGACAATTGTAAATTTCTAAATCCTTTCCAAAGTTTAGAAAGATACAAAAGTAAGTCATGTGTAATGAACTGTGACAACGGTCCTATCCCGCATTTGTCATTGTTTTCGTTAATTGGAAATTAATGATACGTATCGGAATGACTGTGCATAACATTTAGGTTACTTACCTGGTATTTGTAGTTTTTTTTTAATTTTGTTTTATTACCGCCTTGATAATGACAACGTTGCTGTCGAAACGCGTCGGTATATAGTTAAAACTTGTTGGTGTTTAGTGGGTTGAAGTGTTTAGTGGTCATTAATGTTGTGATGTTTAAAACTTTCTTTGATAAGAATTTCACTGAAAATTACGTACTAGTAGGCATTGTCTGAAATACAGACGGTATACATACATATATTAATCTAACTGGTAATATATAAACACATCTCAAATTTTATATTGACCATACATTCGGTATTACTTTTCTTTTCTATTTTTTGATGTGTGATGGGTGCTTAGTTGCAATGACTCCGTAAGCTGTATTACTTGTCTGGCTATCATGCAACTGCGGTGTAGTTCTGTGTATGTAAATTGTGTTCAAATGGCGTTGTGACATCATATCGCCTTTTATAATGCCGCGCTGTTAATCACTTTGCCCCCAACAGTGAATGGAAAGTCGATCCGAATTTTAGTCCTCTGAAGAAATGTCACCGTCCCTTCAGAGAATCGAAACCCGGCTCCTATCGTCCTGCCACTACGATAGTCAGCCGCTTAACCACTGCGGCTATCGACCCGTTTTGATATGGATATTGTTATTTTGATATTGTGCCGTAAATATACTACAGTCAACATATCAATTAATCTGAAACGCATTTGCAAGTAATGAGACTGAAAATATCCATTTTTACATATATTCAATTATTATTATATGCAAAATGATATTCTTGTTTATATTTATAGATTTAAAAATGATCTCGTGAACTTAATCGTGCAATCTCTTATCTTCAATCATGGTATAATTGATGATGAAACCCAAATATAAAACGAAACAAATGTTCATTAAATAGTACAATAGTTAATCAGTATTGATTTGTTTTAAATCGGGTCATTGACCATTTGCAGGAATTTTTTAAGTAAGATGCTAGGATCTGTTGTTAGTGGAAAATTTTAAATAAACAATTTTCGGTTACGATATGTTTGTTAATAATTGTTATAAATCATTAGCGTTACTTTATATTGAAATTATACATATAATTTACTTCCTTTCTTTATATTATTATATATTTCCGTACAGTTTTACGATGAATCAATTAATAACTCGTGAGATAATATATGCACTTAAATATTTCGTTCATATGGCTAGATAACTTTATAGATATTATTTTTAAAACTACAATAAATCTATACTTGGAATCATTCCATTATCCATCATTCCATAAGAGGAAAATGAAATAATCATTACAGAACAATTGTCTACGTTATTATCAATTGCGTTAACTATGTGGCACGTTAATAGCTTTAGCCTACCTTAACATCACGCTGCAGAACTATGTTATCGTAATGAGTATGTATGTATGTACTACAATTGATAGCTTTCTGTGTCTTGCCCCATGTTTCTATATATTTTGCTTAGTCAGCACCTCCCCTAGGGTTTAAGTGGCATGTTCCATTAATTGCAATCAGTACAATTTTACACTCGAGTGGTTGCATATACTTGCATTATTTGTCACTCTTCTAACTGTTGCACATACACAAAAACCATCGAAAAACAAGATGACAAAGGTGTTGTCCATTTGACGAAAAGTAAAATGATTGAAGCAAGGAAGTGGAAACATTTAAGAACTTCTTAATTTTTCTTTATCAGGATTGCATCAAAATTTATGTGTTATATACCTTCCTGAATTTTGTGTAGTTTAGTATGTTATTGTGTTGAAGTTTATTGGTTTTTATTACAGTAGTTTGGACAATTTTCTTTCTCTAGTTTATTTAAATAATTTTATAACATGTATTACAAACCATTTATAAAATGTATTACAATTACACGAATTCTACTTTAATATGACTCTTCTTTCAATAACACACTGTTTTACATAACATTTTATTGTATGCAGTATGTATTATAATGTAAAATACATCATGGCCATTGTTTAATGCAATGATAATGAAATATTTTACATAGTAATTAAAACACTTTATATTAGTTCCAACTCAAATTCAATGTCTAATGTACTAACACGAGGTTTCGCCACCACAATTTTAATACAACTCAAGGCATTAACCTAGAAAAAGTTCTGTGATATACAAAATGTTCTAACAACGTAACAGGGATGTAAGTACATACATGTATACATATATGCATATATAGGGTGTTTCATAATATATGCGCAGGACTTCAGGATGTGATATCTTGTCCAAAAATTTGAAAAAAAGTTTCTATCAACTTACCCTCTAAAATGCACCATTATCGAGATACAGGGTGTTGAAATTTAATTTAAAAAAATCGTTTTTTGGAAATATCTCCGGAAACGTTTATCGTAACGAAAACAGCTTTTGTAACCATTTTCTACTTATAATAAGCTAAGTTGTGTGCGAGAAAAAAAACATTTGAAGTCATAATTGGTGAAGATTTTGAAGGGGTAGTGGTTGTTTTTCTCCCCAACTTCTACGCCACTGGAAAAAGTACGGTTTTGAGACGCCCATTTGAACCGCCAATGTTTTTTACACAAAAAAGGTAATGTTGGTCATGAGCTCTAAAGGTGACTTTCTAGAAATTTATTATCATTAGAAGAGCCAATCTTTCTAATGGCCTATCTCAATCAATCAACCAGTAGTAGTAGATATTATAGTACTTTAGTAACTTTTACTGTAGAATCGATTTAAAAAATATGCCATACTATTTAAATTTACAAAGTTGATGTGAACTTCTGGTAAATCGGAAGTAAGACAAGACCGTAAATAATTATTCTAATGAGACTAGATGACACTACCTCTAACTACAAGTTTTCAGAACTTTTAAATTTCAAGAACATCGAAAAGTTCTAACGAACTAGCTAACTAACATATCCCTGTATATGTAAGTGTTCGTTGCATGGATGTTTCATAAATGTCTTGAATCTATTATTTTAAAGTGTAACTTCATTTTATTATAATTTGTTTTTGTCATACGTGCTTGGTTTCCGTAGTTATTACGTTCTACGTCATGAGCTAATTTAACAAATTTATGAGACAATATTTCTATTAAAAAGAAATATCCTTTTGAAAAGTTTGTAGACATTACACGTCTAGTTGGCGCACATTTACAAAGTCTGATAAGCCTTTTAGTACATCTATATATACTTTTATGTCAAACTGGAAAAATTACAACTTTTGTTTCATATCTAACCAGGACATTAGAAGGGCATACTAATATTTGTATATGTATGTATATCTTGACGCATACGTTGCAATTGAGAAAATTGCAGAAAGTTTATTAACACATTTCTGACATTGTATTATATGCCACCGTTACGTAGTGGATCATAACACCCAAGAAAATGTTCCATTACAGAATGTGCTTCGATCGCACTGTCAATACCAAAACTCCACCTTATTTATTTAATAGATTTCAGAATGTTAAAAACGATAAGGGATATACATATGTCAGTATGAGAATGTTTATCATAATATTTTGTGAAAATTCTTACAGTCCCATAATTTTAAAATTTAATTTTAATTAAAACATCGAGTTTATAGGTTGCTACAAATAAGAGTAGAAGTTGAACAATTGTAAGCAGGTATTTTACAAACATGCCCTAGATATTCAGTTATACTCGTAATTATGTATGTTATGTATCATACATATTATATGTTCTTCAAATACGCAAGGCAACTAATATTAATTATTCAAAAAATACCGAAATTTAAGAACAGAATGTAAATTTCAAATATCTAATTAATAAAATGTTCAGAAGTAAAATTATGTTTTAGTTTTTTTATCTGAAGAAGACAATATATACATATATTGTAGAAACGTAATTTTAATTTTATTATTTTTAATTAATCGACAACGCCGCTAATAAGCAAGACGCAACCCCTTAAATTAAATCAATGGCAAACAAGAAAACCAAGAATCAAGTAAAATCAATTATCGTACTTCTAACTACATCTCGTCATACTCACGAGTAACCATGCGTAATATATTACAACCACATTGATTTTTATATTTCTATTCATTAAGAATCTGCGTTGTCAGAATGTCGCTTATGGTTATACGAAATAACACTAGACCTTCTGACTTACCTGACAGAGATGCTTAAAGAAAATATGTAACTTTTAGCATTTCTTATCTTTCCCGAATATAATTTGAATTCATATGCCCCAGCAGTGACAATTATATCGAGTCATATTTATGGTACATTCCATTTAAAATTTGGAGGGCATGTCATATCATGCTCAACTGTTTTTTCTTACTACAACAAATTATTATATATCGAGTATGTAATAACTTTTATGTGACATTTATTTGAGAATTTTATAATATACAAAATATGTATTTACTGTGACACAATATTTCAGAATTGGGGAAATTATATCGTTCTTCACCAATCCACTGTATCGAAAATGATTAAGGGACTACCCCCAAAAAATATGGTTTCCTTTATATAACAAAAAGATAACTACAGACAAAGTTCCATAGTCTCCATTATCAGGGCTTCAGCGTTTTACTACGTGTATATGTATATGCAATATGAAAAAATTATTGTTTATATATATTACAGTGCTATGCTGCAGTCAGGCAATTCACACATTTGTCAGTTCTTAGCTTTGAACAAAACTAATTCCGCACTTCTTACAGATATATTCTCACAATTTAGATTATACCACGGTTTCATATCCGATATGCGTGCATTGCTTTAATTATCATTTTCCCCATACTTACAGATTTTTGCTCACTTGTTATTCACAATTTTCTGTATATTTCTAAAACGTGTTCCTTCGCTTCTTCTTTTTCTTTTCTAATTGTAAGAGTCTGGCGGTTATTAAATAAAATATCGATATCACTAGCGTTTGTTTATAAATTATGAATCATTGCAATAACTGGTAACAGTATTAGCTGAGTCACTCTATGGGCACATAATATACATATTACATACAGATTAACCTTTCCAATGGTAACTTTCCACCGAACGTTAGTAAATTATTGTCTCTCGGACCTAAGTTCGCTATTACTCCTAATAAAAAGGATATAAATATAGGCTCCCTACTAGGGGATTCGGAGAATTTAATCAGTGGTCTCAATTTAGATATCAGAAATATAAATAGAGCAAAGATAACTAACATGCTTACCAACTACTTCTATCATGACCAACCCAGTAACTTCATTCACACGACGTTTCACACTTACTTTTATGAAACAAAAAAATTTCTGAAAATCAACAATAATAATCCTGACCCTGTGATCATAACTAAAGCCGATAAAGGTGCAGTTACTGTTGCACTCAATCTTTCTGACTATCTATCTAAAGCTGGGGATTTGCTCAATGACAATAGTACCTACATAATATTACCGAATGACCCCATTTCCTCCCTTCAATATCATACAAATAAACTTATCCGGGAAATGAAGAGGAATCACTACATAGATGAACACAGCGCCAAACATAATTATGACATGTTACAACGGGGTATGGCCCAAGTTCTACGGTCTTCCAAAGACTCACAAACCTAATTGCCCTCTAAAACCTATAGTCTCCTTCATTGGATCACCGACTTATAATTTATCTACGTTTCTTTCTTAAATACTTTCGTTCTCTATGGGTGGTAGAACCACCTATAATATTAAAGACACCTTCGAATTCGTCAATACTATGAAAGATTTTACTTTACATCTCAACTATCGGATAGTTTCTTTGGATGTGGTTTCCTTATTCACGAATATCTCTGTGGAATTGGTGGTTGATGCTGTTCTCCTTCATTGGGATCGTATTTCACCTCCTACTGACATCCCCTGCAACTTTTTCATCCGACTGACCCGTTTTCTGTTTGATAATTGTTTTCTCCTTTAATGGGACTTACTACAAACAAACATTCGGCACACCTATGGGGAGTCCGATCAGCCCCGTGTTGGCTCTTATCTGCATGGATCGTCAACTAGAGGAAGTGGTACCTCGTCTACCATTCCATCTTCCGTTTATCTACAAGTACGTAGACGACTTGATATGCGCTATTCCCGTGGGGGAGGAAGAAACGATCCTCCACTATTTCAACGGCTTTAGCCAACATTTACAGTTTACGATAGAGACTGAAAATAATAAATCTGTCCCTTTTCTTGACACCAGAGTATGCAGAGATGAAAACCAGAGTATTCACTTCGATTGGTATACTAAACCCTCATTCTCGGGGAGATATGTAAACTTTTACTCCAACCATACTATTCAGATGAACCTCAACACTACGTGCTATTAAGAACAGAGCTCTAAGGATCCCGGACTCTCGATTTCACGACAGAATAAAAGACCAACTTATACACTTATTCTGTAACAATGGATACCCCCGCAATATAGTAAAAACGATCATCTATCAATCTCCCATCAATCTTCCGGGTCGGTCCCCTTCTGCAAATGGTGACCAATCTACGTTGGTCCCTGGTAATGACATAAAATACTTTAGATTTCCGTACATCCCTCGTTGTGCGGAAAAAATTAAATCTTTATTCCAAGATCATTCTATCAAATTGGCTTATTACAATTCGATCACTGTGGGTTCTACTTTCTCTCGGTTGAAAGATACAACACCACTATTACAACGTTCCAATGTGATATACCAGATGCCATGCGGTGATTGCAGACAGGTATATATAGGCACAACGGGTCAGTTGTTGAAGAACAGAATCTACCAACACAGAAGGGATTGTATGAAGACTTCGGAGAACACAGCTTTGTCCTCTCATTGCTCTAGCAACGGTCATGAAATGAGCTTTGAAGAAGTCTCTATTTTGGCCACTGAAAAAGGATACTACAAACGGATGTTTTTGGAAATGTATTTTATACATATGTCTCCTGACACTATGAATTTCAGAACAGATATCGAAAATCTTAGCGATATATATAGCGTACTATTTAACATCAATATTCCCCAATTCAACACACATAATATTCAACCATTTGATCCGAATTCCACTATCATTGTTGTTGACTCCGATTGACATAATCCATATAATTCCTACTTATCTGCAGATTTAAATTTCCCTCGGAAAGGTCCGCTCCCCTACATACTTAAGTAATTCAATTTTATTAGTAACTTTTCAATTTAGCACGGTTCCCCCCATAGTTGTACATAACCTCACTTATAATGGTTTTCGCGCGAACTGCAACATGTGGTCACATCATAATTCCGTTTAACAAATTTTTATAACTTTTAACATGTAATTTTAATGTCATGATAAACAAATTTTTAATTTTTAACATGTTTATATGTACCTGGATTGTTGTTGTATTTTATACTTGCTACCGTAGTTGTCTGTGATTCTTGTGTTGTAACATAGTTATTTACACTGATGCTTTGCTTGCTTCAACACTCTTATGTAAATCATTTTATATTAATTCTTTTTAATTTAAGCATGTCTATTTTGCTATTGTAGAATTGCCTTCTGAGGATGAATTTAAAATAAATTCGAAAGCTTAGGGTATAAAAAACGAGTCTGTTGTTTTGATTCATCAACTACCACAGGCTGCTGTCCCCTATAAATTGGTCATCAATTTTTTTAACGCTACGCTAACGTTGTAACAGCCGTTACTTCCCTTCCAATACATATTACATGTTTCTTTAATTACAATTCGTAATTGAATACCCATAATTAATTTAATTTAAACATACATATCATTTTTTAGCGCTGAACGGAAAAACTGAACTATGTATGTATATGTATACAGCGTGTTCATTTGAAAACTTCCCACCCTGGAAATCCAGAAAATTCTGACAAATTTGAAACACCTAAGACGCATTATCGAGGGAGATAACTTTTGATGCAAAAATTGGCTCACATATTTGAACACTCTACCTCCTGGACGGGGTAGCTTTCAAATAAACACGCTGTATATCTAAGCAGGCAGTAACACGACTAACGGAGAATAGCTGCAGTGGTTAGACGGCTATCTAATGTTGTGACAGAACGCTGGGAGTCGGGGTTCAGTTCTCCGCAAGAACGGTAACATTTTTCTCGGAGAATTGGATTCCAATCAATCTACCATTCCCTGTTGGTAGCAAAGTGATTAACAGCGCAGCATTATAAATGCGATATACTACTGTCACAAAACCATTTGAACACAATTATACGTAGGTACACACACAAGCAATACAGCTTAAGAAGAACTACATATAAAGGAAAAATAACAGTACAATGCTGATTAACAACAATTAGTAAGTAACTACTGTCGAGTAAATACACTTTCAGTTCATTTTTTACATCACATTCATTTATTCATTTGTTGCGGTTGAAGTCTATTTGATCAGCATGCTGGTCTCTAAGGCGGTAAGTATTGTTTATCGGTTACTACGAATTAAACTCACTAGTAAGCAGTTTTAGCGACCTGGTACGGTAATCGGAAAAATAACTAACCCTCTGCTATGATTGGTAAAAATTTGAATTTCGTCCAATTGTAGCATAGGGCTACGTAGCAGCTCTCGGCTTATATTTAATGATGTCAATAATTTCAATATTTATCCAGGGATGATAACAGTATGTATCTACTTCTGGAATAATTGTAACATTGAATAATTTGTCATTGAAACGCACAAAAAACGCCATAAGCTCACAAAAGGTAAGGAAATACCGACTTCCGACAATGATTGCGATCGTCGTTTCGCTCCTTGTCCAAACAGTCGGTCGGCAAAATTTTCTTACCGTTTGTGATACTTAATATACTATTACTCTATGCAATTACTACGTGGAACATACTTCGTTCTCATAGTAATATTAAATAATATGAATAATAAATACTTTGTTTAATAAGTTTTTATGAGAATTCTCACGTTTCTTGCTTCAATACTACTTATAGTACTCTTAGGAGATCTATTAAACATTCGGCCAATAATTCAGCAATTAATCCCATTTCTTTTGAAACACAAGAAGATGAATTATTTAATTTATTCATAATTAATGTTAAATTCATATTTATAATTTTAAATTGAAGCGGCTTGATTGTGTTCTCTCGAGCTTAAGGTTTAGAATACCTTTCGTAAAATTTTGCATTACGATGCCATCATCTGAACAATGTCAAATTGCAGCGATGACAGGTGCATAGCATGTGGATAACGAATGATATATACCGCTTTAATCACTTAAAACAAAAATTATATATGTACATATATTATTATAATCATGAATGACTCATCATGTTTATCAGAATGAACTGAAAGTGTATTTAGTAAAAGGCTTTCATCTATATACCTTTTTTCAAATATTTGATTGTTTTTTATCTCCTCTAAATTTATAATAATCGTATTTTTTATGTGTAACTTTCCTATTTTCGATCATATCACTGATTTTTTGTATTAATTGATGTTTACTTATTCCATTGATTATATGTATATTCAACCAAAGATTTCTTATCGTGCAAATTCTATTCGTAACTTTATAGCTTAGAAGCAACCGTTTCTATACATAAATTTTATTCATAACATAAAAAAGCATTTTTTTCATTTAAAAATCATTTACTACGAAATGCAAAACTTTTACTCATTAGGTTCAATAATAGATTAAATTTATTCTGAAACCATTATATAAATTTGTTTATCCAGATATTGAAATTTTAATATAGATTAACACTTTCCAGAAATATAGGACTAGTGTTCTAATAAACGATTAATATATTTTAATATTGATTAATCCTTTAATTCCTGATTTATTTCCACTTAGAGGTCAATAAAACTTCTTCAGTGGAAGAAATTATTTAACGAAAACATATTATTATATGTTATGGAATAAATTGGTATTTAATTATTTATTGTTTTATTGACCTCTAAGTGGAAATAAATCAGGAATTAAAGGATAAGTACATAAAGGTCAAAAAATACATATATTAATATTGATTAATATTTTGTCAGAAAACAACATTCTATTATCTTAAAAGCTTTTAAATTTTCTCTAAAATTTAATTTGACGTGAATCCTTTTTAGAGCTATACTTTCTTATGAAAATGAAATTATTTGAAATATGTCAATTCAGTAAGAATGTATGTATATTTGTTGAGGTGTTTCTTTTATTTTCGTATATGTACTAATTTAAAATACATTAATGTGCAGAAACATATAACGAAGTAAATTTTACTGAAGCAGTCATTGTCGTATATTTGCTCTTCTCATATATTGATATCACCTTCACAGAGACACGTCATTTATTTTGAAACAAATTGTACATCGCGTTTTATGTTGTCAACAACAATAATTTTATTTCAACCTGTATGTATGATATCTTTACATAAAGATATAGATTGTTGCCAAATTGTTGAAAATTATTGAAATTAGATATGTTCTGTTAGTTTATATATATGTAACAAATATGTCAGATATACATATATGTATGTATGTAGCTATTATTAGTAGGTAAACTAGCTTTTTGCAGGAACAAACGCTCGAAGTGGACCAGAAAATGAGATCATGCTATATGCAGCACAAGTGAATACAGATCACGACCATCTTATACTGTTCTTTTCATAGGAAGATACTTTACTTACTTATCTTGGTCGCATGAATGTTTCTTCAGAGAAAAAAGGGTCACCTTTCATATCGTCAACTATTCCTGCCCACACATTAACTTTCTTAGGCTACTATGTATATAACTCAGTAATGAGAATTGTCTCTGTTTATACTGCCAATTTTGATTCAGAATGCCATCCAACAGAAATGTGCCTCCATCAGAAACCAGTATATGATGAATAAAATTGTATTTATTTATGTATTTTATATTTTTGCAGTAAAAAACGGCACAGCGAGCACACAAGCAAGCCAAAACGTATACAAAATTTTGAATTAAGGAAGTGGCGGGACTGGAGACATAAGAAAGTCTTTTGTGACACAAAGAGACACAATCGAGCACAAAATTATAGCATATTCAAAATTTTGAGATACTGACGCGGAAGCGCCAACTTATCTTAAGTCCAACTGAAAAGAATCTACTATAACTCGGTTAATGTAGAAATATAAGGTTTTTCTTTTGTAAAACAAGACAAAACAAAACTAACACAAAATTGTAACGTATACGAAATTTAGCAATACCGCAATGGTGAGGCTGCAAGTATTAGGTATTAATACACAAAAATTTTCGAGATGATGGCTCATTCAAAATTTTGAAATACATCAAAAATATTACACATTAAGTACATCACATTTGGCGTGTTTTTTCGCGCATTGTTAACTTCAATATTTTCTTCTGGCTACATTGGTGACCCGATTCACAAATAGACAAATATAGGTTTCTCATTTACAATACATTTTCCAAAAATACAATTTACAGAAATTTATTTAAAGGTCCATTAACACATGTATTACATTACATTATTATTCATTTATTTAAAGGTCCATTAACACATTGACGAAATATTGCGTATCTATCTGGGACAAAAATAGCCATGTTTCCACCTTTGTTTGATAGATGTGTCACCTCTCTAGGCTGGATAGACACTTTCGTGAGTAACTTGTGCAAGATATCAACCGAGCTAAAAGCTGCGTCTTAGCGGACTTTTTCGCACAGCTCGTATAGCTCAGCTCGACTACGAAATGAACGAGAAACCAATCACAGTGTGTCACCGATCTACCGATCACGCTGTGATCGGTAGACGATATCGTGTAGTTATACAGAGTTTGAAGTTCTTCTCTGTAATATTATACAGGCGTTTAAAAACTTGGTTGCTTACAAATAAGTTCAATCTTCGTAGAGTCGCTTTTTTTAAATTGAATGGCATATATTTTCTTAGATATTCTGATTCTACAAAAGATTATCTTTTAATCTATATTGGGTGTTCCTATACCTAAAATGGAAGGTAAATAAGTTATAACGATTTAATTAGCCTCCGTACCTAAAATGCTCACATACGCCAATTTACGGAAGCAAAGGTGCTTAGGTTATTTCTTTTACATACTTACTTACTACTTATTTTGACTACTCTTCTGCTCCTACGTGACGTAATCTATATACAGTAGGGTCTCTTTTTATGCGGACTTCTTTAATGCGAATTTGAAGTTATGCTATTCATATTACTTCTTGCATTTTTTCTATGCGAATTGTTTTTATGCGGTAAAGCGATGTAATTTTCGGATTTTTCCGTTTTATACACACATTAAATTGTATAGGAACACAATGTAAATACATGGGCGTTTTTGTGCACCGAGTATTGTGTATTTCTAATTTAGGCCACATTCTAGCCCAAAGCTACAAATAGTAAACAGTAATCACGTCCGCAAATTTATCTTTAAAAGAAAAGGTGAGTAGATAATTTTTTGTCCTGCAATTTATCGCCATGGAGGGAAAAAACGTCCACGAAAAGGAATTTCTTGCGAAGGTGAAGGTCCGACGGCGATTGGAAAAGATTTTAGTTTAGGCGAGTCCACGCTAAGAGCAATGCAAAAAAATGAATATGCAATAAGAAAATCTGTCAATAATGGCATAAAAATAAATTCCCAGATAGCACGGTATTCCACAGAGATGTTTTATTAGAAAAAATGAAACAAGAGCTCATAATCTGAATTGAAGAATTATCTCAAAGAAGGATTCCTTTTAGTGGTGAATTAATTTAACGAAAAGCCCTTCAGTATTATGAGCAAATGAATAAGGGATCAAAACCATCCATTACCGTTTTTCGGGCCGATAGAGGATTTTCGGCTAGTTAAGGGTAGCTTACCGGATTTTTTAAAAAGAAATGCGCTACATAATGTGAAAATTACGGGCGAGGCTGGATTGGCAGATCAAGAAGCAGCCAAAGCTTTCCCAGAAGAATTAGCAAAAATTATTGAAGATGATGAATATTGTTCACACCAAGTATTTAAGCAAGTGTGTTTGATGATTAATAGTATATTATTTTATACGGAGGAAAAGTGATACTTTTCGTGGCGCGCTCGCAAGCCATTAAAAGTAACTTTTCCGCCACATAAAATATGCTATTTTTTCTTCAAACGTCGGCAAAAATATCTATTTTTAATTGAAGATAAGCAGGTTTGGTAGGATGTTTGGACCACGTTTGGACGTTTAGACCGATGATTTTTACGAGTTGTTTCTATAGTAACTCATCATAAAACTGTCAAGTGGACATTGTCAACATTGAAATTAATGTGTCTGTACAGTGAGGTGCAAAGGTATCCGGACACGTCTAGATAGAGAAATACCCTACGCTCAATACTTTATTCCAAAGAGCCGCAGGGCAGCTTAGTACCTGCTGGGTGGGACCGTAGTTTGTCACTCGTACAATAACATTGTATTACCTATATAAACGCATATATGTAGACATATTATATAAATTAAAATGTTAGAATTTAGGACGGTTGTTGTATACCACGGATATTTGCCGAGTTGTCCGTTTTACTAAAAATTAATAAATATATGACTCGTCTATACTATATCGTTTATTGAATTGTAATCATTCAACCTACTATTAAGAGGAATAGCATTTTTGCAAATATACATACCAACAAAAAGATTGTTGTCCTCTAATACAAAATAGTAATATATGTATGTTCACATTATATATCTTCACCAGGTGAAAAGCTGTGCCTTTTGTTATAAGATGCAGTAATGAAGCGTTCGCGAAAGAATACATTATCATTTTTTTTATCTAGACTTTAGTATACCTGATTATTTATGTTGCAAACTCATAAAATATTTTGTGAAGTCATAATAGAAAGTAAATTATTTAATTGTTTAATTCTGTTTAGTGAAAATCACTTTATTTATATTAACAATTTTTTAACATAAAATTAATGTTCATTCATGGCTCAATATATCAATGATTAATTTGGTTATAAATATTGTTAACAGGCATGTCTTGAAATTTTGATATTGTTTGTCATTTACCATTCAAAGAGAAGATGACGATAAAGTTGGAATCGAAGATGTGAATTAGAATAAATTTAAGTTGTAATTAATGATAGGGAATAAAAGATAAGTAAAACTTCATAAAAAATGTATATTAATTTTTATAGGAAAATACATTAAAAACAACAATAAGAATGTTTGTGTATAAAACAAATGATTAATGTTCAACAGAATACTACACTTTAATTCTAAAATAAAATATATAGATTAATAGAGTTGTGTTTGTGGATTATCCAATCATAAGCACCTATAAACTTGACAAATACTCATAACATACATACATCTTTAATGTCTTCTTACGTTGTTCTTCATATAATATGTATATGTATTTGGGATTTAGTAATACTAACTTAGTAGTACTAAGAACTATTTAAATGAAATTTCTAATTAAATAAGTTACCGGATGTTACCTGCGCTTGTATTAAGTGAATCATCTTCAGATGAAAAATGTATATTTTAGATATTGACTAATTTTCGTTAAAACTAACAAGTCAAATAATAGTCGCGATATTTATTTCTATACTTATGTAATGCTACTATAAGGAATATTAATATCATCTACTTGACGCTACAGAAGCTTAAATTCCCATATTTTAATTTATGCTATATCCATATACATAAATATGTGTATATACGTATTCTACGCATTTGTATATTGCAATGTTATTGTAAGAGCGAGAAACTACGGTTACACTCAGCAGGTAGTAAGTGCCCTGCGGCTCTTTGGAATAAAGTATTGAGCGCAGGGTATTTCGCTATCTAGACGTGTCCGGATATCTTTGCACCTCACTGTACGTTGGCGTTGGTATAATAGCACTTTTCCCTCCGGCGGCGAAAAAGTGAAAAGTAAACCTCCGGCGGAGGAAAAGTGACACTTTGCGGCCGACTACTCAGTCGAAAAATGTCAGTTTTATTGACATTTGAAGAAAAAATCATGTATACCTTATGTATTAAAATATGTAAAATAAATTACACTAGATTATGTACATGTTTGTATTTAAATACATAAATAAATACTTATTTATTTAGTCATTCTTTACATTTATTGTTTCAAGCGAATGTTAATGCGATTTTACCTTGTTGCTTTAGTTTTATGCGATTTTTTATAACTATGGAACATATCTCTAAATTTTCAAGGTATTTTAAGTCCATTTTTATGCAATTTTCTCTAATGCGGTTTTCTTCGGAACCTATCTACCGCATAAAAAGAGACCGTACTGTATACAAAAGAGAATGACGTTATTAGTTACTACGCTTATAACTGAAGAACGCCTGGACCGTTTTCGATGATTCACACCTATTGGAACTGGTCTCCAGCCAAACAAGAAGAATACCCAAGAAAATTCCCGAAATATCCCCGAAAAAAAAAGATTAACAAGAAAATTCATTTTCCCATAGATTTTGTATGGAGTGATTTTACAACGCCATCTTCATATATGACGTTTATGTTTACGTTACGTTGTGACAATTTCTTTTTGACAATTTTTTGCGACAATGGTTTTGCGGGACACGGGGGTGGTACGGGACGGGCGCGCACGGTGGGGAGGGTGGTACCCGTAACAATAAAACAAGTAAAATCGGTATCTCTCACTTTTTTTCTTTAATTGCGAATAACTCAGAAGGAATGATATTTAGGTATAGGGTATGAAACATGAAATGTGTGTAAAATATATCGTAGAAGCTGAATTTGTAATTAAATTTGTAGCATGCTATTTAGAATATCCAAGTTAATGCCCACTTCCGGTTAACGGAAAATGATATTTATTCAAAACTATTTTCACGTGATAGTTCATGTTCAACCATATTCGACTACATAATTTGGTTTTAAAATCCCGTTTCATTTGCATAATACTTGTAATTAGCTATTTTCACCAATTATCGTGTATATAAACACGCATTTCTACTAATACTCAATTCATACTAAAAGTAAATACTTGTATATAAACCGACACATACATACCTACGTAAAAGTTATATTAATAAAATATTTAGGTACGTCGTATGTGCGACATAGATTAGATAATATGGTATGTGTGTAGAATACGGTTTCATGATATAGATAAAATATGAATGAAATTATTGTGCAAACAATCAGATAGGTAAAACGTACGGAAAATATATGAGTAATGTAATAAGATCTAATTACTCATTCGCTTTACGAAAATATACATATATGCATGTCATGATTATGATTGTACTTGCATACTTCGGTTTAGTTAAGATGCATTTTCGATAGCGCATACTAAAAGTTCTGAAGCACTGCCGATAAAAAACATTCTACATAATTGAAAAAAATAAAATTACTTTTTTGTATATGTATATCATTTTCCTGATTTAAAGCGCAATGGTTCATACATTATAATTAACAATGGATATCTTTAATTACTAGTAATATTTTATGAAAAATAAAGACAATACAGTGAATCCAATAGTATTTAGAATTCATTATCATCGTGTAGAAAAGAATAGGTATTTGATATTATCTATTATCACCAATTTATATATTTATGTAGTAATTTTTTCTTATGAGACTAAAACAATACTATAGCTACTAGAGGTATTTAAAACGTACTAAACAAAATCAAAGCTATTGCTTTGGATGTGCTATTGCAAATTTTCTTCTGAATTTTTAAAGAAATAAAAAGTAAATACTGTTCGAAATAATTTCATACTCAATTTGTCAAAATTATTATTTACAATAATATTGTAGGATATACAATGCGCTTCATTTTTAGATCGCTCGGTGAAAACTAACAAATATAACTTGATGATAACTTCGAAATGAAGGGTAGAAATTAGTAGTTTTCCATTAAAAAAAAAGTTCATTATCGCCTTGATAATGACAGCATTGCTGTCGAAACGCGTCGGTGTTTAGTTAGAACTTGTTGGTGTGTAGTAGGTTTGAAGTGTTTAGTGTTAAAAAAAAATAAAAGAATAATATCATATAATTAACTACTACAAACTTAATCGACGAATGGTCGATATTTCCACGCAATTTTATTAATTTATAATCTAATTGCAAGTACAGATATCGTATATGCAGATTCATTCAACAGGTATGAAATGTACGAACTGTATATTTTTAAAACGACCTTCCACCGTCAATTCTATCAATTGCATCATATTTTTTAGCAGTACTAAACTATGATATGCAGATAAATATGTATATAAGAACGTAGGTGACGAAGCTGGTAATTTTCCATTTATAAAATGTAATAAGAGTACTACTATAAAAACCTTCTATTATTTTTTTATAGTACATTAAGGCTATAGCCATTCATTATATTTAAAATTACTACTGCTGCGAAGAATAATTCGAAATCGCAAGTTATTCATGCTAGGAAATACACTAAATAAACGAAAAATTCAAGAATACATTTCTAGTAATCAAAAAGTGAACGTTATGCATTTCATGTATTTAAATTATTTTTATTACTTATTCATATTATACATCTGACAATTCATCTGATAAACGTCTTTCATTTATATACATACCATAGAGATATGTATGTCTTAAATTTTATCGGGATTCTACTTTATGTCATCCATTGATGAAGTCTTTTTCAATATGCTAATCTTCATAATCAAGAATTTACCTAACAATTACTATAATGTATTCTACAAAAAGCAGAAGTAATTACATATACATTATGTAAACCAGTGTTGTGGAAAAATCTAATATTCCAAAGGACGCAATTAAAATATAATAAGTAAACGAAATGAAATTCGAGAATTACGCAATATAAGCCACTACACTACTATTACAGAGTACCAAAAAATTTAAACAAAAAATGATTTTCTTTTCATATTCATTTTGCAAATTTTCACACAACGTGGTTGAAACTTCTTCTACATATCTAACATATTTTTTATATTTTCAACAATTTTCGTCCAATAAATATTTTTTGCAAGGCAGAAGGAGACACATATTTCGATCATATTTTAGATAAATTTATGGATATAGCACGTAATCTTAAAATGAAGTAATAATTATTAATCTAATTATTATTACATAAGCAAGAATGTCAGTAACGTTAAATGATTACTGATATCCTTTTAAGTGGACCACATTAACATTAACTAAGAATTATACCGTAATAAAATTCATCCTTGACATTGGGTATTAAACTATGTTTATATTAAATACTAAGATGTATAAGAAACTTTTGTCTTTAGAAATGTTAAACGTCTTGCTTTAATGTTCGTGTGCTAACTGCCTTTTTGACGATAAGAATTATATAAATAAGCGGTGCAAAAACTTATGCAGTCATTTTGGATGTTCAATATTTCTGCTAGTACCTAAATTCTTTCAAAAAACTGACCATAACTGACCGACACGGTAGTATAATATACTGCACTAAACCATAAAATGACATGCTATACAATAGGTGTTTGTATAGTTGTGTTCTTGGTTTACAGCAAAACATTGATCATCCAAAATGACTGTATATATGTTTTTATACGATAATGACCTTAAACACACCTTATTCGTAGGTACTGAAGAAATGATTTTTGTGGAGTCCTTAATGTGGGTACATATCTTTGGATTAAATTCGATAGAGAATCTTTGGCATATATTGGACCTTGAATTAAGGAAGAAAAATATTTCAAATAGACAGATTTGAGGCGATGCTTTCAGGAGGCCGGGAATCAAAATCGTTCTTATGTTCTTGTATATTTTGTATTTGTTGGCTTTGAATTTTTGTTTTAATTTATTGAACGGCTTTTAATTTGAAATTTTCAATTGAATTATAATGTATGAAGGTTCATATGCAGTTTATACAGGGTGTAACATTGGGAACGCCGTGGTCTCTGGTAGTCAAATGGTAACAATTTTGAATAAGTTACATACTGGAATATATGTAGGTCTATTAGATCTACAATTTAAAAATAATAGGCAATATACAAGTTATTTCAAAACTTAGCAATGTACCAAAGTTATGTTTTTCTTAATGGAACACTCTGTATTTTGTGGCATTTTTGAGTTGTACACTGAAATCTAGATCAACTTTATTTAAGGTTTCCTATGTCTAATTTCTGTAGTTTATGAGATATTTCAAGTTTATTGAAAATGCAATGTTGCACGAAAAGTTTAGTATTTCGAAAACGACTTAATTCAGAGAAGTGGAACGAAAAGCGTAAATAGTAGATCATTTGGCTGATTGAATGCCATATTCTAAGTTGTCGAGTATTCTACAGGTCATTCATCTACCGAGGGCAAACTTTGTGAACTTCTTTCGTGCATAACTTTATATATTCACACAAACCGAGAACGTTTTAAATCCAACTCTCCGTTCCACATGTACGAAACAAGAAATAAGAACGCTCTAATCATGAACTATCATAGGCTTAAGTTAACGCAACAATCGGTCGATTATTGGGGTCCTAAGTTATATAATAAGCTCCCGGATAGCATAAAGTGCATGAACAATATGTGTTTTGCGAGAACTGTAAAAAAATTGCTTTTGGACAATCCGTTCTACAACTTCAATGAATACTTATCTCACTCTTTTGAACATGATCATGATATCATTCGGTCTGTTGACTAAATAAGATATGTATTTGTCATATGTGTATATGTTGTTATATATGTGTTTGTAATTAGTCTCGTTAGACAACTGTGTAACTTGTACATGAGTTTTATAAGCTTTTTTATTTTATGTTATTACCTTTGACGTGTCACACATACACGTACATACAATATTGTTGTTGTTGCTGATGACTAATAAAGATCACTATCACTATATATAAATAGAACACCCTGTATGTATTTATGTTATCAGATAGAACATTTTATTGTCTAAAAACCAGTATCAGGAATTCCTATGATTATCTGTACGTTACTGGTTTTTAAGTTATTTGCGTTTTTTTAGATAATTCAAGTGAACTAAATTTGTTTTTTGTAAGTGAACACCCTGTAAATGTAAACCTTTAGAGGTTTTATATCTATCTTGTACATGTAATGCTTTTTCTGTATGTATTTTCATTAAAACAAAACATATCTGGAAAATGGTTGAATCTAGGCCGAAGCAAATATTCCAGCAACTAATAGAATCTAAGTATATAATAACGAGTGTATTATTCTATTTAAATTAATGAAGTTCTTCGTGGCTTACTTTAACCTCAAGTACAGACATTTTGATAATATTTTGTCTGAGTAAAACATATCCAGTATGCCTATCCCAAAAATTGCAAGCCAAAATATGTAGCAGTATTCCGAGTACATCTAACCACATACATTTTTAGTCATCATATTCACTATATACATTATCCGATCATTTTACTTGTTCATGTATGTATTGATGTATCTATGACGATTATCAATACAGAAAGATATTCCTATAATATTTGGCACAACCAATCTGAATGGTGCTAAATTATGACATTTAAATTGCTATTTTCTGTATGAAAGAAATTGCTGGGTCTCTTAGAATGGACACATTCGAAACCATTTATGACAACTATCAAGAAGACATTTGTGTAACATTTATATTACAGTATTGATAAATGTTGACTACAATTTATTTGTAGTTTGATAATAGATTACACTGGAACCACTCTTCATTACATTAAATATAGTATACGCTATTGACATACATGAATTAAGGAAAACTTCTTCACGTTATTCTAAAATTACTCGGTCTATGTGTTATGTAAAACCTGGAACAATAACGTTTTGCTTTTACTACAATGCATTCAGACTTATTAAATAAAACTTACAATTCTGCCAAGATGATAAAAAGTTAGAAAACATTGATAACCTGCATGTAATGTAAATTTCGTTTCATATTATTATTGTAGTATATCAATCAAGCTGTATAACAAAATCGGACACAGGTACGCTAAATAACAAATTAAATAAAAAACGTCAGCAATATAACATCAAAATCAACAGCTTAACTTACTACGTATTTGGCGAGTTACTTCTACAAAAATAAAATTAGCTGTAATTACTTAAAAATATACTATAAATTTAATTTATCAAATGTTAATATTTATTTGAGAACTAACAGTGATACAAGTACGTAGTAGGTACGCATGTGATTTCAAATACGAGTCTTGTTAGATGTTACATTAAGAATACGCTAAGTAGAATCAATTTTATCTCTTAACACTAATTTATCTATCCAAAATGTAAGAACCGAAAGTGACAACATTTTAGTTCTAACAATAATAAATTTCCATTATCACAATCATCGTTATCAGAGATACCACTGCGTACAAAAATCGATAAATATTGCACTACTTATACCCGTTTATTTGGATATTGCATAATTGTGTGCTGATATGGTATAGTATAATTATATGTAATTCTATGCCACATGCATTTAGAGAAATTATCAGGTTTATTTAAAAATAGCATTTCGTCAAATTTTAGAAAAACTCTTGAAGCTATTTGCGTAAATTCAAGAAATATGAATTCTTAATATTTTCTAAAAAATTCGTCTTCGTATTCTAAATCCGGCGTACTAGCTATTTCGTTTTCTAGTTTCTCCGAAATATACCGTTTCCGAAACGTACCTAACTGCGACATTTTCTAAATATGTGTATACTGACAAGCACTCACAACGACCAGTGGAATAATACTGAACAAGTGCGCTTTGAAATGGACGCTCGAGTTTCCGTGCCACGCATTTCGCCTCCCCTTGTTGCTCTACGCACTACACTGAAACTTGCTCTTCTTTGCCGATTCTACTAATCTCATAAGCAGTATATAACGTATTTATTGTAATATGCTCCGCGGTGTTTAATTATTTAGGATATCTCTCTCTTTAAAAGTTTAAAAGAGACCCGGCGTTTATTACAGTGCAGCGTTTATTTCACTCGACATTATTTTCTTTCGGCGTTTATTGGAATAGCGGCGCTAATTCGAATAAAAACTGTACATAACTCATGAAATGAAACAAACAATGACAAGTGCAAGGTCGCGACCAACATAAACTGAGGTAATCTACGGTATAATATTTCTCATAATAAATAGCTATAGATTATCAACAACATGTTTCCGATAATTGTTCTAATAACAAAATTCTTCCATTTATTAACAATAACTATAAATTATTTCATCTAAATATTTTTATCGATTATGTACACTCGATGCTTCAATTTATCAACGGATAAAAGGATCTAGAATGCCACTCAACAGATATGGAATGCAACACATATTGTTGTAAAAAAACATTCAATACTACGATATTTATATTTCAGTTGAGGTACCAGTAGAAATATATGACAAATAGACGCGTTTGTCAAAAATGTCAAAGCTTATTTTGTTTACTCAGTCGTTAAAAATATGCGCGCTCGTAAACTCTTTGCAGGACTATACTTAATAAAACCATGCACTTTTTGTCTTATTTGTACAAGTTTATGTGAGCCCGAAAACTATCCCGACAGTTCTTATACGAAATCAAAATTATTACAGTATTTACATTAGCAAACGGCAATTCAAAACCTTCGATTATTTTTAGTCTTACGCTTTTAAATGTCAGCAACAATATTTTTCAATGATGCTTCAGGAAAGGCACGTAGTATTGGAAATCTATGCCTTTCCAACATTTTAAATAATTTGGCGCTACTTCAAGTTATTTAAACCCGTAATTCGATGCCGCAATATATACATAATGGCAAATCTGTTTTCTATATTTATAGTTATTTACGAATACAGTAATAACTTTCCTCTGAAATAGAACGGAAATAGAACGACCATACTTAAAAATTGAATAATCCAGTTTTTCTTAGTATCTATATCATTGTCGAATTTTAATAAACTGTTATATTACGTTGCTGAAAACAAATCAAACAAATTGCATTGTTTTCATAGACGAGATTGGCACATATACACAGAAAAATCTGGAATTAAATCTAACTTTTTTCAATCTTTTAGATGTTGTTTATGGTATTAAAATTAGTGAAGTTAAAATAAAGAAGTCGTACTCAGAAGTGATAGCATTCTTGTACTGCGGTAATTACGTTTATCGTTCAAAGTGTTATAGCATTAACTAAAAAATTCAGAAAGAAATAGCGAGAGGGATCTTCTATTAGAAGTTTTAACTTGTTTTGAAGTACATACAGCACAAAAAAGGCTCCTCTTATTCCACATATGTTTACTTTAGCACACAACATAGACATGTAATTAAACTGATCGCATTGTTTTCCGTGCGGCCTCGTTGATGTCAGTACTACTACCTTTACCTTTATTATGTATCAAAATATGTAAACAAACTGGGAAATCAATATTGCACGACCAAAACTTTCAGAATAGTCGTTATATGTATGTACATACCTACTTACAGGAACAACAACTAAATCCTTGTGCAGGATATAAAGAATCTAACCCTTTCGGGGTAACATTTTCAGTGTCGATTTCTTCCAATGCAAATAAAATCTTTTACATTTGGGAGTATTCTGACTTCTAATCACTGAATTATTCAGTTACGGATAATTTTTTATCTTTATGGTATTAAATCGTAGTTGTCTTGATTAGACTACAATTCTATTCTTCTTCACTTGACTCTTGCACTGATTTCTAGATGTAATTTAATCGGCAACAGATAAAAATTACGTTCAATTTGATTAGAATTACAGATCAACTTCTCGGTAAAAGTTTATCAAACAAACGGATAATAATTTATCCCAAAGCTGTTATGTGCCTAAGATAAAATTATATATTAATTTTCAAAGAAACAATGCAAAAATTGAGTGCATATTATGTATTTGAATATACATGCAAACTACAGCAAATATTTAAATACAAAAGTTGTTTAGTTTTACGAAATTCATAGCGTAAATTTATTCTACTATATACAGGGTGTTTAGTTTGTCCGTAACCATCAGTATTTTTACATTTTTTAATGGATTACCCTATATGTGATCACATTTTCGAATTGTCTGAGGAATTTTAAGGCAACTTTATACAGGATCATATTCAATTATTTTCATTAGTTTACAAGATATTGACATCTGTTTGTAAATGTTGACATTTTGCTCTCTTCAGAAAAATGCCATTATTTTGGTAACGCAAAATGTAACATTATGAAACTTAACATAACGTTAGAAGCATCTCCTATGATGACAATAAACAAATGGTGACTTAAACACGTTATACAGAGTGTTCTAGAAATCAGTGTCTTTTTGAAACAATTGTGAATGCGAAAATCTTCCTTTTTTCCAAATAGAAACAGTATATTTTTATGGGTTAGTTGAAAGCGAAATTTAATTATCTATTAGTTTGAATAAAGCATGTAAGCAGTTAAAATTAATGGTTTTAAAGATATTTCAAATTATTTCTCATTTCTGTATGTTGCTATGTAGGCGTGTTCTTTAAAATAAAGTTTAGAGACCAAACATTAAATAAAAATTTGTAAAATTTTTGTAAATCTACATGCATTTTAAATGTGTACTTATATTTAAAATATGAAGGTACATTAACGTAAAAAAGTACATTATTAGGAATTAAGTACTTGAAACGCTATGTTCTGTCGTACTTTCCTACATTTGATAGCGCGTAGGTCTGGTTTATATGCACAATACAAGCATATGTGGCTCGTGTAGCAGAGACTTTCATGAAACAGTACAGGTCGGTGCCAGCTCGTTGTGAGGATCTCAATCCGAAGCATCTGGGGCGTTATGGGTCGCAAACTTCAACGTTATTCGGTTCTACCAGCAGATATTGAATAGCTATAAAGACATGTTCAAAGGAAATGATTAGCTCTCCCTCCACGTACCGTACAGTGCTTCCTGAGCTTTATGCCTCCTTGTGTAGCTGTATGTGTGTGTACATCTACGTAGCAGTGTTGCAGCACCTGCTGAGTATAAGCTATTCTGTTTGTAGTACTACTTCTATACCAAATTTAGATGTTCTCATGAATTGTATCCAAAAGCATATATTCAATCCATCACCCATCGCCCCTAATATGAGAACACGAAGCAACTGTCTTCAGTAATCGAAATTTTGTATTGCGTTTATCGAAATATGTATATGTATCACCCTGTATCTTCAAAACAAAGCAGTCAACTGAAAGTCATCAAAAAACCAAATACTTAAAAAATAAATTACTAAAATAATCAGACCTTGAATTTTTGCCAAATGTGGGTGTGTAGTAAACACCCAATAGACGCTAACACCAACTACAAAAGACAAGCAAATAGACAACAAAAACAATAACTTGACTTGATCGTATTGAGTATGTATATGTATCATAATAAATAAACCAAAAGATTTTGCAATAAAATTGGGTAGAAATTAATAATAACAAGATTTTATGCCCTCATAACTCAGAATTATTGAATTCTACAAATCAGCCAGACATATGTATATGTCACATTTTTGTAGGCAAGGATTGTAAACATCACAGATTCAGATATGCGTCGTTGATGACGTAGTACATTTGACGCTCACATTTAAAATTAACCACTGAATAGCAAAGCAAGTTGGACTAATTAAATGTGTTTCGCTACCGTACACAGACTGACAGAGTAGTCGGCTGAATAAAGGCCATAGCACTGATCGTTTATTAGAAAATTTAAACACGTGCACGTGATTTAAAAAGCTTAAAATAGTGCGACCTTGCCCGGTTATATTATTTTTACATTGTTTTTCATTTCTAGCTGAATATAAACACACATTTCCGACTTTTTAACTACGTCCGGATAACATAATGTATACTAATAATAATTAACGTATTTAAATTCTCTCATTAGCATTTGTATGCATCATTCACATTTAACTACAAGGTGTTATAATAAATGTAGCAAGTAATAAAGTATTTACTTGCAAAAGAAAATATATTGTGAAATAAAATCAATTACACCAATTATGAATACATACTTCAAAACCATCAGCAAAGTGACAATCTGAAAATGCTATCTAAACATTTACCCAAGTATACTTTTTTCAATATTCCCTCATAACAGAATTATTGTTATTTGTGAGTTTTAAGCGATTCAGAAGGTAACAACATTTTCAGTTGCATAGAATGTTTCAAATTGACATTTAATATTTTGACACATATTAAATGTGAATTTCTTCCACTGAAGAAGTCTTATTAACGAAAACATAATTTTATATGTTCTGGTGGAATAAATTGGTATTTAATTAATTTGCTGTTTCATTGACCTACAAGTGGAAATACTTCAGGAATTGAAAGATAAATCTAATAATTTAGTGTAAGTTTAAATCTTCACTAATTTGAACAGTATTTATATAATTCGATGTTACGGAAGAGTCCTACCGAGTTATTAGAAAATTCAACCAAAAATAGCTGGAAGTTACCACTTCAAATTTCGGAACAAAAGCCGTGGTAACCAAATTCCTTAAAACAGACTCAGTTTTAAACATTAAGAAGTCAAAGAAATTGTTCGATGAAGACGACTTACAAAGAATATTTAATGATAACAAAATTTTACTATTCAAATCGCAATTTAGGCAAACTTTAAAAAATGGTGATAAAGCCAAAAGTATGGATTTTTGTTTAGAAATGGGCTACAGAGTTTTGGAAGATTAAAATTTTCATAAACGAATTATGTTCTCCGATCTATCAACTTTTTCAACTAACCCAGTCGTTTCGGCTCAACATTGCCGGTAATGGAGTGAGACGAATTCAAACTTTAGAATTACTTGTCGCAGATGATATTTAAAAAAAGTTAATGTGCAGTGTGCGGTTTCGTACCATGGCATTATTGACCCATATTTTTTTGATCAAAATTTAAACGTAATTCATATTTCGAAATGTTGCAAAATTTTTTAACTAATGAACTGGTTGAATTGCCGTTAAACTACCGAAAGAAATGTTTTACCAGCACGATGGGTGCCCTGCTCATTATGACGGCATTGTTTGCCAGTGACTATTACTAGTACTTCCATAATAACTGGACAGGACGAGATGGTCCCATTTTATGGCCACCGAGAAGTCCTGATTTTACAATAATGGACTTTTATTTGTGCGGTCGTTTAAAACAAATTGTGTAGAATGAGCCACTTGACAGTGATGAAGAGAGGAGATGAAAAAGAATACAAAATGCAGTCCAGTCCTTATCAATCTTAGAAATAAAACGCAGATGAATTTAGAGCTCGCATTGAAATCTGTGCAGAAAAAGGAGGAGCATTATTTAAATAGAAAATTAATAGTTTAGTTTTTAGAGAATTTTATTTTACCATTATTTGTTAAATTTATTAAATAAAACTTGAGTCCAATTTGTATATTTTCTAGCAAGAAAATGATATTACCTCGAGAACCGTTGGTGTTAAATAAAAAGTAATTTGTGGTTTGGGAGATTGAAAAAAGCAGAGTAAATCATCAAGAGTCACATTTTCTGAGAAGTCGATCCGTTGGACATACTGTATAGTTATCCTTGAGTTCAACTGAACCGTTGATGTAACAGAAAATAGCCTTAAAACTTAAAGAAGATATCTTCTAAAGTGCTGAAGATAGATATAGGTTGTCCTATGTGAAAGTTGTTGCAAATAGTAGGTATGTGGAATACTTTTCTACTTCATATTATTCTATTCCGGTAGTAATTTCTATATCGGTACTAATTTTGAAATTTTCTTGTTTGAAATTATATAGTGTACAATGTCTACTTATAGTTGTCGTAGCATATAGGCAAATATGAGTATTATAGCAAACACTGCTACAAATATTTTACTTCCATAGAAACCGTATAGGTACCATTCTTATACTACTACAATTTCTAAATAACTTGCTCGCAGAATAAATTCAGAATCATTCGCTTTTTTGCAATATCAGACAACACACTCACAAAGTTTCATGTACAGAGTGAGGCATTAGTGCGTCAGAGCTGAATATATCCATTAATATTAATGATATCACAAAACATTATATACAAAAATCATAGTCAGTCTTAAGCTACTTATTTTAAAATTATTTGCGTATGTGCAGGGTGTTTCATGTTGCCAGGGTGAACCAAACATACATTTTCTTAAATGGGACACATTCGTGATATCCCTAACATTTGGCTTAAATAATTAAATATTAATTACCGGTATAGGTTTAACATTTTGTACTTGTGTTGTATTTAATAAGTTTATCTCAATTTATGATTTAATAACTTTTTACGGTCAAGTTTTCATGGCTAATTTCATATCTTACAATTATTTTGAAAAAGATCACCTTTTATTAAGAAAATATTAAATATCGCAGAAATTAATGATTTTAGATATAAGGAGTGGTTAATAAAAATGAAAGTGCATACAGTGTCCTTCCCTTTCTTAATATAAAGTACATGATGTTCCGTTAAAATAATATGAGAAAATAATGCATTTGTATTTTGAATCGCCTGGTATAGTTTTCGCAATGTTGGCAAAATTTCACTTTGCTATAAAACTGTAACAATATAAAAAGTCATTCCAGTACAAAAAAAAATTCAAGTTGTTTCGTGCGAAATACACAGGACGTTGAACGTGCAATGATTTTCAGACAAAATTGACCATAACTTCTGAAATACTCGGTATAACTCATTGAAACCTTGAAGATATGCTTAATCTAAATTTTAAATAATATATAGTGTGTCCCATTTAAGAAAATGTATATTTGGTTCACCCTGGCAGCATGAAACACCCTGTATAATCAAAAATAATTTTAGAATATGTAGCATAAGACTGACTATGATTTTTGTACATAATGTTTTGTGATGTCATTAATATTAATGGACATATTGAGCTTTGACGTACTAACGCCTCAGTCTGTACCTACTTTAAACATTTTACTTTGCTAGTCTTTAAACAAGATACTTTTCTGTTAAATTTAGGTAAGAAGCTAAATTAGAATTGGATTGGATCTAAAATAAATTTAAGTGGAAATATTTTTAATTGAAAAGAAATATTGCCTCGTAAGACAATATTTCTTTTTTATAACTTTTTTACTAATTTCGTGACATTACGTCTTTTCGGAATCAATTGATATATGAAGTAGTTTTATCAGATATTTCTAGAATATTGTCTGTAGATATGTAATAGATGATAATTTTTAAAACTTATTTCTTTATTGTATTTTGTGTTCAATGGGAATAGATACATAATGAAAAAAAGATTTAATGAGAACTAATTTAAATAAATCCAAAAAAAAGGAAAATGTATCATATACTTAGTTAATATACAATCACTCATGACTAAATTAAAAAATATAAATAGTAGATTGCATAGACAACATAAAATCAACATAATTATCATTTCCGTTTTTTTCGTAACGTTTATCGTAACATCTGAATGCAGGTGAGATATATTAAATATGTATATTTTTAGATTGTTAGTTTTATTACAATTTTCTATATTCAATTTTATCTATTCCGTTATCTAATTTTATATATAGCTATTCATACTATGTAACATATCTGTATTCTTCTTATTTTTATTATGTACTATCTAGTTTCATGAATTGTGCCATCATCGTTCAATTATTTAAATGGTTGAAGTTTAATTAAATTTGTATTATACCTACTGAATGCTGAATGCTTGTCAGTGCACAGTCAATTTCTTTCGGATATATCAAAAAATTTGTTTGATTGTCGGTACAATTATATCAAATAATCATTATCCTTAATAATAATTTTCGAAATCGTATAATTTGAACAGTGCGGTAAGAACGGTTGTTCTACTCTACGCACCTTTACAAATAATTACAACAACAAATTTGACCAAATACAAATTCTTTAAACCAACAAATTATGTGATTGCAAGTTAGATATACACAAAGAAACAATTTCATTAAATTAACCGAAATTATATTGTCAAGACTAAGTTTGTTAATTCTAGTGGTGCAAATAGAAACCAGTTTTATGCCAAATCGGTTTTGTTTGACGATTAATCGCTACCAAAACGGAAATCGTAATCGAAAAACCGGTTTTTTTTTTAATCGGCTTTAATAGGATTTTTTTAAATCCGGTTTGCATCGCTTTGAAATAAATTCCTGAAGCATAAACTTTCAGTTACATTATAGTTTGCAAACTTTCATTTCGGTGGCTTCAGTTTACCGACAAATACCAAGCATAGTTATCGATTAGGGCTGAAAATCGAAACCGGATTTATGCCAAACTAGTTTTGCGTTTGACGATTTATTAACAACTCAACGCCGGTTAATCGATTTTAATGAAAAATCAGTTAATCGATTTCTAATATTTGGCAATTTCCGCAGCACTACTTAATTCAACAATGTATATGCTCAATATAAGAAATAAATGGGTCCAATATCTGTGTTCGCATTATTGGATGAAGCAAATGAGAGTCACTAATACATATAATGCATATATGCATGCAATTCTGCATTTAATTTAAATTACAAGAAAAAATTTACGCACTGTCTTCAACGTTGGACGGTAAAACTAGCTCACCAATCGTGACATAATTATGCGCGACATCACTGCATACTAATTTGCAATTCAAAGATCTTTTACTTCGTACGGACTATCGATTACAAGTCCGATAACGCTCGAAATGTCTCCCGCTATGTATGTGGTATAAATATGCCAGTATTGCATACATACACTATAGATAATTTATTACAACAAACAGAAATAGATTCCAATTTGTTTTATAATTTTACCTCTGTATGTAACTGATGTTTGTAAATTTGTAACTAATAATCAATAACTTCATACCTTTTGGTGATTGAAATAAAATGATTGCAACAATTCAAACAATTTCTTTTAGATATTTCGGTTACAGTAGTTCAATAGCTATATACAGTTCATCTTTAATGCGTAGCTCTACTCTTTTTAATTTATTCTTCTACTGATTAAATAAATTTTCTATCGAATTCAAGAAAAGTAAATAAGCAGGGACATAAACTACCTCATATCCCAGTGCAGCAATAAAAGTCTGTATTTCATTGGTTTTATGACCATTTATTATCCATAGTCATAAATATGTATTAGTTATCATTATCTGCAAATTTCTGAAAAAAACAGGCAGAAACTGCAAAACTGTATCGCAATTGCAAAGTGTATCTTTCTTCTGGGAGAAATATATTTCTTGATTATTCATTACCGCACAAATTAAAATAGCAAATAACTTTTTAGCAAAGATCTCAAGGCATATCTAACTAAAGTTATACAGCTTACGTTTTACAAAAAGTAATCATTTTCTTTGAAGTGTTTCGTCAAAATTGTAGTTTTCATCCACTGCATTTGCACAATTCTTCAATTTCAATATTAGTTAAAATCTCGTGTACTATGAGCCTTAGTTGATTTTATGGCCTTCTTTCTCTTTAGTAGATTCGGACCAATTTTCTAACTGTACCGTGGTTTACATTGATAAATCTACTTATAGACTAGTTTGATGTCTTTATTTATACTGACAAATACCGGACAGACAGATTGCTTGCAGACGTTACATGGTTGTGAAAAAAAAAAAGACAAAAAAATACAATCCTATTGAGAATCATAATACTAAAAGAAAGATGAAGAAAGTGGCATAGCTGACCTGCACACATAAAACATATAGCACACCAACTCTTAAAGTCCAGAACATCTGGTTACCAATTGTACAAAACAGCATAATTAATTATGCGCTTGAAAGTCTGAATTTCCAGACCATGTTTGAGTCACAAATATTAAAGTTGTCAAAGATTCTCACATCTAGTAACGAGCAGATTTTAACATAGCGTAATTCTTTAATTATACCTTGAGAACCGCAGTAGAAAACAGTAACAGAAACTTCGGTCTAAGTTTGAAAGATAAAAATAGATCAACAAACATCTTAAATTTTTCCAATTGAAATTTGTCTTTATTTATGAAAATGCAATTTATTACCAAAAATACTAACCTAGATAAAGTATTCAATACACAGGCATTACATTAGATACAGTTTTAGCAAACATTTTAGGTTACTGTCAATACATAATAATAGATAACACCTGAAACTGAAATTATTCTTTTCGAGAATAATTTTCGATTTGTATTAAAATTTTATTAATAAAAAGTTAACATAAAAGATTAATTTCATTGGGACAGAAATACATGAAAATGACCTTATATTCTTAATAAATATAATGTAAAATATAAAATAATGGCTTTTCAATGTGGTTATTTTACCAATGGTCTCCCAACCATTTCTCAAAATACTCTATGGTATACCAACCACAATAATTTAAATATTACATTAAATTATTTTCATACTAAAATAGTAATTACCCATAAAATGACGAAACTGAGATGGTGAAATGATCCAATTGATTTAAATGTGCGTCGGTTACTGAGTATAAACAAAGTTCTATGTAACGATTACACTGGGTCACCAGCTTTGCATTTTTTCGTTTATATTTTTGTCACGTGCAAACTTATTTTGTAATAATTAATGATGCAAAAAGGATTTTCCGGAAATCATTTAAAAATTGCGGAAAACAATCATAAAACTATTTTTAAGAATTACTGTTCACATTAGCAATATAATACAGTTACGTTACCGCCAAATGTTTTAGCCTGGGTACATATTTTAGCGTTGCATTAAAACTGATCAACTACAATTAAAATAAAATACATGTGATAGTTTTGTGCAGGCTCTTGACTATTTTCTTAGAAATTACTAATGGTAATTTAGAATATCAATTTCCTTAGTAGGGGTGCCTATAACATTTGGCAGTAACTGTGTATTGAAACGTTGAATACTAAAGACCGTAAAATTGTAAACTTAAGGTCAAGTATAATCATTCGTTGAATCATTCGAGAATCTGCTGTCCGATATAATTCTTGATACTGATGAGATAGTAATTTTAGGTGATTTCAATATTAATTTGTTGGACTTGCATAATAAGCATTGCGCTCTTTTTCATAATATGTGTGCGACTTTAGGTATCAAGCAGATTATTAATGATCCCACTCGTGAATCTGCCTCATCATCGTCCTTAATCGATCTAATCTTACTCTTCTCAAGGTTGGGCGTTCATGCCTGTGGAGTAAAACACGAATTAACAATATCGGATCACTTTTTAACTTACGTTCAGCTTAAATTATCACTACCTGTTCATCGACCACACAATCATACATTCAGAGATTTTCACAATTTTGATAGTGATAGTTTTGCAGTGGATCTACAATCGCTACCATGGCATTATATATACGCTGCTCATGATATCAACGAAAAATTATATTTTTTCAATGCTTTTCTGATGGAACTTTTTGATACACATGCACATGTGTTTCCGTAAGGCAAAGGCTCCGTGGCTTGCGGAAAACGTGCGGCTGTTGATGACTTTGCGCCACAAAGCATTAAAGGAGGCTAGATTGAAAAGAACAAAAGGTTCTTTTGACTACTACAAGCAATTACGAAATTACACCACTTGCGATATTAGGCGTGAGAAGCGTGCTTACTTATGCTTAATCTCTGAAGCAAACGATTCTCGCCGTCTGTGGCGTAACCTTCAATCGCTTAACGTATACTGTAAAAAAACTCGCACTGATATCCCTTTGTACCTATCAAATGTTGAGAACCTAAATGATCACTTCGTTAATGCTATTCCTGACCTCACTATTGACAATGTCTTGCTAAATGTTTACAGTGACAATGTGTCTGTCAATGCTCTTTTCCATTTTACATTGGTTTCTTCCACTGAAGTCGGGTCGCTATTATTTTCTATTAAATCTCAGTCGGTGGGGTCTGATGGCATTTCACTAAAAATGTTAAAGTTGTGCTGTCCATATTTGTTACCAACCATTACCCATATTATTAATACATGCTTGCTGGAAAACGTTTTTCCTGATTGTTGGAAAATGAGTGTGATAATCCCGTTGGCAAAAAATACTTCTCTCTTATAATGATTTGAGACCAATTTTTATTCTGCCCTCGTTGTCGAAAGTGTTTTAAAAGATAATAAACAAATTAGGACATTTTTGGAGAGTAATCATATTCTGCCGCCGGAACAGTCGCAGTTCCGCTCTGGTTATGGTTGCGCTTCTGCTCTAGCTCATGTGACTGATGACATATTTAGGGCCATTGATAATGATATGATCACTGTATTGGTGCTGCTGGATTACAGTAAAGCATTTGACACGCTTAACCATGGTATGCTACTTTCCATCCTACATTACATTAGTTTTTCCTGGGAATCGGTTGATTTTTTCAGAGCTTACTTGTCGGGACGTAGTCAGAGCGTTTGCTTAAATGGCCAGATGTCACCGTTGCGTTCTATCGTCTCTGACGTACCCCAGGGAAGCGTGTTAGGGCCGCTGCTTTATAGTATTTATTCGTTCAACATTATCAAATGGCTGAATCACTGCACCTACCATCTATATGCTGAGGATACCCAGCTGTATCACTCTTTTGCTCTTTCTGATGTACACAATGCAGTGCAGAATATTAATGCTGACTTACAATCTATTGCTCTCGTGTCCTCACATCATTCTTTGTTGATAAATCCTGCTAAGTCGTCGGTGTTGGTATTTGGAAGAGCTTGGTCTAGGGCCGCCGCCCTTCCACATATTCAAATTGTCTTGAATAATATTCCGCTGTCCATTTCTGAGTGTTCGCGCAATTTGGGGCTTTACCTTGATACACAGCTTCGGTTCAAGAAGCACATTTCTCAATTGATGCGATCGGCTTATTACAAGCTGAAAATTCTTTATGGTAGCAGAGAGTGCTTGTGTCGAGATGTAAGAGTACTATTGTGCGAGTCTCTTGTCCTGTCCCAATTCAATTTCTGCATTAATGTATACTACCCATGTTTGGATGCGGTTGACAGATTGCGCATACAGCGAGTGCAAAATGCATGCTTGAGACTTATATTCGGGATTCGGCGCTTTGAACACATATCTCACACACTAAAATGGGCTAATTGGCTTGATATGACAACTAAAGCAAATTTTCTCGCCACTACATTCTACTACAAGGTCATCCAATTCAATAAACCCACATATCTCCACCGCAAAATATTATTCAGGACTGACGTTCATAGTGTGAATGTGCGGTTCAGGGGTTTGCTCACGCCTCCCTCTCATCACCTGGAACTCTTTAAACGATCTTATGCGTACTGCATTGCCAAACTTTATAATGCAATTCCGGTTTTCCTGAGGGGGTTAAGTCCGCCATAATTCGCCACTAAACTTAAAAAATATTATCTGTCTTTCTGATCCGATATAGTGGATGCGTACCAACTTGCAACTACAACTATTTTTCTTTTTATTTTTCTCTAAGCTTGTGTGTATTGTGACTCGAATTTGGTTTTAGTTTTGTTAATTTACTTTAATTCAATTATCTTTTTTATGGTTCGGGAGTCAGAGCAGCTGCTCGTTTTGCTTGCAGCTGATCCCGTACCTTTTAGTGATATTGTAATTAGGTACAATTTCTAATTTTTGTTAATTATGTTGTAATTTATCGCCAATAAACAAAATTATTATTATTATTATTATTATTATTATTATAAATATATTCTAATTAATAATAAAAATATAGTCACTAAATCAGTTAAATTTGTTTACCTTTTACATCAAATTATTTCAATTTAATTGGATCAGGGTCAATCGGTGAGCTATTGTTTTTATTTTGCAAAATAATATGGTTTTGTCAGATAAAAAGTAAAGCAAAATGTTTTCGATTGTTTTAAATTACTTCTGATTCTATTCATAATCAAATATTACTTTGATATACGATTGCTCACATATGTGTATGTAGTAGATATATTACCCTGATAAGGGTTCTACATACTGCAGATATGTAAAATGAAAGAACTTTAATGCGATAGTTCTTATCAGAACTATTGTATAGACAATTAATAACAATAAAAGAGCTCTAGAGTTATCAGTATTATACATTAAATTCTTTACCGTCTGCTATTCTATCAGTAAGTGTATGAATACACTAAATTATTTATTAAATGTATAATGTACATACATACAAGGATAAGACAGCATTGTTTTAAAAATACATCTAAATACATGCTATTTCCAAATCTCTTACTATTTCTCTCGTATATGCGCCATGCTTTACCATAAGATGGATCTTAAATATGTGTGTTATTTCAGCAAAATCACAATGACGCCAGAGCTTAAAAGTCTTACTGTAGAATCGTGCAAATTTGTCATTGTGTGTCATTTCTGATTTTATGAGCTTTTGATCGCCTTTTGTAATGCAACACTTTCCAATTATCTACGAAATTTTTGAATAAATTATCATTTCAGTTAGTTTTACAATAGAGATAAATTTTTACCGAAAACGTAATAGTTCGAGTCAAATTCAGCGTAGTTTTTATCTTTTCGCCATTAAATTACATCTAAAAACTAATGTTACCAGTGTTAAGAAAAAAGTTATATAACTGTAGTCTAATTAAGTTATAACTGTGATTTAACACCACAAGGATAACAAATTATCCATAACTAAATAATTTATTGATTAGACGACGATAAAACATTTTAACGTTGTTAGACGAAGTTAACACCAAAGTTCCAATAGAGAGTCCAATAGATTGTACCTGTTTACTTTCCCCATAAGAATTTTTTTTTAGCGAAGCGGTAGTATTTCTGTTCTAACACAAATAAAGACTATTGTGAAAGCTTTGGTCGAGTGAAATGGATTCCTCATTTTATTTACACATTTTTGTAGATAACAGTAGCGGCTAGTATTGACATCAATCAGGTGACGCAAAGAAAAATTCCACCAATTTGGTTATGTATGATGTTAGTAATAGTAGCCTATGCATACGTATATTAAAGTCCTGGAAAATGTCTGAATCGCAGCGTTAGCTATATATTAAGTTAAACTTGCTGCAACCTCTAACGAAAATAAAAGAAGAATAATAGTGCATATCGTAAGCGTATTTTCCGTCTAGCGTCAGCGCAAAGGTAACGCAAAGCCTGCCTAAAAGTACCTATTTCCAATACCTCATCAACCATTGCGTGTTCAAGCGAGTATTAATTACTATACCTCTAGGATTCATATTATGGGCGATTTCCTTGCGGAGAAATAGAAGATTATCAAAAAACGACAGCCTTGCTTATTATTCAGTATGAATGATTATATTGTCATATTTTTTTAACTTTAAGATCGAGATATAAAGCAAGGATCCGCGAAAACGACTTTTAAATACTCATATGCACAACAGCAAGAGCCTATGTTTTCATGACTTATCATGAAAAAATAACTGCTTTGTGTATTTCCAATTCTTCTCTACATAGTTGACATAATGCTGAAAAAAAAATTGAGAGATTAAACTGCATTAAGAATAATCAGACCAAGCCAAATGCCGGCTTGTACTTACATATGTACACCTGAGAAATACTGCAGATAAACAGGATGCTAATACATCTGATCTAGCTCAAGTGGTAATTACCATCAACTTTTAGTGAGAGGCCTATCTGCATGCACAAATGAACTTAAAACGCTATAAATTATGAGCTACGGTGGAGTTTTACGACTTAAATTTGTAATTTCAAATGGAAATATATAAGGACTGCATTATTACCAAGACAAAAAACTTACGATTGCCAAGACAACTTAGCTAAAGTATTGCATCTCAAAGTAAAGATTTCGATGGGTATTTTAAACCAGGATTGTTTGTTTGGCGAGTTACAATTTTTTATGTAGATTGTCGATTTGTTCGATAAAGTAATGTGGGCAGAAATACCTACCCCAGAGCAAGATCCAATTTTCTAGCAGAGCGCTAAAGCAAATCACGGATAAGGCCGTCAGTTCAATTGCTCATTATCATGTATGAAAGATAGTTATTGCAGTAAGAAATATTCACAATTATTTTTAAAATATATCTAGATATGTTGTATGCCTATATACTCGTATGTATCTGACATTGATGATGCATAATATATTCTCGATTTTACTTTATTATACGATACATATTACTATGACTATTATTTACTATCGCTACCATTACACTCACTAAACCCACGTCAACAATAAAGGGATATTTAGGCATCCCCTCTTATTTTAAAACCTTGGTTGTTGGTATCATAATTCTTCCTAAAATTGTTATTATTTATTTTGCAAAGTTTCACTTAATTCTTTTAAATGACGATGAAACAAAAGTAATATATAGGTCTACAGTTTGTACTGTATAATTTTGATTTATGTTTTAAATAGATCACAAATACATATGTTTAAATTGTGCAAAATTCAAATCAAACAGTAATGTAAAACGTGTAATCATACGAACATAAACTATTTATAAATAGTATGTAACGTAAGCACTGAATTGAAGTCTATAAATATATTTATAACAGCATTATATAAAATTTACATTCATCTAATATATAACAGCTTCGTTATTATAATGAACAACGTCGGTAACTGAACTAAACAGGATGACAGAAATTATGTGTCAAGAGGAATATAATAATTGGCATCATTTTGCAATTTACGGGTCATGCACAAATATGTTTCTATATATACATCTGGCTAAAATGATCTAAATACGCATTGATAATTAAATTATTTGAATTGACGTATTTACTGCAGAATGAAGGTATTATTACTGAGGAGATAAGAAACATTTGACAAAATATGAAGCACAATTTTCTTTTGGTCTTATTACCTTTATCTTAAAATAACAGATATTAAATAAATTTCAATAGCTTGTAGCTTTAATCGTAAAAGAAAGCAAGTCACACTTTATTGTAATAAAAACATCATCCGAAATGTCTGATACAGATTAAAAAGGACTTTTGGAAATATGAGGACTTTCCAAAATTGTTTAATTTTATTGCAATTATTGTAAATATTAGGAGTGGACGAAGTATGGATACATCTTCCAGTACTCAATGCCATAACTTGTAACAATCCTCCAATACTTCAAATAATGAAAGCATTAATTCTAACATGTCGGAATTAATACCTAGAAATCGATACCAAAGAATCGATACCTAGAAATAAATACTTAGGAATCGATAACTGAGTATAGATACCAACCTATCAATTAGAAAGTATTGATACTGGTCTATAATTAACCGATACAAGTACTAACTCGTAGAATCGATACCAGGCACGGCATCGGTAGGTCGGTAAGTATCGATACCGTCATTCCTGTAATATCCAAGCCAAAAATCACGTTTCAAGAAACACAAAAAAATGATGATATTTAGATATTAGACAAAAAAGTATGGACCAATTTCAAGGAATTACAAGATTATCTATGGTTACTCTAAACACATTGTTACTAGTTTGGCAGTGAGCAATACAAGTGCCATTTTTTTAGTATCGTAATAATGATAGTTGTGTCTATCGAGCAAGCCATTACTATGAGAAATTGATTCATCATAGGTGAAGAATACATATGTAATATAGTCAGGTTCTTCGTCAACTTTGCAACATCATAAAAAAAAAATTTGCCTCAGTTAAAGTTTCTTCAATGCAAATTCTAGTTGGGTTGTAAAAATGATACTTGTGTAATAAAAAACTGACTGGTATTTTGACCGCAAATTCTAAAACTAAAAATTAAGAGAACATGTTTATTAGTAGATAACTTTACAAAATTCAATCTTGGTAACAGCAAAATTATAAGAAGAAGTACTCCACCAACATTTTCACAACGTGGTAAGCGCCATTATTTATTAGGGAATCCGGCAAGATAAACTGCTCCACATAAGTTAAGGATATATTTCAAAATCTGCTCAAGTTTTTAATTTTCAAATGTTTGTCTACCTATCCACCTACCTATGCAATACGGATAAATGTAGCACCACTATATTGCAAGTCGTAACCTGTGGAAAGTTCTTCTCTTTCAAACCCGTTCCAACGAATCAATTGCTTGTTTGGTTTACTTGTCACTTTTGTTGACTTATTGTGTAAATTCGGTATCAAAATTTTGTTCGTTGCTAATTCCCAATGCCTACACGTAAATTAACATCTGACGAAGCAAATAGAGCAATTGGTTTGCTACAGGGTGCTCAACGACAAAGTGACGTAGCAATTTTTTTTCAAGTTAGCTAAAGTGTAATTGAGTTTTTAAGAAACTGGATATGTTGAAGAAAGACCGCTCATTACCCCTGCTAAAGACCAATACGTCACCATTTCTGCACGCCGAAAACCTTTAAACTCATGTCGAATGTTGAGTAGGTGGCTCGCAGAAGCCACAGGAACATAAATATCAACTGAAACTGTCAAAATACGATTATGGGGTGTAAATTTACGGTCTAGACGACTTTTTGGAGGTGTATCATTGACTCGCGAACATAGGCGACAAAGATTAAAATGAGCAAAAGAGCGTGTCGATTGAACAGAAGAGTGGAGGTTGGTACTGTTCACTGATGACTAGATATGGTTGTTTTTGCAATAGTCGTCGAACGCGTGTCTGGACACAACCTTCGGTACCAAGACACCGGCGATCAGCACAAGAAGTTCACTCTTTCAGAGGAGACATTGTTTGTGTATGGGGAGGCATTTGTTATGATGGCCGTACCGACTTGCTGGCTATTCCGGGAAACATGAATTCAGAAGTATACTTAAATCTGGTGATCAACAACATTGTGCCAGAGTTTCATGCTGCTGCAGGTCCTGGCTTCCTTTTTTGGACGATAACGCTCGTTCACACAGATCCATGGCAGTTATGGATGTAATTAAAAACCAATTGAATTCCCCATTTAGCTATAGCTGCTCTATCGCCTAATGTAAATCCGATTTGAAATTAAGTTTATTAATCACTTTCACATAATTTTCATTTTTTCTTGTCTTTTTGTTTAAAATTTAGAAACTTTTTTTATAGTAAGAAACAAGCATTTAAAAACTAAATAAATAGCTTAAATTCTTAGCTTAAAATTTTTTGTCTTTTGAAAAATCACATTTTCCATAATATCGCTGACTTATGTGGAACAGTTTAATAACGTGTACCTACTATTCAGTTTCGTTGTGTATAAACGATGCATTATTGCATTCTACACGATCCTGACGGTAAAGCATTTCTTATTACAACAATTATATCTACAAGTATAACAGCTTACGGAGTCACTGCAACTAAGCACTCACCACACATAAAAAAATAACAACATACTGCCTTTTTCTCAAATAGTGTTTATTAATATCAGGTTAGAATTAATAAATTGTTTAAATTAAGTGCGCTAAAAGAGTGCTCTATCCGTTTACAATTCGCATAATAGCAATGTGGAAGTATGGAGCTCGAACAACAACAACTCTTTAAAAGTTAATAACTCCAAATAAACAAAGGAAATGATGAATTTTAGATTATTAAATGGTATTCTATTATGTACTAATACATATAAATTTTACTCAATATTCACTATAAGAGAGAGCTGAGTTTGCAATTCAGTACCAGGAATTTTACTACTAATAAACATATTAAAGAGATATCGCATATGAAGCTGGATTATTGATCTTTTGTAGTTAACTATTTCAACATTAAAAACGCACTGAAGTATGTTATTTTCCAAACCACAAGTTATACCTTACCTAACCGCACGCAGAGAAATATAATAATGATAAAATGTAGTTCAAACAGACTGTATTTGCCACAAGTACTATGTGCATAGTTTTACTACAACGCAGTAGTATTTTGGCAAATAAGACGAATATTCAGATCACAAACGTATTTTAAAATAAATAAAGAAAATTTGTTTGAATCAAAACGAAAATATTCCAGCACTAGAAATATATATTTGGCTAAAATAGTATACTTTCTTAATTCAAGAACATTTTTCTGTGCGTGCGTATTGCAACAATATTGAGACTAAACAGTATATGTAGTAGAATCTAAAATGAAACATACAGAATTTGCGGACTGTACTAAATCTTGTTAATCTAATCAGTGTAAATAGCAAAGATACAAAAACCATGGAAAATAGAAGGTTCGTGAAATGATCACTGATCACTATCTGTCTAGCGCAGTTTAATAGTTAGGAAGGTTCCATACTTCTTAAACTAACGAACTAAATCATAGCAAAAATTGCCACTAGCAAATAATTTCCTAGACATTCACGCATCAGTTACATATATGTACATATAGTTAAAAACCTGCTTCGACAGCCACTCGCCTGTTAAGTTACGCTGTTGAAAGGATATTTTGAAAGTTGAATTCGGAGCTACTTAATACTGTGTAATCCTGACAAACCCCTGTGATGGTGAACAGTGTATAAAACGGAAAATCCAGGTTTATGAAGTATATAATCATTAGATTTATACATGTTCAATTTACTAAATAGTTCAATCTGCATTCAATTGATATTAGAACAGATATCTATCAGACAAATTAAGTTTTATTTGAAACAAGAAATCCGCTAAACGCAGCACCGTCATAAATGCAGGCGATTTATGCATTAGTTTATCATTATCATATATGTACGTCTACCAAACGCAAGCATTACTTGTGTAGACTACCATTGCATACAAAAAATAAACACATCTGAAATGAGTATAAGAGACTATGTCCGAGTACCTTTACATTCACAATATTTGACATACGATATTGTCTGTGTGTTACATCAACACCACAATACTGTACTACATATATATCACTTGTATAGTCTGAATCTCGGTACAACCTACGCATTAATTTTTTAACCTACTTATTCGCTATGCTGAACAAATATTATGTCGCCGTTCGATGGTCCACATTGAAATTCTATATCAAAATTGAGATCTGTGCATCTAGTATTCAAAAAGCCTTAAACGATAACCATAAACAAAGATTGTGTGTACCGCCATTTCCGTTCACAGAAGTATAGATAGTTAAAATTTCATAAAACAGGCGCTTATCAAATCATGGTTGATAAGAATAAGAAATTAATTTTTCTACCACATACTTCTACACCGACTAATTTGTTTAAACAATTGGCAGATTTACGAAATTAGCTTATGAAATTTAAAAACAGAATTACAAGGTTCACAATAATCCTATCAGTATTTGCTGGTTTATATTGGAGTAATAAATTAATTGAATTATAATGATCACAAAAGTATGGTAATGTTATATGAAATAGTACTTCAAAACTGAATATGTTCGGCCAAAAGAAAAGGATTTTTGTATATGTCTATCAAAAGTTAATACAACAATAGAGCTTTCGCATGACATAGGTACTTGACAATCATGTAAGAAGAGCTTTTATTCGTAAACACCGGGTAAAGAAAACATAAATATTGGCAAAGAAGTACTCCATAGTTAGTTATAAACATGCACTGCATTAATTCGCTAAAAATTTAATTTTAGTTTTATACTACCATGATTATCAACTACTTTTTGTTTTGAGAAGAAACATGAAATTTCATTATCTTTATCCTTGAACTGTTCTGAACGTCTTTTTCGCAATACTACAATTGTTTATATTTCGTCAAGGCAAGTATGACAAGTTCAACAATAGCAAAATACTACAGAACGAGAGCAACCTCAAAACTATTCAACCTTTAAGCATTCATAATTATAATTTATTATAATTATTATATAACATAGTCATATTTTACGACACTAAGATGTGTGACGCAAATTATGCATAAAGAACTCTATCTTGCAGTATATAGAAATTGCTATTGTCATCAATGCTATATCATAAATATTGAAATGAAATATACCTACATCGTATTTCTGAGTTTTATCACTGTCGTTATCTTGATTACTTTGTCTTAGAAACGTCATAATTTACACACGATATAAATATCATAGTATTTTTATACGTTACTAAATAAGTTTCTCATAGCGGAAAGTTTTTAGACATTACTGATAATAAACTCATTCAAAATTAATACCAATTAAACCGGTATAAAATATGATCATTCCTGGTATGGATATGTTGTAGGGTGCTCTGTATTCGTTATTTCCGGAAAAGTGATTCCCCAGAAATTAATTATTTTATGAAAATAGTCAAACACATAAGTACAAGCAGTTAATTTATATGTATATTTTACATAAATATAATACGGATATAGTTCAATGTCTTAACAAGTTAGTAATTAGTGATGTGTCTGGATTGCGAGGAACTCAATTCAGAACCAACAGTAACTTTTTATGAAAATGAAGAACATCCAAATATTTAGGGATTATGCTAAAAAAAATTATTGCTTTCCAACCATACATGTTGTTGTAATGCTCTTTGTAATGTATATAAAACATAATAATGTTTACATTAACAAATAATAAATTTTTAGTTTATAATAAATTATCACTATTCCTAAAGTATTATAAAATACGTTAAAACATGTGTTTTATAAACGATATTAGGTATATTGTATATATTCAGTTGTTATCAATACACAGATAGTTCGTAGTATACAATATTAAACATACATAAATATATAAAATTTCTTGGCGATTTCAATGCTATGACAGCACGGATGATTTAGTTAGTACCTAACATATATGTTCTCAGACTTGAATTGAGTACAAGAACTTATAAGAAAATAAAGAACGCTAACGCTTCGAGTAGTTAATTTCTTCTATAAACATTCTGTCTGGGCAGAACATACAGACATATAAATAAATTTATGACTCAATAATAATGATAAAATTAGAAACTATGTTTCGGTTTTTTCTTCTAAATTAGATAAAGCTTTTGTATTATTCGGATATAGCATAGTCATAATAATGATAATTATTTTGTCGAATACATAGGTATAACATAAGTAGGTACCTACAATAATTAATATACTTAGTATTATACCTGACACATACTATTGTGAATCAAGAGAGTAAACGTTATAAGAAGTCGATTATTCTTTTTAAACATTTTTCTAAATTAGACCGTAATCATTCATATAGTATATTGTTGGAACTGTCGGGTAAATGAACATTTTCAATTGTTCATGCACTGCCAAAATAAATACATACTTACATTGTAACGTCTTTCGAACTTACACGATTCGTATATGTATGTATATATAGTAAACTAAACTAGTAACATCTTCCCTTAAGTTTGTACACAGCATTAAACGCATACATCAAGATTCGTTATAATCTATACTAAAATGCACAAAATAATTCGTTTATTAGAGTTTTTTGATATTTGCATCTTTTAAAAAGCCGTAAGGAAGACACTAATTTTTCGAATTACTGTACCCCATCAGTCTGCTAAATTGGGAGGAGTGTTGGATCTACAACGTATTATTGCGTTCAATGTTACACACACAACTGTAAATACATATGTATATCCAGCGTATGCTACTAAGACTAAGATTGTATATTGAATTCAGAATTATACAGCAAATTAATTCAAGTAAATAAGAAACTAATATCACTGAAAATATGTATAAAAGAATTTATCGTATACAACGAATGTTCAAACTTTAAGCACGTCTTTGTACTAAGAAATCAGTGTTTTATTTATACGAATGACACCTAGTCCTGCACAAGAAAAATAATGTTTCAGAAATTCAGACTTTCCTTACAAATAAAAATAAAGATCATAACAACATTATACGATACAATTAGTTTCGTAAGCTTAAATATTTTTATAGTTTTGTATACGTAATTGATTTATATTATATGATATAAAATTTGTAGTTAATTGAAACATAAAATTAGTTACTCATTCTCATATGTATATAATTCCTTCCTTAATTCATCCCAACAAATTCAATAGTACACTATTTAATCACGTTATTTAAACCCATTTGCATACGTATTATTGTAAGCATAAAAAATATTACAATTACTGAAGGTCGACGGATGAATAGCCATCACCCCAACGCATTTTTTTAAAGGTAATCAGAAACATATCATTGCTTCCGTTTAAATTAACATTAAATTTGTTTGTTAACTACGTCGGTGAATACTCCTTAATCGAACACATTTTATAATTTAATATCTTAGAAAAATAATAATAACTCTGACATTCTGAGGACATTTAAAAAAATTAAGAGAAATTCAAAACTAGGTACTCTTGAAAGGTTTCTCTCTACGAAATTGCTGTATATTTTGGTAAGAAATGGATGGCTAGGTTCTTGATTGAAATTGGACTAACTTAATTCAGTCTAATATGTACTTCAACATCAGTAAAGATAAAAAAGTGAGACATTTATTAAATTAATCACGAAATAATTATAACTTAATCTTTAATTGTAAATCTCCGCATAATACATGCGTAAGACTATTAATTTATCCATAAAGAAGAACTTCGATATTAGTATTACTGGGTATGTGTGACAAGAAAAACGTCTGAATTATACACATTTAATTAGAGCCGCTCCAAATTTTATTTCAAATTTTAAATCAAATCAGTCCCTGCAAATACGCCATTTCGTTGGTCAGAAATATATTTTTATCTATACGGCTTATACTTTTATCTCCATTATTTGTTTTATTACGAATATGAATATAATTTCATTTATAATTTTATTGTAAATTTTTAGTTAGAAATGTATGTAGACAACTACAAATATTTAATAAATTAGGGGAATAACAAGTGTTAACAACATTAAATAAACCATAATTTAATATTCAAATATATAGTTCACATTATTTATATTTGTAAATATTCATACCCAAAGCAGGTGTTAGCTAAAATCACCCCCACTCTTTTTTGTGCTATGCCGAGCTTCAATTTGCTATTAACTATATTTAGATAGAAAGGGGAAGAGGGGAGAATGAATATAGTTACGAGCGCCAACTGCCTGCGTGTTATTCAATCGTTGACTACAGTATAGTTTGTGAAGTGTTTACAAGATGGCCAACATTTCTAGGAAAAACGAAACTTTAGTACCCCTACAGGGGTATGGTAATGTAAGTTTAAATCAATAATTACTGTTTTTGGAATTAAAACGCAAGCAATATTATTTTATTGCTTTTATTAAATTTTAAAGTAATACGCACTTAATTTTAATATTTTTATAAACTACTATAAAATAAACTAATAATAATATAAAATTTAAGAAATGATATATAGTCATAAATGTAGAAAAATTTAGAAATTCGTTCTTTGATTTTTTAAAATTATTAGTAGACTTTTAAAAGTAAAATACTATTAGGCAATTAAATATTGCATTTGCATTGGAACTTCTAGAACATGATGTATATTGTTAAATACTGTTTTGAGTTTTTTTTGTACTTAATTTTTTTTTATATTGCTAAAGACTAACCGGCGGGCGCCTAAAAGTACAATAAGGAGTCACGCAGTCGTATCGTGCAATAAATACAACGAGGCAATTCTAGAAACGATATTCAGGTTACGTAGTCACAGTTTAAGTTCGCGTTTGTCCCTTATTGATTGTTTTCAAAACATAAAAGTAAATACTTCCGCGTGTGGGTCCACCAAGACGCATAGATTTTGCAGTTTTATTTATAATCGTAGCAAACATTTCTATAGCAGACACGAAAATAAACAGATGTCGCCCAATACATCAAATATTCGCGATTTCTCCATTTTCCTCTAGAATTGCAAAGGAGAGTGCATAAGAACTAGCGAATATCTGATCTTTATGACCGGCTTGGTCTAGTGGTGCACAACTTTCGTCCGCTAACCGTTATTACCGCTGGTACTTTTCCACTCACGCTACTGAATAACGTATTGTGAAAAGTAAACCGCAGAAGCGCTATTCACTTTGAATAGACCGAAATAATCATCAGCACTTAAAAATATTAATAAATAGCGTATAACACGTTTCGTACAAGAAAAGAATTAAAGTAAACATTCGTGCGGTAACAAGGAAATGTAAATATTTTGCATCTGCTGAAAATTAAAATCAGATATAGGTTTATTTAACCTCAATTTCCATACTACTCTAAATATAACTTATTCTTAATTAACTATATATAACACACAGAAAATTTCTTAGCAGAAGGATTAAGTACATACATATAACGAAAAAATAGCTAAGCATGAATTCAAACTTTCAATTTCAATATACACTAACAATATGTATGTAATGGTTTTATCTATATTCTACATCAAAGAGGAAAATATGACGCAAAACTGGAATTTTCAGTACTACGTTACATTTCTGACATGAAAAATCTGTACTGCAAATCGATTATTATCAATACAGTCGCGCCATCTATCAACGATTAGTTACACTAAAACATTAAACAAGTAATGAGTCATGTCTAGGCAAAATAATTACATTTTTTTATTCTCGCAAAAATTTATACCTACGGTGTACATTTATTTATATCAACTTAGGTATTAATAATAATGTATTAGAAATATTTCCTTCTACTCAGTAATATATATTTTTTTGTTTTTGCCAAAGTAACAGAACCGCAATATATTAATATTTTTATTTTAATTATTCACCTGGCTCATCAATTTTTCTCGGAAGGTGTCATGCAATTTTTTGCTTTTTCGATGAGTTTAAAAATATTTTAAAATTTAAGTTCAACTGCTTTCTTCTGAATATATTTTTTCTTTTCAAGCTAATGAACATATATTTCTTTGAACATACATTCCCGTAAATTTGCGACAATCATGTTACATCAAACTTTCTGGTAAACTGTGCCGTACCTTAAAACGCAAGACTTTAGAAACATATAATTCTATCATGAGTGCTATGCGTTTGACGTCCTTTCGTCATGGATAAAGAACAGAGTAAAGCGATTTTTTATTGCAGTTAACAGTCAGTTTCGCAACCCCTATATTCCCTTCCAAATTGTGCTGATTAACAGAAATAGCTAACAATAAACTACAAATGGCCTTTAAAGTTATTTGCTTGCCGAAACGATCAGCTAGAACTGTTGAATAATGTTTTTTTGAACATTTTTAACAATTTCTTTCGAGCAGGATAATGGCGGCACTAACATTAAGTTAAAATCAAAATAATCAAAAATACTACGTTAAAAAGTGTTAATACAAGTAATTTGACAATGACATTTCATTTTACTTTTTTTATCTTCCCATTTGATTTTATTTTATGCCTAATATAAATTAGGATACGTAGTTAATTAAAAATAGTTATTAGGTTTGAAATAACTTTTACCTAATGGATTTAGTTTTAGTAATTAGCTATACTAAAAATGTTGTAAGCAACCATCATAAGCATATACAATACTTCCTAAAATGTCGCTCACAATCAAAATATAGATATTAGTCCCGGCAGCTTTTAACTTAAATATCTATTCATTTATTGTAGCTAGATTCTACTTACATGCATTTGATACAAGTAACAAGTAATCAATGTATAAAAAACATACATACATGTGGTAATGATTATTCTGCAAATCATGTTTATAACAATTACTATAAAAACGTTAGTCTGTTTCAAAATCAATATTTCTCACCACGAATTATATTAATCTTAGTGCTACTAAAACGGATGTCAATGAAAAAATTACATAAAACTTGCGAAAGAGATTACGATGATATATCTTAACGAAAGAGGAGCATTTATTTTGAAAGTATAGGTACATCACATATATATTTTCGCTAATAATTATTTTTAATGTTTGTTTCAGAGACCCCAGCTTATACCCCAGTTTGACCAGAAAAAGACTGGTGTAAGCACAGACTCAATAATGACTAAGTAAGTACTATAACTTCAGTCTTCAAGTAATTACAATTCATTCATCGAACACCACAAAGCTTCTTTTCCGAAGGTATTGACTTTTATAATTGCTAAATTAGTTTCAAATTATTTGAGAACGGGTAATTTGCACATTTTATTGTTATATCGTTTATGACTTTTATTGTTCTTTAAAAAAATTAATTTGTATAGAATTTAGTAGTACTGGTGATTGGACATTTTTTTAAAGAAATAACCATGTATATTTGTTGATAATTGCTGTAGTCTTTAGTTAGCTTACACTTATCCTTTTCTCCTTTTTTTGTTTTCTTTCCAACTGCTGCAGTTTTTGCATCGCGCAAGATCATGTTAATGTTTCTAATCGGGCTGTTTCTAATTATAGCTAATTAGTCACATTTGATAATTATCATTACATTTATACATGGTTTGACGATAGTGTTGTTGTGATTATATTCTGTAAGTCTTTCATAAGATTATTGGCATATACCGGAGCTGCAGAAGTGCTGTTGCCGCAACCTGTTGCGCTGCATGTGCTGAAGAGCTGCGGAAATTGAGGACGATCAACGGTACAATATTATATTTAAGATTATTTCATTCACCAATTTGAGTTTCCCCTAAATTCAAACTACGTAATACTGTTTAATTCATTTTCATACTTTTCTCATTTTTTGAGCATCTCATTTTTGTGATTTTGTTAATATTGCCTATTAATACATATTTGTGCTACAATTTTTCACTGATCATAAAATTGATATTAATAAGTGACGAATTTCGTGCTAACAAGAATAGGTATTACTTGCTTCCAATTGTCAATTATAGAATTTATTTTAATTCACCTAAAATAGATTCAGTTGAGTTATCGATCGAAGAAGTTTGGCAATATTCTTCTAAATTTTATAACTGATAACACAATATTAATGTATCACAAGCATAATTCAATTTAATAAGTGTTAATTGTGCATAAATAGGCAATTTTCTACTTAACAATTAACTCACTCCATACTAATATGATAATCAATCAATATATCGGTTCTAATATTAAATTATTGCAGTTATAAAAGCGAAAAAAATGAAGTACCCGTTACGCTTGCTAATGGATCAACTGTCCCTCTAGTAGCACCACCTAGTAAGGGAGATGAAGAATTAGGAGAATACAATCCTTTTGAACACCGGAAACTAGATCATCCTACCTCGTAAGCAATCTTATAAACATTTCACAGAATTTTTCTGTAAAACATGTTTTGTTTTCAGTGATTTGGACACTCTGATCCATCTTCTAAAGGGTAGTTTAGGTAGTGGTATTTTAGCAATGCCGCTAGCTTATGCCAACGCAGGTTTAGGTTTTGGTTTGTTCGCTACCTGTGCTGTGGGTTTCATATGCACCTACTGCGTGCATATACTGGTGAGAAGCGCCCACACTTTATGTAAAAGAACAAGAGTACCATCTCTCGGCTATGCTGAAGTTGGTGAAGCTGCTTTTCTAGCTGGTCCCGAGGGCTTACATAAATGGTCCCGCTTTGCAAAAGCAATGATAAACTTGTTTCTTGTCGTTGATCTCTTAGGTTGCTGTTGCGTATATATAGTATTCGTTTCAAAAAATATCAAACAAGTTGTTGATTATCATTCTGAAAGTGATATCGATTTGAGATGGTATATGGCTGCATTACTTCCATTACTAATTCCCTTAAATCTCATTAGAAACTTGAAATATTTGTCACCATTTTCTATGATTGCCAATATATTAGTAGCAACTGGTATGGGCATAACCTTTTATTATATATTTTCCGACATGCCATCGGTTTCTACTAGACCTACCATAGTTTCGGTTGAAAAGTGGCCGATGTTCTTCGGCACAGCTATCTTTGCATTGGAAGGTATTGGCGTTGTTATGCCTCTCGAAAACAATATGAAAACCCCAACACACTTTATCGGTTGCCCTGGAGTTTTAAATACAGGAATGTTCTTTGTTGTCTCATTATATGCATCTGTTGGATTTTTCGGATTCTTAAAATATGGAAATGAAACCGAAGGAAGTATTACTCTAAATCTTCCGCAACATGAAGTGTAAGTTTCTAAATGCTCACATTTTCTGAATGTCCTAAATTTACTAATATACAATTTTATATTGCAGATTAGCGCAGTGTGTCAAAGTTATGATTGCAGTTGCCATCTTCCTAACATACCTTCTTCAATTTTACGTGCCAATGGAAATCATTTGGAAAAATTTAAAGCAACACTTTGGTGCCAGAAAAACCATATCAGAATACCTAATCCGCAGCGCAATTGTTATAGGAACTGTTTGTGTCGCCATAGCGATTCCGAATTTAGGAGGTTTTATTTCATTGGTTGGTGCTGTTTGTTTATCCACACTTGGACTGATCTTTCCCGCAGTTATCGATTTAGTAACATTTTACGAAGAACCTGGTCTTGGAAGACTTAACTGGAGGCTTTGGAAGAATGCGCTACTGATAGTATTTGGCTTGGTTGGTTTTCTAACCGGATCATATGTCAGTATAGTAGAAATTGCAAATGGAGCATAGTGCGTGTTTGCTGACAATTTGAGCAACCCATAGTTGTCTCTTGACTGTAAGTTCAATCTGTGATCTTTTCGACAGGTAGAACGATAAGTAGTATTAGAAAAATCCTTTTTGTAATGAATCTTTATCAGTCCGGAAGAATTGTGATTAAAAATGAATGTGAAATTATATAGGTCCTTTTATATTGATTCATATATAGCAAAAATTAGACTAATAACATAGATGCTCAATTGTCAACAAGCGCCGGCTATATAGACATAATTTATTAGTTCCAGTGGAACTGTGTGGCAGTGCCTTATTTCCACAGTCCTATCTGTTTGTCTTTATTGACACTTAACTGGACAGAAAAAAATATTCATATAGAAACAATCATTGGAAAACTTAAACCATTTTTAATTAATAATATCCAAAAACAAAAACAATTGGTTCTAAATGAATATTTTCTAATACCAGAATTTTGTAACAAATCAATTAGAAAAATGGCAATACATTGTAAAATTCTGGCTGAAGGTACAGCACGTATAGTTGTTTTAGTGTGCAGGTGTGATTTTAATTTTATATTGTTCCTGATCATTTTAGTTTATATTCTAGACATGTCATCAGCAGTTTGCACACACTGACAATTAAAGTTCCTTATATTTTTACAAGATCTGCATGGCATTTGTATATATAGGGTTTGTATGGAGAAAGAAATGAAAGGCAAATTACGAATTAATTAATATTAATTATTTATTTTGTTTGATATTTAGACATTTCTAGTTGTTATTTTTTTTTATAAAAAACGCTTCATAAGAAGCAAATTTTGGAAATTGTTAAAACGACATTAACTTTATATTGTTAATAAAAATGTTTTAGCAGAAATATGACATTTTATTTACTTCTGTGCGTATTAGATCGCGGCTAGTGCGCATTTTGAATAGGCATACAATGAATATAATTGATAAATAATAATCTAATACTAACAGTCGGCAATGAGATATAGTCAAATAAACGTTAGACATCACAATTTTAATAATTTACGTTACTAAATAAAAACAACTTCGTTAATTTTGGCATAAATACAATTGCAAATGGAACATAACAAGTGAGCAACATTTCTATACTAAATAATACGCCATCAGCGCGCGCTAAAGCTGAAAATATTAAATTTGATGCAGATGATAAATTGTAGTTATATGTGGATGAGACTACAAACTAAAAAGATCCTATTGTCATTCGTATACATAAATGAATTATTTATTCACTCAATGCGCGTGTTTCTTACTTAAATCTCTTAAGCGAATTCACGAAAACATTATACCAAATTCTTACGTCGAGAAGAATGGTTATAAGCAGTGTTTTATTTTGAATATTTTCAGCAAGTAGACATTTAGACAATTTCATCCAAAGAAACAACTGCTATTAAAAAGTCTAAATAAACTGCAAGTTATTGAAATTTTTTACGATTTATAAATTATTCACAACAATATTACAAACCAAGTATGTAGCTGATAAAGTTCATGTATTAATTCATTTACAAGGAGGACATAGTATTTGAGAAATGCGGTTAAATAAAACCATCGTGATGAAGGTTAAGAAACAATAATAAAGTTAATATGTTCCGGTATGATCTGATATTTGATTTTTGTGACAAATAGCTTAAGCTAAAGTTCGTCTTACAATAATAAAATTTCAAATTTTTGACATTATATGAAATTTAAGGTTGTACTACATTTATCTGGCCACGACTGTACATATTCCATCAACAAAATTATACTTACACAGCAGTTTCATATATGACGATGAAGTGAGCTAAATGCTACATAAAACACCTAATGAAGAGCGGAGAGCTAACAGTTACGTTCTTACATAATATTCATTATTATGCATCCTTCTAAATATTTTGATAGCTACTTTCGTTCAATAGAACATAAACTTAACTGAGTTATACCTACTTTATAGTTTATATTTAGATAACCCACACAAAATGTATTTCTTAGATCTTTCATGTCGCTATATTATCAAATAAAATTTATCTGTGTTTATTCTCTATTAAACATTAATCCTTATGTTTTATTTTTCATCTTATTAAAAGTTACCTACTTTAAAAAATATGTATATTTAAATATTTTATCGATGTGCGTATACAGTAATTCATAAATAATATCCGGTTGTTTGGTTTTGTATCTAAACGTGATTGCTAATGAATGGTTGTTTCTATTGTCACCAAATTCCAATGTATTGCGGAAAGTGTAGATTTTCCTCATTTTTAGAGTATCATAGATTTCTTAATGCGTAAAAATAATGAAGTAATTATAAATTCTATAAAACTATAACGGCATTATAAGTAGTTCCTGCTAAACAAAAGATGAAACAGCAGTAGTAAATAAATTAGTATAAATTACTTGACAAAGTAAGCTTTCCTTAAGAAAGCGTTTAAGTACAGTAGAAGGCGCTATTCGACAATAATTATTAGGGGAAGATCAGGTAAGTTCGGCATGTCGGCCATTAATACCGTTAGAACGCATCGACTTTGAAGATTGTGGCAAGTGTGGATAATTTTGTGTATTTGGGCCATCTGATGTAAGTACCACTCTTCAGTATATCTAATTTTTCACCCTAGTGTGTTGTAAATATAGTGATTTGTAATTTTTATGACGTTAGTTAGTTGCTTGTTTACAAGTTTGCTATGATGAACGGTAAGTACCTACAGTCCTATGTACAAACGTTATTTGCAACTTTGCTTCCCGACCGCAAATCAGCAGAGTCTTCCGAACTTGCTCGGCAGATTTATAAATTACAATAATTGATGCTTTTATGTTTGTTTTTTAGATAAATGGTGCATAAGTACAAAAGAAAGAGATACGCTGCGTATAACGACGAAACTCTAAGGCAAGCTGTTTTAGAGTTTCAAAATTCGGAACTGAAAAATTTATCTACATTGTCCAAAAAATATGGAATTCCAAGGACAACTTTACAATATTGGCGGGAAAAAAAGTCCCAAATGTTCACTCCAAAGGTCGTTTTAAGCCTGTTGTTAATTTGGATATGGAACAAGAGCTGCGAAAACACATTGTGACATTGCAGAAAATGTTTTATGGAATATCTCCAGTGGACATAAGAAGGTTAGCCTTCCAATTTGCCGTCGTCATTAAAATACTGCATCCTTTTAACACAGAAAGGAAGCTAGCAGGAAAGGACTGGCTAAAATCCTTTATGGAAAAGAACAGTTTAAGTCTGAGGAGCCCGCAGGCTACCAGTATGGCTAGGGTAGCTGGTTTCAGAAAAATCAAAGTGACCAGATTTTTCGCTTTTCTTAAAGATGTTCTAGAGAAGCATCACTTTCCTCCATCTTGTGTTCCAGTAACGGATATATCTCCCTTGCCACAAGCAAGATCTTCATCCAAATCAAAAGGCCGAAAAGAGGAAAAGTCTCCATACAAAGAGGAACTCGAAGATAAATTAATAAATAAAGAAGCCAAATCAAAAAGAGAAAAACTTAAGCGGATAATAGGTGATGAAACTTTTACCTCAAAATAGAAAACTAAAGAAAAGAAAAAGCAGAAGACAGCGGCGCCTGTAGATGCTGAAGACAGTGAGAGTTTATGCTTATACTGCAATGGAGTATATGGAGAAACTCAAGATGAATGGATTCAGTGCGATATGTGTAAGAAATGAGCCCATGAAGACTGTACAGACTATGTATGCTGGTAAAGCAGGTGTTGTTTGTTTGCGATGTGTGCCGCAATTAGATATACAGGGCGCCCACCTAGTACGCGGAAGTCCAATATCTTGGTTGATAACAGAGATACTTGAAACTTCTTTATTTCACGTGTCTAGTTTTCTCAAGATCTACAAACCTAAAATAATGCCGATTATACAGGGTTTTTTTAGATACAAACCTATATTTTTATCATTTATTTTGAATCTACATGACAAATAAAAGGGACTTTATGTATGGTATTCATATGAAAAAACTGACGGTCTTTGAGATATTTGACTTACTATGTTTTTCTAGTAAATTTTTATCAATTACAATATCGCAAATTTTGCGGTTACGCTGATTAACAGAAAAGCTATTTTTAGAACAAATGTTAGGCAATAATGGTTCTTCAAAACACCATGTCAGAAACTGACCTGCAGTATAAGAGGTGCCCAGAAAATGTTGTCAAATTTGACGAAGCAAAATATTGATCACTAAAACGCAGAATTAAATATTCTACAATTTTGCTATAGCGTTCCCTATACCTAAGTTCAACATTTTAGGTAAAAACCGCAGTATTATAGTAAAAAGTAAAATTAATTTCTTTTTTTCAAATTACTTCAAATTTACTCCATAAAAAAAACTTCAAAAATTAAAAAGACAATTAAAAACATTGTTCAAAGTATTTCCTGTGCAAAAAATAATCCAACCAGTTTATAATAAGTTTTATTATTATTAGGTCCTTATGTATAATATCTATCTTTATCCATTTTGCAGTAGTTCTTTTATTGATGTAGGCTTGTTTCTACAGAAACTGAAACATCTTTGCGAAATCGTATTGAACTCGAATATTTCTCTAGGCCAGTCAGGTAATTATTATAAACTTAATAAAAACCCAAAAAAATTAAAGAGATTGTTTGAAGAAATGAATGTTGGAGATCGTTCTTTTCTCGACAAACACAATTTAACTAAAAAATTGGATTTTTTTGGCAAAATTAGTTACATATACTGCTAATACACAATCCCTCAGATATTAATAATCGACACTAGTTTAAGCATGATGATGCTCCTTTGCATTTCACATTATGGGCAGTCTTATTGTTCATGAATTTGATATTTACTCTTCACAATAATTACTATTTCAGGTTAAGCAATTGTTTAGTTAAATTGGGGCTTTTATTAAGCTTATAATAATTACTTGAATGGCCTACAAAAATATTCGCGTTCAATACGATTTCACAACAAATAGTAATGCAAAGATGTTTCAGTTTCTGTAGAAACAAGCCCTACATCAATAAAAGAACTACTGCAAACTGGATAAAGATATTATACATAAGAACCTAATGATAATAAAACTTATTATAAACTTGTTGGACTATTTTTTGCACAGGGAACACTTGAACAATTTTTTTAATTGTATTTTTAATTTTTTAAGTTTTTTTTTTTGATGAAGTAAATTTGAAGTAATGCATAGATTTACTCAGTTTTTACTGCAATACTGGGTTTTTTAGGTCAGTTTCTGACATGGTGTTTTGAAAAACCATTATTGCCTAACATTTGGTCTAAAAATAGCTTTTCTGTTAATTAGCGTAACCGCAAAATTTTCAATATTGTAATTGACAAAAATTTACTAGCAATACATAGTAAGCCAAATATCTCAAAGACCGTCAGTTTTTTCATATGAATACTATACATAAAGGCCCCTTTATTTTTCATGTACCTATATTGAAAATAAATTATAAAAAATACAGGTTTGTATTCAAAAAAACAAAGTTGGTGCCTGTGCAGAGGAAATGGAATAGCCTGTATAATCGGCATTATTTTAGGTTTGTAGATCTTGAGAAAACTAGACACGTGAAATAAAGAAACATTCAATTATCTCTCTTATCAACCAAGATATTGGACGCGTACTACGTAAGCACCTGTATAATGTATATGAAGTAACATACACTGTCGGCCCCGAGAGAGCTTGAATCCTACTAGTAGGTATTGTAAAATATCGACATAGTTGCCACAGCGTTATACTATATACATATGAACAGCTAGTACAACGTACGAGACAAGGAGCCATTGTCTACTGGTGTCACTTTGATGTTTGACGGAGGTTGCATGTTGTCCAAAAAAAAGCATGGCGCATAAATTGCGTGAAAAATTCGACACATTAAGTAAAGGAATTAGGTACTATTGTGTATTTAATTAAACATTGCGAAATGTCTTAATAACCTATTAAGATTAATATTCGCAAGTAAACGAAAGAATTATAAAGCAGATTAGAAAAAAGGACAATACTATATTCAGAGGCAGCAATTTATTAGAATACGCTTTTAATAATGCAAAATCAAAGCAGAAAGCTTAAGTAGCACACGAAACAAAAAATGGATATGTTATTACATTATTGTATTAAAGATATCAAGATAATGAGTCTAATAATAATGGATTTCAAAAATAGTAGAAAATAATAGTGTAAATTAAATTTTTAAATTCTAACAAAGAAAAGTTTTAAAGTAAGACTTGAATAACGCCAACATAAAATATTTTAATACGATATCTCTAACTGCAAACCAATGCTGTTACGAGCATGCTAAGCTAGTAGTAGCATGGTATAGTATCTAGGTATCTAGCCAGTAGCATCACTCGCTAAAAATTCGTGTTCTTACCCCTACCTTGAACGATGTGTCAAAGCCGGTGCGCATTAGTAATGTACACTGTTGCTCTTTATTAATACGAGTGCAAATGACCATTGCGCATTTATTCCCTGCGCAAATGACCATTGCGCATTTATTCCCCGCCTGTATATTCGCTAGAGGCGAAAACCTTCTGAGTGAGTCACGCCTCTAGCGTGGTTGACACGTCGAGTTCCCGTGACCTTCTGGCGCCCCTCACCTAGTTTTGCTCCTGAAGAAGCCACTTACATTAGTGGCGAAACGTCGAGTTTGAGTAAGTTGTATATATATTTTTGTATTTTCTTTTCATTTTGTTTTATTTTATTTTATATTGTATATATGTACTTTACTATGACGCGGTCAAAACCCGGAAGCTCACTTCCTAAACAGATCCTTCACAACTGCCTATATTTACGTAGAAGAGTCTGAAATTCTTAGATTTAGGGAATATTAAAACATTCTGAGAAACCAGATCCGTGAGTGTACCCACTGAATTGTATATAGGATATGTAAGAGATACATACCTACAATTCTATTTTATTTGTACATTTTTAATAAAAACACATCTATTTACTTTATTATATTTAAAACAGTAAAAAAGAAAAAATACATATTTGAACAGAATATTCACCAATATTTCTTAAGAGTATCAACTAATGCAAGAGGTTTTGTGGCAGATGGAAACCTCTCCACAGGTTGTCCCTCTTGATCTATTATAAATTTAGTAAAATTCCATTTGATAGTTTTTCCTCCTTTTTCCGCTGGTATTTTATCTTTCAAGTAGTTCCACAATGGATGTGCTTTAGGTCCATTAACATTAATTTTTTCAAACATATCAAATGTAACATTTTTATTTTCTGCGAATTTGCATATCTTTTCAGAATCCCCAGGTTCTTGTCCTCCAAACTGATTACAAGGAAATGCCAAAATACGCAAACCCTTGCTGTTTGAATATTCATCATATATTTTTACAAATTGTTCATAATTACTCTTAGTATGTCCACATCGGGATGCAACATTTACAATTATACACACATGACCTTGGTACTTTTCCAATGAAACTTCGTTGCCCTTTATATCTTTAGCAGTAAAATCATATATACTATTTGCAGTTTTCCAATCGTCAGTTGTTTTCGACATATTTTGAATGCAATAGTTGACTAACAGACTTTGGTTATTATTTAGGTTATGTTTACTAGAATAACATTTAACTTTAAAAATTATAGGTTTGTTCGTTACGTTACTACGTGCACCAAGGAGCATTTCATTATACTTGCTTTACACCACTCATAGTACACCAGTGTAGAATAGTTTGAAACTACGGAATAGACACACTCGCGCAACGAACTTGGCGTCTCTCTGACCTTTAATATTAGTATGCATTAAAATAAGATAGCAATCTTTCAAAGTGCAATAAGTCTTACAGGCAAAACGAACTACTCATGTGAATTTAAAAATCAGATTACCACAACTTGTCATTGTTGCCAACTAACATTTGTCGCAATGATGTATCGGGCGCCATTAGCAGAAGCAATCAACCAAGCTACCGACTACCGATACTTCGACAACTGCAACGCGCAAAGTTACTTCAAATATTAAACACATATAACAAAAGTTGTTAGATTCAGATTTGTGATATTAAATCAACCTTAATTGTAGCAGCATAGCACATATTGATAAATACTTACTACTTTTCAATTTACTATAAATTGCTTGCGTATCCTTTATTTTATATTTGTTGTTCTGGAATTCGTACACATGCATTACATACCCTATATTTGTCAACATGTTGAGAAAATATCGGGAGCAATGCGAAGTGTAGTGGTAGCATAAAAATCCCTGGTTCGCTTGATTTTTACCACACAAATCATACTATTCTACAGTTAGCTACACTGAAGAAATATATGTCTTCTGTCATTTTTGGTTGTTTTCGTTTGCTGTCATTTTGTTGTTATATATCTCTTGCATTTATTACCGTCTATATGCTGGTATTTAACTGCGGTTTTCATCGAGTTTCCAGCATATTTGTAGATTATACTGACGTAGTATACATAACCTTTGTAGAATCTGTCAAAGCAATTTAGATGCAAGTTAGTTCGCGCTATGATTGCTGCCAATGACTCAATGTTTCCAACTGAACATTTTAGCTGATTCACCCTTCACTTGACGTTCATCCTGTATCTACTAAGCATTCCTCAATTGTTACCGGGTCATTTCGTTTATACAAGGTGTTTTATAATATATGCGCAGGACTTCAGGATGTGATAGCTTGACCAAAATTTGAAAAAAAGTTTCTATCAACTTACCTTCAAAATTGCACCATTTTCGAGATAGAGGGCGTTGAAATTTAATTAAAAAAAATCGTTTTTTGGATATATCTCCGGAACCGTTTATCGCAAAGAAACCAGCTTTTGTAACCATTTTCTACTTATAATAAGCTAAGTTGTGTGCGAGAAAAAAAAGATTTAAGTCATAATTGATGAAGATTTTGAAGGGGTAGTGGTTGTTTTTCTCCCCAACTTCTACGCCACTGGAAAAAGTACGGTTTTAAGACGCTCATTTAAACCGCCAATGTTTCCTACACAGGTACTGTTGGTCATGAGCACTAAAGTTGACCGTTTTCGAGAAAAATCAACTTTTATGTTGGTAACGTTTACTTTTCTTACTTGTTCTAATGTTTTATTAAAATAAAACTTTTATTTCAAAAAATTTACCATGTTTTTCAAGTTTCGATAAAATATTGGAAAGCGCCTTTCAGTAAATTTTACGAAGTGTGTAAAAAATATATACAGGGATAACAACTTGAACTACGAATGCCTATTGATAGGAGAAGGTAGTGGGGGTAAAATTAAATGTATCCGTTTTAGTATTGTCAACTGTTTGTATGACAGGAATCTCAGTGGTTATGTCAAATACTTTGACAAATTATGATGGTTCGGTAAAATATTTGACATAACCACTGACATTCCTGTCATATAAAAAGTCGACAATAGTGAAATGGATACATTTAATTTTAACTCCTACCACCCGCTCCTATAAATAGGCTTTCGTAGTTCAAGTTGTTAGCCTATATATAAATGTCCCTGCATAAAAGAGAATAGAAGAGCCGATACATTTCTCAATCCTACTACGGTATTTGATAGTAATCTGTGTACGATACGTTAGTAGCTATTGGCAACAGTTTGCTTCTGCTAAATGGAACCATTATAAATAGTTATTATTGTGGATTATGTTAACAATACACAATAGACTTAAAATAGTAGAACGGAGAGAAATGGCGGTTCCTTTTATCTTTATGTTCCTGATTTTCATGACCTTCACTGTAGTAGCTAAATTCCTACAATAAATAATAAATTGTACAATTTAATATGATGACACACATAAATTGATCAATAAATAAGGATTGTTGTTAGTTGAGTTATTTAAAGGAAATTCATAATCAGTTTGTAAAGAAAATATAATAATCAGTTGAAAACCGGGAAAAATTAAAATAACGTGCCATCGAAAAAAAAACATAATTAGTGTAGGCTATGTAAATGTGTTTGATCGTTGCTTTAGCCACTACCACATAGACTATTAATTTGTTTGCAACCAAAGTTTATAACCTCGAAATGATACTGCAATATAAACAGAAATAAATAATTCATTTAATGACAAATAGGATAGATTGACTTTTACGGGGAAGACGGCTATCGAAATCTGTGGTTGTTGAAATGTAACCTAAAAATATGAAGCTGAAAACACAATGATACAATACACAAATATGGAAGCATATATAACAGAGCTGTTGTAACTTTTTCCTTTAAGGTAAATGTGTTGGTTCTGAAAAGAACCAATATTGAAGAACTGATATTATTAGAAAATCAGTCGCTTTTTTATTAGGTAGATAAATTAGCTCTCGTCATCAGTTATCTCCTCCGCAGGAATAGGCTGTGTTGGTCTTCGGCGATCATATACATAATCCTACATACATAAAACTATAAAAACTGCTGAAAATGTCCATTTACGTCTAAACATAACCCAATTCTTCTTCGTAACCCATGAAAAACTTATTATAGGCGTTGAATAAATGGAATTTCTGATGTATGGCCATACAAAAAAATCGCATATGTTTAAATCGCAAGACCTAGTTCGATATGAGATTTCAGTGTTCCTGCTTATTATTCTATCATCAAAAAATTCTCTCAGATATTGGTCGTATGTGCTGTTGCACTATCTTGCTGGAAATACCCATTCTGTAATTCTTCATCATCCAGTTGATTTATAAATGGGCCAAGTATTTCATTGCGATATCATGCAGCAGTAAGTGTACCTTTAAAAAAAAATAGGACCCGCCAATCTTCCTCGACATATTCCAAACCAAACACCAATTTTTTGGGGATGCAATGATTTTTCAACAAAAAAGTGAGAATTTATCGATGACCAAAACCTCATATTCTGTGAATTTACATATCCGGAAAGATAAAACCAAGTTTCATCTGAGAAAAAAACCATGTTAAGGATATCCTCATTGTTGAGATTATTTTAAAACCATTGAAAAATTCCACTCGTCTTGGATAATCCACTTGAAGAAGCTCATGAAAATATTGCAGCTTGTATGCATGACAGTGTAAACTTGAATAGAATATGTTGGCATGTGCCATAGGACAGATCTGTCTGTTGTGCCAGTGCTGAAATAGACGTTTCTCACGTTTCTGGATTTTCATCAATAATATGCTGAATCACTCCAATATTTTCAGCTGTATGTTTAGATGGCTGTCCACTACCAGTTTTTCGACCAACGTCACCAGTCTCCCTGAATAACTGCACAGATCTTGTCAAAACATTGTAAAAATTATTGTAATTAAATACTAATTCAGGATATTCTTCACGAAAGTCGGCCATACATTCTGGAATTGAATATTGCCATTTACTTTCTCACCTGTACGGAAGTAGCATTCGATCATTTTAGCTTTTTGCTCTGTGTTGAATACCATTTTTTCAATTTAATGTAATTTAAAAAACTCAGAAATATTTGACACAAACGTTTTAAAATTAAATGTCAAGGAATAATAGTATATTATGACACTAGTGCATAATCAAGCTTTTAAAGCACGAGTAACGAGTTTAAAGCCACGACGCGAAGCGGAGTGGCTTTAACGTTACGAGTGCTTTAAAAGCTAATTATGCACGAGTGTCATACGATATTTTTTAGTATAAATGCAAAATCAAATCAATAATTTCAATACATGACATGTACCATTGACATGTACCTATATGTCATTTGACATTTCCTAACATTTCACTGGACTATTAAACGCTTGGGATTGGTTGTTACCAAGCAACCTTTTTACGCACGCCGTGCGATAAAGGCCCGATTATGCACGCTTATGAGTGTGTTTTAATTGGTTTATGATGCATGCATACTAAAAATGTCATTATGTGGAAGTGGCTAAAGTAACAATCCATTCACCTAGCCTACTCTAATTATGATTTTTTTCGATGTGTCTATACATATAATTAATAAAACGTGACATAACACAATACAACACACATGACATAAATCACAAATTAAGCACATTTTAGGAAAGATACCTCCCGATCATATGCATTAATGCTGCCCGTTTTAATACTCTATATTCTGTGCTAACAGTGGGAAATTCGGGATATTTATAGTACTTGGATTGCTAGCACTGGAATCAATAAACATAAACATGCGAACAAGCGCATGAACTTTATACAACTTTATACAAGTCATGTATAGCACATAGGACGATAAATTTGACAGATATATAAGTGAAGTCATAAATCAGTCATAATAGTGTCACTGTGTCAGTAACACGAATGTAAGTACATCTCGTCGGTTAGATATTAAGTGCTTCTAATTATGATAAATGTTTTTTAATATAGAAATTACGTTGTTGGTAACAATGTCATTATTATGAAAAATCATTCTGACGGTTTTGCGGTTGTTTATGCGTTTGTGCATTTATTTTTGTAATAGATAAAACTCTAACCATGTTGTTTTATGGGTTTCAGCTATTAAATTTTGCTTCTGTTACATTGCGCACAATTGGTGTAGTGTCTATACGATCAGTGACGATGGCTGCTACCGAAACTACAGGCTCATCTAATCCAGCAAATCCAAAAGAAGCAAAATCAATATATGAGTTCACTGCGAATGATATTAATGGTCAGCAAGTATCTTTGGAGAAGTATAAAGGTCATGTTTGTATCATAGTAAACGTTGCATCACAATGTGGCTACACGAAAAATAATTACGCTGAACTTGTGGAACTAGACGAACAGTTTGGAGAAAGTAAAGGATTAAAAATTCTTGGATTTCCTTGCAATCAATTTGGTGGTCAAGAACCTGGAGATGCCCAAGAAATTTGTAGTTTTGTTGCAAAGAAGAATGTGAAATTTGATATGTTTGAAAAAATTAATGTCAATGGAAATAATGCACACCCCCTTTGGGTATACTTGAAATATAAGCAAGGAGGAACGCTAGGTGACTTCATTAAGTGGAATTTTACCAAATTTATTATTGACAAAAATGGCCAACCCGTGGAAAGGCATGGACCAAGTACAAATCCGAAAGACTTAATAAAAAGCCTTGAAAAATATTGGTAAAGGGATATTTTATTGTTATAAATAAGCGCAAAATATATATATGCACTCATTTTATATGCTATTATCTGTATGTTCTCCTTTTGTGAAATAATATGTAGTTAAAAAAGTTATATAAGTAAAACGTTATTAAATATACTTGATGTTAATGGTTTTAAGTACTATTTTGATAATACTGCATCTAATATCAATGAAAACCACAATAAAGAGCCGTCTAGCATTGTTAATATTTTATGGGGTAAGTTTCTTTCAGAAGTATTTTAAAATGCATTGAATTTTAAAATTTGCATATAGACCAGATTAGGCTATGGAGAGAAAAATAACAAAAATTGAGTAAGAGTTGTACCTATCTTCAATGGAAGTGAGTGTATTTAATCACTATTGTAAAAAAACTAATATATACACATTCTCTCCAACTTTTAATAAAGAATTAATATTTGACTTGCTTATTAGTGTTGGGCGATACGGATCGATATTTTAAAATATCGATCTCTTGCGGTTCGATCCACGATATTTTGGATCGATACTTGGAGTTCCGATATGGCACAGGATCGATCCTTTATTGCTTGGTATCGATTCTTGAATCAAAATACTTATAACACTTATACAACTTATATTAGATAAAAATACTTTAAAAATCGCCCTGCTGCCATCTTGTGTCTAAGCTTTTAATTCCTGATTAATTTCCACTGGTAGGTCAATTAAACAATAAATAATTAAATACCAATTTATTCCATAACATATAATAATTAGTTTTCGTTAAATAACTTCTTCAGTGGAAGAAATTGACATTTAATATGTGTCAAATTACTATAATATAAATATAAATTGCCATGCCTATCAACAAAATTAGCTAAAAAACAAAGAATTCATTGATATATTGAATTTTAATTATATTCACAAGTAATAATGAAGGATATAATGATTTAATACAACTATAAAAATTGAAATGATTTGAGTTATTCGTATGTCAATCTATTTTTTGTCAAGCTCTAACAATTCTGTTCAAAGACTAGGGAAAAACATGGCAAAACAACCTAGTCAAGAGCTTAAAATTAATAAAATTCAGGCGTGAATTAAATTATTATAAATAACGCTTAAATTATCATTATCCGTTCTAAAATTTACCGCGCTTTCATCTTTTTTAATGTATCATTTCGTAAATTAATCTTTTTTTATAATTATTTTCCTTTTTTTGAAAATCAAAATTATGTCGTCTATCTTTAGAGTGCTTAGATAGAGTTTTTTTTGAATGTTTAGCATTGGGATCTCAGAAACTACTGGAGATAGAAAAACGCTTAAATGGGGAAAGATGCGCAGGTTTACGAGTTTGATTTAAAAGTGTTTTTGTTTCTCCGATAACTTTCATGGCTTATTAGATATTCAAAGAAAACTAAATTTTACTATTTTCTTTAAACACTTGGAAATTTACAAAAAGGTAGTTCTTATCACTAATAAAGTACCTTTTTTGTAGGAAATACGACAAAATGTTATTAAGAAAAGTTATTCAGAATAATAAACTATGCAAGTATGCAAAATTTGAAAAAGATCGAACATACTTTGAAATTCACAAAAAAGTTATTCTTTCCACTAATAAAGTGCTTTTTCTGCAAAAATTTTGTACACTTACATAAATTATTACTCTGAATAACTTTCTTAACAACATTTTGTCGTATCTCCTGCAGAAAAAGCACTTTATTAGTGGAAAGAATAATTTGTTTGTACATTTTCAAAGTATGTTCGATCTTTTTCAAATTTTGCATACTTGCATAGTTTATTATTCTGAATAACTTTTCTTAACAACATTTTGTCGTATCTCCTGCAAAACAGGTACTTTATTAGTGATAAGAACTACCTTTTTGTAAATTTCCAAGGCATGCATGGTTTTTGAAAATTAAAAGTATGGCACAAATTACTTTCTACCCAAGCAGGGTTGAACCCAAGATGAAATTTCAACTAAAACATTTACAGACTTATACCTATTCATACGTCGATCTGGGGACACTATGTATGTTATGGAATAAATTGGTATTTAATTATTTATTGTTTTATTGACCTGCAAGTGGAAATAAATCAGGAATTAAAAGATAAATACATAAAGGTCAGAAAATATAATATATATATATTACTTGTGTCTAAGGGCATAACTAAACAAGCGCCCCCACCGGAGCAACAGTGAAACTTCTCGTATGAAAAGGTCTATGTTTTAAATAAAGAGTAGTTGCCTATATACATTTGTTCGTGATCTTGTGAAGTACGGAATTTGTTGACTTCTGCAAAAATTGCACTACCACACAGTTTTTTGTTCCTTTTAGGTTAAATATATGTATTATGTATATATATGTATATGCGTATTGAAACGATACGGATCAATACGCAGTATGGATACCTCTAGTGGTATCGCCCAACACTAATGCTTATATCGTGAAATATGCGGCGCATCAATAACGCGCACCTAATAAAACGAGACTAAATTCATTTCTCTTGGTACTTCTGCAGTTTCTTGATATACAGAATAACAACTTGAACTACGAGAGTCTATTGATAGGGGAAGGTAGTGGGAGGTAAAATCAAATGTGTCCATTTTAGTATTGTCAACTGTTTATATGACAGGAATGTCAGTGGTTATGTCAAAAACTTTACCGAATCATCAAACTATCCGAATAAAATACACAATAGACAACCTAGATTTCTCAAAAGTTAACAGGAATTAAACATTTTATAACGGATTGAGATCGCCGGTAAATGAAATAGAAATTTTTTTTTTTTCAAAGACTTGTGATTTCTCGAGTTGAAAGATGCCCGAGGAAGTCACGTGACCCAAACGCAAACTGATTGGTTTAGCTCCGCGTGACGTAGAAAACCACTAAACAAAAACAACATGCTGAATGATATGGGTAAAAAGTGCATTTGTCTTACGAGAGTTACGAGATTAAAGAATATTTTTGTCTCTAAAAAATGGGAAAAAGCTTTATCGTTGTATTAATTTTGTTTTTCACATTTATTACCTCTTATTAAATTATTTATTGTGCTAATTAAACAAGGAACTATGAAGTTCTTTAGAGCAGATAGCCGGAATCTTCCTAAGGTTGACTCGGAAACACTGATGATGTTCTTTGAAAACAATGCACAGTATCATGGCTCTGAACTTCGGGAAAAAAAAACAGTTCGCTAAGTAAAGTGTGGAATAATAATAATTATATCAGTGATGTAGGTAAGTAGTACCATAGGGTTGTTTTGATGAGAAGACCATAATAGCACCCGTTACTTTGCTAAGCTTACATTAAATTTGTTAGCTAATAAGGTTACTAAATTTTACAATGTAAATAATTATGTAGATGTTTACTTACTGGATGCAAATGCTTACAAATTACAGCTTTTTTGTAAGCTACCATACTAGATACGGTTGTTGCTGTTAGTGAAGTAACATGAAAAAAAATGTATATAAAATTTAAAAAAAAAACAAGTCTGTGCTCAACCGTATTTGAGTAAATGGTAAAAGGTTGTACCTACTTTGTTTTACCCGTAAGTAGTCGCATGAGGTACGTTAGTAGTCGCACGGCGCCTCCAAGTTTCACGGGAGACATCGACTCCCGTGAAACTGTTAGAAAAGTATTAAAGAAGAATAAATACCGTTTGTATCATGTACAAAAAGTAAATGAAATATTTCCTGGAGATCATTATAACCGAGTTCAATTTTGTTTGGATATACTTAAGAAATACGGTGTGGATGAAAATTTCATTTTTAATAGTCTCTTTACTGACGAATCTTCATTTATTTTACAGGGTCGACATAATCCTATGTTATTAAGGTATTGGTCAAAAGACAATATTTAAACATAAATCGTATACGGCCCATACACAATAGCCATGAAATGAAATTGAATGTATTATATGGTTTGGAATGTTAGGGGATAATAAAATTGGTCCATTTTTTATAAACGGCGTATTAAATTCACAAACATATTTACAATTGCTGCAAAACGACATTATTCCTTTTATCCAGAACATATCCAATATTGAAATAGGAACTATTTAATTCGTATCAGCAAGACGGATGTCCTGCACATAACAGTGCAATTGTGCGTCAATTTTTAAGAAATATGTACCTTTGAAAATAGAATTATTTCTTTAGGCGGCACAATTGAATGGCCGCCCAGATCACCAGATTTATCCCTAATCATTTTTACTTGTGGGGGTACCTATCCAAAGTCGAAAATTTACGGTTTCGAACATTAACGGTCAAATAATTTAGATGAACTACGTCAAAAAATAAGAAATTGCGTAGTATCGATTACACCCGATATACTGGCAAATGTTAGACGTGGTTTTTATGATCGGGTAGCGTATTGTTTATAAATTCAAGTTGCACGATTCCAACACTTAATTAATTGAAAGTATCGTTTATTAAAATTGTATTGTGATAATAAATTTTATTTTGTTGGACTCATTTTTATTTTACGATTCTTTAGTTGCAAATAGTATACAATACAATTTCAGTTTTCCCATTATACAAACTTTCTTTAACACTCTACACGTTTATATTCAAACACATATAAGTAGCTAAATAAGCAACCAGCAACGTTTTAACAACAGAATAAAGTTTGATGGTTCGGTAAAATAATTCATATAGAAGTAATTGACATAACCACTGACATTCCTGTCATACAATTAATATATCTATTTTGTGACCTTGTACTTATCTTTCAGTTGCTGAAATATTTCCACTTATAGGTCAATAAAACAACAATTAATTAAATACCAATTTATTCCAGAACATATATGTTTTCGATAAAAATACTTCTTAAGCGGAAAAAATTGACATTTAATATGTATCAAAATACATAATAATATAAATGGCCATGCCCATCAACAAAAATAATCTAAAAAATAAAGAATTCATTGATATATCGAATTTTATTGCATTCGCAAATAATAATGAAGGATATATTGGTTTAATACAACTATAATTATGTCTGGCCGGCCCCAGTGCCGCTACCGTATGCGGAAACGGTACAGCCAGTGACGCCAGCTGTCCGCTGACCCCACCCTTCCTCTTCCCTTTCCTTTCTGTTCCCAGGTACAGATCGGCAAGCATTGCGGCGACTCCGGGAGTGTCTACGAGCCGACTGGTCTTCTCATCCGGCTGGGGAGTAGGCTGATGTGAGCTTGCTCTGCCGACGAGGATCCGCGACGCATTGTGAGGAACCAGCCACTTCGGGCCCTGATCAGGTAGTGTATGGTGGATGCAAGATGTCGGAATCTGCATTGCCCCGGGCGAGTTCCAGTCCGTCCGTGTATTCCGGGATTGGTGAAGCGAAGGTCAGGCCTCAGGGAACTGGGGTAGGATTCGAGGATCCGAGGGTATACCCGCTCCTGATTTTTTCGGCTCGCCCCTCCATACACGAAGCGCTGGCGAACAACTCATCATGGCTACATCATCAAACCAACAGAGAACACCGAAGAACAACGTAGAAGAAAGCCCCAACGGTGGCTTCAGAACACCAACAGCGCAGCACGTTAGGTCGCCAGTTACCATAGATCTGACGATATTCAACATTGTGGAACCAGTAGACAACCGCGACGACTCCGAACTGATTTCCGAGTTTCGGCGTCGCGAAGAGGAGCAACTGCAGAAATGCATAAGCGTTATTAAGACGATGAAGACGGCTATTGGCAGGCAGAAGAACGTCTCCATCAGCGGTCAGAGCAAGAACGATGGCACCGATAAGAAGAAGCCGAAGAAGAATAAGCAGAGGAATCGAAACACGAAGCCTCGACTAGATGCGCTTCTCGTAAAACCTGCGCAAGGGAAGTCGTATGCCGACGTACTGCGAGAGCTGCGCGGCAGCGCGAACCCAGAAGAGACAGGCACCGAGATTAAGGCGGTGCGGAAAACACGCGCGGGAGATATGCTGTTGGAACTAGGACCCAGCACCAAAGACACAGCAGGCTTCAGCAACGCGTTGAAGAAGATCCTCGGCGAGAAGGCTAATATCAGCACCCTAGAGCCGAAAGAGACGTTAGAGTTCAGAGATCTAGACTGCTTAACGACAACGGAGGAAGTCCGCGCAGCAGTCAAAGCAAAGTTGGGAGTCAGTGACGGCGACGTGAAGATCAGCCTCACCAATGCGAACAGCAGAGGGCTGAGAATGGCTATAGTGCAACTGAGTCAGCGTCAAGCCCTTAAGCTGCTGGAAACTCCAAGAATAAAGATCGGCTGGATAAACAGCAGAATAAGACGCAGGGTAGAAGTCGTCAGGTGCTTCCGCTGCTTCGGCTATGGACACCGACAGGCTTCTTGTCCGGGACCAGACAGAAGAACACAAGGCCTTTGCATTAACTGCGGAGAAAAAGGCCACAAGGACTGCAAAAACAAAGCAAAATGCTTCCTCTGCACGGGAGACACCGCGACACGCAGCCATGTCCCTGGGTCCGGCGCATGTCCCTCCTTCAGAAAGGCATTAGATCAGGCAAAGAAGAGCCAATGACCAGAATCCTACAAGGCAACATGCACCGAAGCAGAACAGTAGACGATCTCCTCATCCAACTACAACTGGACACCGGAGTAGATCTGCTGCTTATCAGTGAACAATACCGGGATAAGGAATGCACCGGGTGGTACAGGGACACACTCGGCACTGCAGCTATATGGATCCCGGACACGAATACAGTCATCGTCGACAACCACGGAGCCCGAAACGGATACGTGTGGGTAAAGAGCGGCACTATCACCTACGTGAGCTGCTATCTCACACCCAACGAGCCGATAGCGGACTTTCAAGGCAAGCTCGACAACCTGGAAGACGACCTTCGAGAAATGGCAGGCTCCATTATTCTAGGAGGAGATGTGAACGCCAAAGCCGTGGAGTGGGGTATGGAATACACCGATTCTCGAGGGAGGCGTATACTGGACATGGCGGCCAGACTCGGACTCAGCGTGGTAAATGTCGGAGACACCACCACGTTCAGAAGACCAGGCTACGGAGAGACGATACCGGACATCACATTGGCCTCGGAGGACATTGTGCGGGACATCGTGGACTGGCGAGTCATGGAGGACTACACCGGAAGTGACCACCAGTACATAAGCTACAACGTGACGAGACAGCAGCCGATCAGGCGAAATCCTGCTCCGGCCGGTCCTCGATGGAACGTAGCGAAGCTGGATGAAGACGCCCTGGCTCATGCAATCGCTAGGGGAAAGGATGCCGTCATGGAATGTGCCGGTTCAGCGGAGACTATTTCGGACGCGACCATGGCCCTCATACGTCGCGCCTGCGACGCCTCTATGCCGCGCAGAAAGATATACAACAGAAGATCTGCGTATTGGTGGAACGACGAGATCGCGACCCTCCGGAAAAGATGCTTACAGCTTAGGCGGAGAATAACCAGAGTAAGACGACGAGATCCGAACGCGGCAGAACTAGAGTCCGAGGACTTTAGGAACGCCAAGAGAGATCTCAAGAACGCCATCTACAGGAGCAAGAAATGTAAGTGGGAGGAGCTGCGGCAGGACGTTGACAACGACCCATGGGGCCTTGGGTACAAGATCGTCATGCAGAAGCTTACGACGAAGACGGCGAATCCAGTCCTCGAACGAGATCGGATGCGGAACATCGTTGACACTTTGTTCCCTACTCATCCGGAGAGAACTGCGAAAATGGAGGACTAGCTATTGAACGACATCCCGCTTTTTAGCGGAGATGAACTGCCACAAGAACGGCGAACTGCCTACAAAACCGGAAGGCACCTGGACCCGACGGAATTCCGACGGAAGCTCTCAAGATTGTGGCGCGCGTCTGCCCAGATCTGCTTCTGAACATGTACAACCGCTGTTTAACAGAAGGATCCTTCTGCAAGAGATGGAAGGTACAGCGACTAGTGCTGCTAAGCAAAGGCAAAGGCGACCCGACCACGGCATCGGCATACAGACCGCTATGTATGCTGGACACGGCTGGAAAGCTACTAGAGAGACTGCTCAAAACGCGACTGGAGAGCAGCATAGACGACGCGGGAGGCCTGTCCGAGAGACAGCATGGCTTCAGGAAGGGTCACTCCACCGTCGGCGCCGTAGCGCAGGTAGTGGAAACCTTCGAAGCCGCTCAACGGGGAAATCATTACTCGAGACCCCTGGTGATGCTCGTCACATTGGACGTAAGAAACGCCTTCAACTCGGCGAGATGGGACGTCATTCTTGACTCCTTGCAGAACACGTTCGACACGCCATCCTATTTACTTAGGATGATACGCAGCTACCTTAGCGACAGGAAGCTGGTCTACGATACCGCAGGCGGGCCGTGCACGAAGAAGATAACAGCGGGAGCGGCGCAGGGTTCCATACTGGGCTCCGACTTATGGAATGTGTCCTACGACGGGATCCTCCGAATGGAGCTGCCGCAAGATGCGTATCTGATAGGATACGCAGACGACGTAGCGGCAGTCATCCTAGCGCGTGACGAGGCGGATGCCCAGAGAAGGCTCAACCAGGTAATGAGAAGAGTCACCACATGGATGGACGAACACGGCCTGACCCTGGCAACGGAGAAGACCGAGGTCGTTCTACTGACCAGGAGAAGAATCCCTAGGGAGATCGAGATGACGGTGGATATGGAAGTCATAACCACTACAACTTCCGTGAAGTACCTCGGACTGCGGCTCGACAGCAAGATGACCTTCTGGCAACAGATTCAGTCGTCGAGCGATAAGGCCGCTAAAGTAACGACGATGTTGAACCGACTAATGGCCAACGTAGGAGGACCGACGGCGAGTAAACGCCGGCTGCTAATGACCGTCACCCATTCCATACTGTTGTATGGAAGCGAGATCTGGGCTGACACCTTACGGCAGGACAAGTACAGAAAGCAGATGGCTTCAGTACAGCGACGGGGAGCACTCAGGATCGCCAGCGCATACCGTACGGTTTCCGAACCGGCGGTGCTCGTGATCGCAGGAGTAACCCCGATAGACTTACTGGCTCAAGAAAAGAAGAGAGTCTACGAGACACGACGAGACGTCGGTGCACGACAAGCAAGAGCGGACGCTAAAGCGCTCACACGACAATGTTGGCAAGAGCGCTGGCAGAACGACACGAGAGGACGGTGGACGGCCAGACTCATCCGCAACATCACGGAGTGGATGAACCGAGACCACGGCGAGGTAAATTACTACCTCACCCTGTTTTTCAGCGGACACGGGTATTTCAACGCATACCTGGCTCGAATGGGTAAAGCAGAGAACGCGACATGTCAGTATCACGACTCTGCGGACGATGATGCTCACCACACCTTCTTCGAATGCGAGAGGTGGAGTGACTACAGAGCCGCGCTACAACACGAAGTAGGACCTCTAACGCCGGATAACGTCGTGCAAACGATGCTGTCCGGACACGCACGACCACTGGCAGAAGATCGCCACGTTCGTCGAGAAGGTGCTGAAAGAGAAGAAGAGAGAGACCCAAGCAATGGAGGCAGCCGACCGAGGCTAACTACGAGGTGCCATCCTGAAGTAATGCGACCAGCGGTTCCGGGATGGATTCTACACCTGACAAAGTGAGGTTTTTTAGTGGGTGCGAGCCCCACACACCGGGGACGGGTCTCGTCCCTGATGGTGCGTTTAGGCATTTTTCCTCACTCAAAAAAAAAAAAATATATATACAACTATAAAAATTAAAATGATTTGAATTATTCGTATATCAATGTTTTTTTGTCAAGCTCTAACAGTTATTCTGTTCAAGGATTAGGGAAAAACATGGGAAAAAAACCTAGTCAAGAGCTTAAAATTAATAAAATTCAGGCGTGAATTAAATTATTATAAATAACACTTAAATTATCGATATCAGTTCTAAAATTTACAGCGTTTTCATCTTTTTTAATGTATATCATTTCGTAAATTAATCTTTTTTTTATAATTATGTTTGTTAGTGTTGATTATAATTTGACTATTTGAATTTCGTTGTGTATTTTAAATGTTATACTTTGAAGGTAGCAAGCTGTATTACCGACAGGGGAGTAGAAATATATGTAGTTAAGATAAAATATAAAAAAAACGCTTTGTTAGTTGTGTAAAGTTCTAAATAAAATAGTAGTTTACTAAACCATTATACAGTCCACACATTAGTTACAAACATTTGGTCAATCGAACCGGATTAGTGAAAAGTGCTAAGAACATCGTTTTCAAGAAATAAAAGTCGTCAAAACAGGTTAGAATTTTTAGTTATTCGTTAAATGTAGTTTGCATTCGTTAGATAGTACTGCTATTCCTATACATCCTATAATATTAAAACAATGGAAACATTAAAAAACAAAAGAAAGAATATGAAATGATGTTTAACTAACTTTTTAAAGTACGTGAACGAGGAAAATACAAGTGGCGATGTGTCACAATTAAAAGTACGGTTAGAGAAAATAGAAGAATTATGGGATGCATTTGAGGCAGTTCAAACGGAAATTGAGGAGTTAGAGACATCAGAAACAAATACACATATAGAATATAGAGAAAATTTTGAAGAAAATTATTATAAAGCGGTTGGAAAAGCGCGGCAAATTATAGATAACTTCGAACAAAAGACCGAAAAATTAACCAATCAGAGTGCGGGTAGCAACAGTAATACTAATACTGCCAACACGGAAATGACAGGGGTATATGATCGCGTTTACTCCAAACTACACTTGCCTACACCGTTGATTGAAGGAATACATAAAGATGCGCAACCTATGACAGTTGACAGAAATCTCAGATCCCTTAAATGGAGATTTGCATTTAAGGGATCTGAGTGATCTGAGATTTCTGTCATACTGTCATAGGTTGCGCATCTTTATGTATTCCTTCAATCAACGCCTACACTTAACTTACCTAAGTTCAATGGCGAATATACGAACTGGTTATTGTTTAAAGATTCGTTTTCTTCTACAATTCATAACAATGCAACATTAACAAATGTAGAAAAATTTAGGTATTTAAAAAGCGTGCTACAGGATGGCGCCTTACAATTAGTTAGTTCCATTGAAACAACCATAGAAACAACCAACGATAATTACGCGATTGCTTGGGAGTTATTAAATAATCGTTATGAGAATAAAAAGATAATAGTTTATACACATATGAAAGCATTATTTGAAATGCCACAGTTATATAAAGAAACTCATGTTAATTTGCGACAAACGATAGATAATTTTCAAATGCATGTACGAGCATTAAAAGCGTTAGAAGAACCCGTAGAACATTGGGATACCATTTTGATATATTTATTAGCTGGAAAATTAGACGGAAAAACGCGTCGTGATTGGGAAACACACGTCGGCGATGACAAGAGTTTAACATTTAAAGATTAGTCGATTTTTTATCAAACCGTTGTCAAATTTTAGAAATGTCTGATAAAGTAAACAGAGTAGATTTGTCAAAAAGAAACATTTCTTTAGCCGCAGGTACAACAAAATTCTGTGTAATGTGCAAAAATTCGAATCATGCTATATATACACGTGTAGACAATTCCTAGAATTATCAATCCAGGACCGTATTACACAAGTAAAGCAGCTTAAGTTATGTTTTAATTGTTTGCGATCAAACCATCAAGTGTATGCATGCAAGGCAGGTAAATGTTCTATTTGTAAAAATAAACATAATACATTGTTACATCGAGTAGATACCACAGAACAAAGAAATGATTCGGACATTCAGAAGAACAAAATACCTGAAGATGTCTCACAAGAAATTGGTATGGCGTCGACATGTTTGTCAACTAAGGTACAAACTATACTTCCTACGGTTATGCTACAGGTATGGGATGAATCACAGCAACAGTATTATACTGTAAAAGCACTTTTAGACACAGGATCTCAATCCAACTTTCTTACGACAGATCTGTGTCACAAATTGAATTTAAAAACAAATAAATCAAGTTTAAGTATTTCGGGTTTAAATCAAACTTTAACAAAAACCACTATGAAATGTCAAATAAGAATTCAGTCTAAAAAGGGCCATTTTAAGAAATCAATACCTTGTTTAGTCGTCGATCATATTACCGATGTTATGTCACTGTCGGCAACAAATATCGCAAATTTACAAATTCCAGATTGTCTTGAGCTAGCAGATGTATCGTTTCACAATGGGGTGCAATTGATATATTGTTAGGGACAACAATATTCTTTGAAACACTTTGTAAAAACCAAATATCATTGGGAAAAGACAGACCAATGCTGCAAGAAACGCTATTTGGATGGATTGTGGCTGGTTCCATGCAGTTACAAAAATGCACAAAGGTTACTTCGCTGTTATGTAATGAACAAAATCTTCAAGACCAACTACGAATGTTTTGGGAAACTGAAGAACCATCAGTAGAGAAAATAAAGTATTCAAATGAAGAAGAAGAATGTTTAAGATACTTCAATGAGACCACTACTCGTGATGAAAGAGGACAATTTATCGTCAAAATGCCTATGAAGGACAACATTGAGCAATTGGGTGATACATACGATATAGCCCTAGGTAAATTTTGTTCATTAGAAAAAAGGTTCCAAGTAAATCCTGATCTGCACAAGCAATACCTAATGTTTATGAAAGAATACGAAGATTTGGGTCACATGACCAAAATAATACACCACTATAATGATAAAGCATATTATCTACCACACCACCCTGTTGTGAAGAATGATAGCTTAACCACAAAATTAAGAGTAGTCTTTGATGGTTCAGCAAAACCATCGAACGGACTATCTTTAAATGAAACTCAAAGGGTTGGACCTACTTTACAGAATGACTTATTTTCAATTATTGTAAGATTCAGAAAGCATTCTATAGCCTTAACAGCAGATGTAGAGAAAATGTACCGTAAAGTATGGATACACGAATCTCAGCGTCATTTACAGCAAATAATTTGGCGTGAAAATCAAGAACATCCTATTAGTATCTACCAGCTAAATACTGTGACTTATGGTGAAGCTGCGGCGCCATTTTTGGCAATAAGATCCTTGATTCAAACAGCTGTAAATAATGAAGAGAGAAACCCATTAGCTTGTGATGTTATAAAAAACGATTTTTATGTTGACGATCTTTTATCTGGTGCAGAGAACGAAAATCACGCGTATGAGCTATACAGTGGTGTCTCGAACATTTTGGCAAGTGCCAATTTCAGTTTGAGGAAATGGAATAGCAACGATTCAAACCTATTACAGAAACTTAGTAAAACACGAAACGAGCGAGAAGATAGGGTTTATGTTTGCAGTGATGCAAAAGCGAAAACCCTTGGTATACATTGGAATCCACGAGAAGACATTTTTCAATTTAATGTCAACTTAAAATGCAAAGGATTAATTACAAAACGAATTGCGTTGTCATACATATCTCAAATATTTGACCCTTTGGGTCTTGTCAGCCCTGTAACCATATTAGCAAAGATATTCATCCAAAAACTATGGGAAACTAAAATTGATTGGGATCAATCACTTCCTAATAATTTATATTCTGAATGGCATAACGTTATTGGAAGCATACACGCAGTAAACTCTGTAAGAATTCCAAGATATTTAGCATGCACAAATAAATCTTCCAACGAATTACATTGTTTTAGTGATGCATCAGAAAAGGCATATGCTGCATGTATCTACTTGAAAACTACGCAAGAACATGGCATTTGTAATGTCAATTTAATGTGCTCAAAAACTAAGGTAGCATCTTTGAAATCTATAAGTATTCCACGATTGGAATTATGTGCTTCGCTCCTTCTCACAAGATTAGTTGTGAAAACTATAAGTGCTTTAAAAATGAACATATGTCGTACTATTTACTGGACAGATTCCACTATTGTTTTGAGTTGGATAAGAACATCCCCACATTTGTTAAAAACCTTTGTAGCAAACCGTATAACGGAAATTCAAAATACATCGACTCTAGAAAATTGGCGTCGTGTACCTAGTAAAGACAATCCCGCCGATATAGCGTCACGGGGAATATACTCAAATACTTTGGAACATTGTGAATTATGGTGGCATGGTCCGAGTTGGCTTTTGCAAGAAGAAATCAATTGGCCATTGACAAATCATGTACAACAGAATGTCCTGGAAATGAAAGAAGTCCAAACCTGTCATATGATAGAAACAACTCCAGATATTTTTACAAGATTTTCTACTTTCACGAAATTAGTTCGAGTAACTAGTTATATCCTAAGATTTAAGATTAATTGCTTATCTTCAAACCATTAAAAAACAGTAGGACCTCTTACTGTAGCAGAACTTGATCGTACTCTGAATTTATTGATAAGGTTATCACAACACGAATCTTTTTTGATGAAATCACACAACTAACCAAGAAACATCAGCTTAGTAGGAAATCTAAACTGATCGCATTAAATCCATACATAGATGAAAATGGCTTGATGCGGGTATATGGGAGATTACAAAATTCTCAGTTTAATGAAAATAAAAAATGTCCTCTGATTTTAAATACTAAACATACTTTAACGAAACTCATATTTAAAGATGCGCATTTAAAACTAATGCACGCAGGACCACAGCTGCTATTGAGTCACGTAAGAGAAAATTATTGGCCCATAGGAGGGAGAAATCTAGCCAAACAGGTAGTACGTAGTTGTGTTACAGGTTTCAAGGTACACCCTAAGCCATTAGAAGCTCTTATGGGAAACTTACCCAGTACTCGGTTGGAAGCGAAATATCCATTCTACGCCACTGGTATAGATTATGCCGGACCATTTTTGTTAAAGGAAGGAAAGAGAAGAAAATCTCAAACAACGAAGGCCTACATTAGCTTATTTATCTGTCTAACCACGAGAGCTATCCACCTAGAAATTGTATCTGATTTATCCACCGAAACTTTTGTTATGAGTCTCAGAAGATTTATCTCAAGAAGAGGTTAGCCAGCTCATATATACTTATATAACGGAACAAATTTTGTTGGTACAAACAATAGACTACGCGAGCTAGGAAATTTTCTAAAAAGTTATAACACTGATGTAATTGAATATTCAACTAATCAAAATATTACTTGGCATTTTATATCGTCTCATTCACCGCACTTTGGTGGAATGTGGGAAGCTGGGGTAAAGAGTGTGAAACATCATTTGCGACGAACAATGGGAAATGCAGCGCTTACATTTGAAGAATTTAATACAATTATAACTCAAATTGAAGCAATATTAAATTCTCGTCCTATAACACCATTAACACACGATACCAATGACCTTTATCCTTTAACGCCTGGACACTTCCTAATTGGTCGTCCTCTTACAAGCATACCTGATCCTAACATGCAAAGAACGCCTGAAAATCGCCTACGAACTTATCAACGCATTCAACAAATTACCCAAAATTTCTGGAGTCGTTGGTCAAAAGAATACATATCCGAGCTCCAACAACGGCAAAAATGGAAACAGAATCAACAAAATATCACCATTGGAAGTGTAGTGCTGATTAAAGACGAGAAGTTACCTCCATTATCGTGGATTCTTGGCAGAGTCGAAGAAGTTCATCCCGGAGTCGATGGAGTTATACGAGTTGTGTCATTACGCATCGCATCTGGCAACATCATTCGAAGAAACTGATGGTGTTGGTGAAGTGGAGTGTAATTGACAATGTTGTTTAGTGAGTTGAAGCTGATGCCTTCAAGGCCGGGGGCATGTTAGTGTTGATTATAATTTGACTATTTGAATTTCGTTGTGTATTTTAAATGTTATACTTTGAAGGTAGAAAGCTGTATTACCGACAGGGGAGTAGAAATATATGTAGTTAAGATAAAATATAAAAAAAACGCTTTGTTAGTTGTGTAAAGTTCTAAATAAAATAGTAGTTTAAACCATTATACAGTCCACACATTAGTTACAAACAATGTTCTTTTTTTAAAATTTCAGTGTTTTGAAAATCAAAATTATGTCGTCTATCTTTAGAGTGCTTAGATAGAGTTTTTTTGATTGTTTAGCATTGGGATCTCAGAAACTACTGAAGATAGAAAAACGCTTAAATGGGGAAAGATGCGCAGTTTTACGAGTTTGATTTAAAACTGCTTTTGTTTATCCGATAACTTTCATGGCTTATTAGATATTCAAAGAAAACTAAATTTTACGATTTTCTTTAAACATGCTTAGCATCGTTAACAGTAATCTTAGAGAAAAAGTGTTCAGACAAAAGTTTTAGATAATTTTACGTCAATTAAAACTATATAGCTAATTTTTTTTTTTCGTTCACTATTATCGAGTTATGACACAAACTTGTGTTTTTTTAAATGGAAACCATAGTTGGTTTTGACATCATTAAAAAGCTTATTTTTTGCTGATTACAATGATATAAGGTTTGATATGGTTATTTAAAAAAATAAAGAGGATATAGACATTTTTATGTTTTTTATGGAAATCAATTGAATTTCGAACTGATAAAATATAAACCAAACGGAAAGATATTTTGAAATCTTATGTAGTAATAAAAGGAAAACTATAAGAACTTTTATTAAGGGCACACAACATTATTAATGTTCAAAGATACCTCCATTATTATTAATACACAAATTGCATCTCTTCACAAAAGAACTTGTAGCATTGCGAACTTTACGCCTATCGATGTTATTAAAAGCAACTAAGACAGCTATTTTTAAATCGTCGATTGTTTTATATGTTCTTTTGTATACTGTGTCCTTTAGTACACCTCACAAGAAAAAATCCAAAACTGATAAATCAGTGGATCTAGCCGGCCATTCAATGGGTGCATTTCGTCCTATCCATTGATTAGGGAAGTTCAAATTTAAATAATTTCTAACATTCAATTGATTGTGCGGAGGCGCTCCGTCATGTGGAAACCATTGCAGCATTGCTCGGGTTCTTAAATTTATCTATCTAACATTTCCTCGAAATCTTGTTGTAAAAAATTAAGATAACGATTGCAGTTAGTGATTCATCAAAAATAAAAGGAGGAAGAACAGTTGATCCTATAACACCACACCAAACTTTAAACCCAAATTTAATTTGTGGTCTACTATGTTTAACGTGAAATGGATTTGTTTGAGACCATATGTGCTCATTGTGCCTATTAAACATTCCACAGTTTGTGAAACGAGATTCATCAGTCCATAACGTTTTTATTGAAAAGTGTGGATCGTTTTGACACTGATCATTAAACCATCTACAAAAAGATATTCGTCTGATGTTATCTTACCTTCATGTAAAGTTTGTGATAATTTGATTTTTGTTTAATGAACGAACCATAATCTGCTAAATTATTCCATAATCTCTTAAAAGTAGGTAGCGACGACTGACGTCGATCAAAATAATTTTCAAAATAAATCTCAGCAGCTCTAGTAGAATTTTTCTGGCACTGAATGCAACATTCAACCATATCACGCTTTTCTACGTTAGAAAATTCCATAGCCAATTCAAACTTATGATTAACGGCCGTTTGTACCGCTTATTGTTAAGTTACAATTAAAGTAATTAATAGGTAGTTATAATTGTCAATGTTTGACAATTAACTTGACTTAAAAGTAAAAATTAACAGCTCTCACTTCTGTGACTCAACGTGGAGCAATGTTAGTATATTTATCTCGACTGCTCCAATGAACACTATTGTAACTCAGATTTTTCGTTTTTTTAATTACAAAACACCAAACATTTTTTTTTAAGTTTTTATCTTATAAAGTGAACAATCATAGAAATGTCTATATCCTCTTTATTTTTTAAAATAACCATATCAAACCTTATATCATTGTACTCAGCAAAAAATAAGCTTTTTAATGTTGTCAAAACCAACTATGGTTTCCATTAAAAAAAAAACACAAGTTTGTGTCATAACTCGATAATGGTGAACGAAAAAAAAATTAGCTAGGTACATACATAGTTTGATTTGGCGTAAAATTATCTAAAACTTTTGTCTGAACACTTTTTCTCTAAAATTACTACTCGTGTTAACGATGCTAAGCATGTTTAAAGAAAATCGTAAAATTTAGTTTTCTTTGAATATCTAATAAGCCATGAAAGTTACCGAAGAAACAAAAGTATGTAGTTTTAAATCAAACTCGTAAAACTGCACATCTTTCCCCATTTAAGCGTTTTTCTATCTCCAGTAGTTTCTGAGATCCCAATTATAAGATTCACGGAATTAAACAAAATATCTACTTAATCATAAGTCATTAACAAATTAGCCAGCATATTTGTGACAAGTATTAATCTGAAATATTTATTAATGATTTCAAGTAAATGGTAAACAGATTTCCATTGTTTATCATACAAAAATTACATATACTCTTTGTAACACTGCTCACCACAGAAATAACATAGTGTCTAAAATAATCTCTTAATTCGTAAATATTATTACCAATTTTATATAACTTATTTTTAATATCCCCAAATTGCTTACATATTGGCTTAGAATTTGCTGACTGCCGTAACTGTGCTGAAAAAATATGGTAAACAAAAACCTGCTAATCACGAAAAACTCCAACGACACGTTTTTGCTTTGCATTATACTTACAAAAATTAATATTAAAGTAAACGCATGAATATATCCCACGTACAATAATATAATTGATTGTAAAATCCCATCTATAATATAAATGAAAATTTGTTATCAATAAGTGTTTAATAATACATAGTACGCACTTTGGATAAATATAATTCATCGGACAATGCGATCGAAGTTCAACAAGTAACATTCGTAACGCAAGAGTGAAATGAATTGATTTCATAAACTTAATAATTTACAAAACATGTGTATAGCTCATAATTTATAATATTTGTTATACGCTTTGAGATTTCTAGACTGCTAAGGTGTTATATTACCTACATGGAATTACTACCAAAATTCAAATAGCAATATAAGTAGACGATTGTTTGTACATATTATAGTTGCTATTAATTATTATATACTTTATGTACAAGGTGATGAGTAGTTTGCATTATTGTTTTCGACTGAACCTGGTGCTGAATCGACTCTTGACAAACTAACACTCATATGTTATGTTAATGTTAGAAATAACTATATGTATGCATTAATATACAGCACACTGTATTCAATTAAACTATCAGTTAAATCGCCTTTTATTGCAAAACTGTCGCGTTCTCACGAGTCAAGTTTAGTTGACCAATTTTAGTTGATCAACAAAAATTGAATGAAAACTGTAGTAAGAACCTTTCTTTCAATAGAGTTGATCAACTTTGTAGTTGATCAAGAAAAGTTTGATCCAGTCAAACTTTTGTCGTTCAAGTGATGAGTCATCACGAATTGCTTTCGAGTTGAAACTTGTCTTGAAACGTGTGAACTAGACAGTCAACAACAGAAACACAACAGGAAAATGTATGTCCTGCCTCAACATCTGCATCTGCTACTGTCGAAAATGATAATACACAGAAAGCTGCGATACATCTAGAAAACGCAGAAATGTCAATCCGTCTACTCCAAAACAATCGACAACCATTTAGACAACAAATGTATTTGGTGCTCCTCAAAGTCGCAAAGGAAAAATAGTATGAAACGAAAATATTTCAACCATAATTGAAAAACTTGATGAAGTAGTGCAAAGAAATAAAAGTAACGCTGATGATGAATATAATAATAATAATATCTCAAATTCATCATCAATCATTTGGCAAATACATATTATGTATTTGCCAAATATATCGCTGTCGCGTCAAGAACAAATCGAAAGTGTAATAAGACAAAAGCGATTGCAGCTCTTAATAAGACAGAGTCAGACAACTCCATCATCAGGGTTTGCATCGTCTGAATATTAGAACACTCCATCACCAGCGTTTTCACCAACAACATGGGCGGAGAATATTGCTCATCATCAGCTTCAAATCAATCATCATGCAATAGACAACAATGCGGCGCGGATTCGCAGGGGTCATCTAATATATTGTCATCAATTCTAAGAGAATGACTTGTTTGTACAAACTTCGCCCACAAAATTTGAAATGGTATTTTTAGGTATACTCTGTAAATGTAAGCAAGCGTCGAAAATGAATCTCCTGTAGTCAAATATCTTAAAGTTACTTGCAGCTTTAATTTTGGTGGGATTGCTAATCGCATCACAGTATCTTGCTTTTTTATGCAATCCTGAAACTTTGATAACAGTTCGTCAAATCTTTCTTCATACATTCTTAAATGATTGCTATATGCTTCTTTATCCTCTAATGTTAGCTCCTTTAGCAAGGTTTCTGATACTCCCAATCGGTTCCTTCTTAAAATCCATTGTTTCATCCAAAAGCGACGATTCTTATGACTTTTATTCACATCACATAGCATTCCTCTTAGCTTTTCTTTTAACAAAACTGCAATTATCTGTGCGCATTCACGCACAACCTCATACGACACCATTTTAAAACTGAAACGGTCAATCAGTTTCTATTGATATGTGTGAACTTAACTTTATTCAAGTATAGCTCAACTTTTGTTGATCAATTAAAATCGGTCAACTAAACCTGACTCGTGAGAACGCGCCTTTAGGCGTTCGATTCGTAAGCGATTTTGCCTTTAATTCTTAATCGACTTCCAGGCTATAAATCGAAAATATTAAGAATCGTATTGGTATGGATGAACGGCTGATTTGGGTCTCCGACCACCGATAGTCGTTGACTTGGCAAAGAGGGGCCAATGCAGTGCGGTGAGCAACGTAGAGGGGTGGGCCTAATAGAAACGGTTTAGCGTGACTCAATATAAAGTTAGATTTAATCACATATAATTGTAAATACGTGGACTTGACCTTAACTTAAGCTACGTTTAAAACTAACGGCACAAATATGTTTTACAAAGCATCTGCAATCCCTTGGGCAGGGTGGAACTGACCCCAAAAATCTTAAATGGAAAGGGAGGTTTGGTTGTATCTCGAATAAAAGGTCTTTGGATTCTCTTTACAATGATACCTAGTTTATGGCGTTATATTTCATTATGATGCTCAAACATTAACTTTTATTTCTGTTATTTGGAGCAGCGATTTACAGTATCAAACAGATAACAATATTACATGTATTAGTCAAGTAGATGTTGAAAGTGCTAAATTAAGATAAAAACTCAAAGCGTAGGCTTTTAACTCAAAATGACACGATCCAGGTTTTTTATTAAGATAAAAACTGTTTATTTTCAGATTTTTTTTTTTTTTTTTTGGGACTGCACGGGCGGACGAGCCGTAAAGGCAGACTCGGCCATAAGAAAGACCTATTGTGCCCCCGTGCTGTTTTACTCCTCTTAGCCAGGTTGCACTCGGACGAAAAAGTCCGCAGCCTGGTCGAGAGTTAATTTTCTTAGTCCAGGATCGTCCAGACGCCCGACCCCGAAGTAACTCCGCCTCTCCCTGTCCACTGTCGAGCAGTCGGCAAGAAGATGGATTGGAGTTTCCTCCGCATTCCCACAGTTTCTGCATAGGGGAGAGTTTACTATGCCCATGCGATGCAGGTGTTTGTTCAGCGCGCAGTGACCGGTTAAGATTCCTGTGAGTAACCTCAACCTGGCCCTGCTCATGGAAACTGCCTTGCGCAGTTTTTCATCATACGGGCGAATCCCGAAAATTTTGCAGTGTCTCATGCCGGCAAGTGCATTCCAGTAGGAGCAATGCCTAACAGCGAGTTCAGATCTGACAAAGGCTTTGATGCTGCCATAGGAGTTCCCACATGTAGGTTCTGGACCCACGAGTGGTCCCTCACTGGCGCCTCTAGCTAATTTGTCAGCCATTTCGTTACCTCTGATTCCAGAGTGACCTGGCACCCATCTCAGTGTTGTATTGAGGCGTTCCGCCAGTTTTACGAGAGTCTTATGGCAGTGTAGCACTGCCTCGGAATCGAACCTGACAGCCTGTAGTGCCCTAAGGGCAGCCTGACTGTCAGAGAGAATTTCCATTGCTCCATTAACCTGCGGGCAGTTTAAAATGCCTTCCGCGCAGGTCTGGATTGCGATTACTTCGGCTTGGAAGATGGACGCGGAGCTCCTTAGGCTGAAGGCTTCACCCTCGGTTTCACCTTCTTTCCAAATTCCAATTCCCGTGCCGTTAGGCGTTTTAGAGGCGTCCACAAACCAGCGAGATACTTCCCGTCTCGGTTTGTGGGCGAGAGTTTCGGCAATCTCTCTATTGGAGATGTTTACGTTGTATCCCCCACTGAAACTGAAAGTGGGTGGGATCTTGTCCGCCCTCATGGACAGTGGTACTGTCTGCTCTATGTAGGTGAAGATGCCGGTATGATCCCCGTTCTACCGGAGAAACCACTGCATCCACTACATTTTGCTCTGTAGGCCCCTAAAACTGCCTCCGACCACAAAACAAGCTGCAGCGGAGGAAGCCCAAGGATCACCTCTATCGCCGCAGTCGGCATCGAAGACATGGCTCCAGTGATGCCTAAACAGGCAATCCTCTGGACTTTACTGAGTGCGTTGGCTGCATAGCCCAAACTAGCTTTGTGCCACCAGACCAACGCTGCGTAAGTTATAGAGGGTACTATAACTTTCGTGTACAGCCAGTGTACCATCATAGGTTTCAGTCCCCACGTTTTGCCAAACATTCCTCTGCAGGCCCAAAAGGCCCTCGTGGCTTTGTTTGTTACCTGTTCCAGGTGTGGTTTGTACGTCAATTTGGCGTCCAAAGTCACCCCAGGTATTTGACCTCAGAGGATACGGGTATCTTTGAGCCGAAGATGGTCGGACACTGAAGTCTGGAAAGCTTCCTTCTTCGAGTGAACGCGACCATGGTCGTTTTTCTAGGGTTAACAGTTAACCCTTCTCTTTTGCACCACCTTTCCACGAGTCCGAGTGCGACTTGCATCCTCTCGGATATCACGCCCTCGAACTTGCCGCAGATCATGATGGTGATGTCATCGGCATAGCCCTGTGCGTGAAAGCCCGCCATGCGAAGATCGCAGAGAAGGCCATCCACCACCAGGCACCACAGCAAGGGTGACAGCACTCCGCCCTGTGGGCAGCCAGCTGCCACGGTCGCCTTTATGGTACAGAGATTCTGTGACACATGAACCATCCTGTTTCTTATCATGGCGTCGATCCACCTTGTCACCGTTGGCTCGACTCCACGTCTTTGAAGTTCCCTGCCCATCGACAGAAAGGACGCCCTGTCAAAGGCGCCCTCTATATCAAGGAAGGTAGCCAGCGCGACTTCTTTGTTGCTTAAGGTAATTTCCGCTCGCCGGGCAAGCTCATGAATAGCTTGCTCGCAAGATTTTCCAGGTTGATAGGCATATTGGTTCTCGTTCAGAGGCAGCTTTGCCAATACAAGATACAAGAAATTGAATTTGTAAAGTATTTGTCCTTTTTGCATTTTGTAAAAAACTGGAATATTTCGTTGATCTAGGTGTTAACAAATGCGATAAATAGCGGTGGTTGCAATTCTTAATTATTACGAAGTTTATAGTGTTATTTTTTCCGTATTTTGTATTTCGTTCGTGCATAAAAATGGTTTACTCTATAGCCGAAAGAGTGGAGCTAATTTCAATATTCTTTGCAAATTATGAATCTGCATTCAGAATAGCTGACATTTTTTATCAGCGGCATCCTGACAAACATGTCAATCGAAAGTATGTCCTGGAATTGGTGCATAAATTTAGAGAAACTGGATCGGTAGCTAACAAAAAGCGAGATATTGCAAATCCAGTAGTCAATGAAGCAGTGGAAGTAGCTGTTCTAGGTCATGTCATTCAATATGCAACACCGAGTACGATAAAACTGGCTGCTGTCTCAGGGGTTAATCGAAGTAGCATACAAAGAATTTTGAAAAAACACAAATTCGATCCCTACAAAATACGATTAGTCCAAGAACTTAACGAAGATGATTTTGATAGATGTCTATTATTCTGCGAGACGCTAAGCGCACGGGTAGATCAATACCCACATTTGTTATTTAATATCTGCTTTTCTGACAAATGTTCTTTCTTCGTCAATGGCATTGTAAATCGTCATAATTGTCGTTACGAGGCGTATACAAATCCTAAAATTCTTCATGAGACGCACACGCAGCATTCAGAAAAGTTGAACGTTTGGGCTGACATCTTCGGTGACCACGTAGTTGGTCCCTTTTTTATACCTGGTACATTAACTGGAATAGTGGAAAACGATGAACGCTATTTGGAAAATCGTTTTATGTTTCAACAGGATGGCGCTCTGTCTCATTATGCACGCCTTGTACGGGACTATTTAAACCAAGAATTTCCGGAAAGGTGGATTTGTAGGCGAGGTTCTATTGAGTGGCCACCAAGGTCACCAGATTTGTCACCATTAGACTTTTTTTTGTGGAGACATTTAAAAACTAAGATTTACGCCACTCCACCAACTTCTTTACAAGATTTAAGGGAGCGAATTACCAATGAATGTCGTCTCATAACACCAGATATGCTTCAAAATGTGAGAAACCGTTTTGGAGACAACCTGTACCACTGCATGAAAGTTGGTGGGCAGTACTTTCAACATCTACTTGACTAATACATGTAAGCTTGGTATCTCTTTGATACTGTAAATCGCTTCTCCTAATAACAGAAATAAAAGTTCATTTTTGAGCATCATATTGAAATGTAATGCCATAAACTAGGTACCATTGTAAAGAGAATCGAAAGCCCTTTCAATCGAGGTACAACCCCTTTACCATTTAAAATGTTTGGGGTCAGTTCCATCCTTCCCAAGGGATTGCAGATGAGGGTTTGCTTGTACGCCTAATAAATATTCCCCTCAAAAACAAAGTTGACGCGTCTGAGCATTTTATTTTTATATGACATTAAATGCCCAAAATCAATGCCGTTTCTTTTTCGAATGGTCACCCTGTATGTAGACATTTTTTATGTTTTATGTAAGTTGTTCTCACAAAATTACTAATTCGTTACAAAGAAATTTATCCTATAAAAAAGCTCTTGCGTTTTTACTTGTGAATATTAATCTGTTGGCATGACTTGCATTGCAAGAAATCTCATTATTGTTTTAGTATTTTCTTAATCTGTCAGGGAATGAATTACCGTTTGACCCTTTGAGTAGTCGCTGCCTTGTAATCTTTCCCATACCGTACACATTTTTTTTGTTTGCAACCGTTCAGAATGCTTTCTAATAGTGTCATTTCACTGCCGAATCTTCAAAGACTAAAATTGTTCTGGTTATGCAGATCAGGTAATGTTTGAGTTGAAACTAACGAACTCGTCTTGTAATGTGTATAGGAGAGTTGTCTTGCATGGCATAAATAAGGCCATAGAAAGAAGAAACACGAGCGCTGGAGAGTAAAACGTCTTCGACAACGTCTCCGTATTCTCCTTCTATAAGTTTTCCTGTAATTGGGATATATTTATTATAAATATTTCCCGGTCTAGCCCTAAACATCCAATCTACAATATCACACTTATTAGGATGTAGGTTTTTTTATTAGATCTTTTCAATCACTGCTTTTGACATTACAATGTTTGTCTGCGCAAAATGAAATCGAGTTTTTCCTGTGTTTCAGTTTAGCTTCTGTTGACAAAATCTTTGTTTAAGATATTTTATTACCCTGTTCTTTTTGCAGATTGGAAAATAATTGTTACTATATAAAAAGTATGTACATGCAGCAAAAACTAATACTTTTATTCATCATATATTGTAACAATTACTTTTTGATTAAGTATTTGTTTTCTAATTAAGCACTAGCATTTGCTTACTTAGATCATACCACTTATTAAACTTTTATTCAATAGGTTTGACTGCATATTAAGTTGACAGTCTGCGTCTCAACTTTAAATAAAATAACAAAAACTAAATAAATTTAGTTGAGTATAGGTGTCAGCATTTTAAATAAAATTTTACTAGTTGTGGAAATTAACGCTTTTTTTAAATACAAAACTAGTTTTGTAATGCAAGATTAAAATGTTTCAATGCTTCATTTTATTATAAAAAAACACAGAAATATCTTAAGAAGTATTAAATTAGGAACTAATTCGAATATGTAGACAATAATGCATGATTTCTAGACGAAAATAACAATATAAACACTTAGCAACTTGGAAAAGAAAAACTACACAATTATGTAAACATTTTTATTCATAAAGAAATACTATATATAATTTTCTTTTGATTTATAATCGTTACGAGAATTTTCTGGATCACATTTTAACATTATTATGACACATTATTATTAGTGCCTCAATACATTAATAATAATTTCGTAATATTGTACATACCTACAAACAACAAAACAAGAACAGCAGTAAATATTCTAAAGCACAAGTAATACAATATAAAACACCAAACTAAATAAATAATCTGTTACTTTTTATACAAAGTTAAGTTAATCATCTTTCTTACTTCTACTACTACTACTACTTACTTTACTACTAGTCTTTACAATAAATATTAAATGTGAAATTGTGAAAATACATATTACTAAATTATAGACATTGTAGATTGTAACGTTACCAATATTTTTCAAGTTTTTTAATTAGCTCCTTTGGACTGACATTTGGACCATCTCTTGCAACGGGTTGTCCATTTTTATCAATAATGAATTTCGTAAAATTCCATTTAATAAAGTCACCCAACGAACCGCCTTGTTTATGCTTTAAATAGCTCCAAAGCGGATGAGCTTCGCTGCCATTGACGTCGATTTTTTCATACATGTCGAATTTAATGTTCTTTTTTGACACAAAACTGCAAATTTCCGTCCCATCCCCGGGTTCTTGTCCACCGAACTGATTACAAGGAAATGCAAGAATTTTTAGTCCTTTGCTATCCGCGTAATTATCGTATAATTCCGTTAGTTCTGCGTAATGATTTTTTGCGAATCCGCATTGTGATGCTACGTTGACGATTATACACACGTGACCTTTATACTTGTCTAGAGAGATTAACTCGCCTTGAATATTTTTAGCACAGAATTCATAAATAGATTTTGCTTCTTTTGGATTCACTGGATTAGAAAGACTACCTGTCGCCATAATTAATCTATTTATTATTTGTCAGACGTCGAATATCCAACTAATATATAAATCGATAGTTCACCATTTATATACACATATACGTTGGTACCGTATAAATTAAAGAACTCTGGACTATGACCGCTGTGAGTCATAGTAACTTCTAGCAATACTATATAGTGATACCGTTTATCACATTATTGCGCGAAGTACAAACAAAATACAAAATATAGTCACGCTATAGCAAAGTTTAGTTGAGAAACGTAAGCTATACTTGTTTCTCGCCATGACTAGTTGTTTAAACCAAATTTCTGTTATTAAATTATTCATTTTTAAGTACAATTTAATTTTAATAATTAATTACAAATAAATATTAGTAAACTAATTTAATAATATTTGGAATATATTCGATGTACATTGTAGAAATGAAATTAACATTATAAAAAATTACGTATTTTGTATAAAATTAAGATCAAGTATATATAGATATTTACTTAACTGATTCGATGTTCCCAAAGTCTGAAAGTTCCGAAAACTTGTAGTTAGAGATAGTGTCATCCAGTTTCATTAGCTAGCAAAATTAATTACGCTCCGTCTCACTTCCGATTTAGTAGAAGTCCACATCAGCTTTCTTAAATTAAATAGCAAATGTATATGAACTTTGATATAGGTACCCCATATGAAAAACTGTTTCAGTTATTCAGATTTTTCAAATACACGTACTGCGACGCTATGTTAAACATTTTGTATTTCTGAATACATTGCAGCTGAAGAACACATATTTAGCGTATTTTTAATTGAAATATAAATAAATATCTAAAATTAACGTTCATTTTAACTAAGTTCATGTCTACGTATCACTTTTTTAAATAAAGCACCTTACATATTATAGGATTTTTGAAAACAATAACTGTGCATCATTTATTCCAGACATACTAGGCTATTTTTTTTACTGTTTTTGGGTTATAAGCGCTTTTCTGTCCAAAAATACGCCTCTTTAAAGTATTTTGAAAACCTATTGAATCTTGAATGTGAAAATAATTGGTATTGTCTATATACTATAAATATACATAGCTTATGTAAGTGAAACAAAATGGTGAATGGAATAAATAACTGTGGAAATAAATCATACTTTAAATGTATTTTACATTAGCGAAGAACACAGGTAGAATATGTAGAGTAAGTATTTAACCGCAGATATCCAAATTTATGTCAAATAACGTATAAAAAAGTCAATGCAAAAGCTTAAACTAGAAAATTAAACAAAAAAAGCATTTACATTTAATGAATAAGTTAAATACGATCAGCTCAGGACGTCAGGCGTACAAAACATATTTAATTTATTCCTTTCCAATGCTTTATTGTTTAACTATCTTTTTTAAATTCCTCTACTTATTGATATTTGTCTACGTTATTTAGCATAAATTTACGTGTCTGTCGTTAAATACTCGACGTGTCTTATTCACATTGTCCTATTCTATTATCATATTCTCCGTGAATGTAGAATGGATTTCGGAAACATCGAAAAGTTCTAACGAACTAGGGATGGCATGCCGTGTACTGTAGAATTGTACATATTGCCTAAAATTGACAGGTTAATTCCATATGCCAGGTTGATAATTGTCGACAGTTTTCGTAAACGATTGTATCGGTTTTTGGCTGAAATCAGAAAGGTGTCGCTTGCAAGATAGAGTGCATACAACTCATATATGTAACTGCCTAGAAACTGTGACTGAAAGTTATGTACTACATATAACTCGGCAAATAAGAGGAAGGTTCAGTGCAGTACGGAGAACAACGTGGAGGGGCGAACTGCGTGTCACGAAACTCGAGCGTCCATATCAAAGCACACTTGTTCAGTATTATTCCACTGGTCGTTGTGAGTGCTTATCAGTACACACATACTTATATAGAAAATGTCACATTTAGATACGTTTCAGAAACGGCATATTTCGAAAAAACTGGAAAACAAAATAGCGAGTATGCCGGATTTAGAATGCGAAGGCGCTGGAATTAAATGTGTAAGATGCGACAACTATTTGACGTGTAGCAGTAGATGGATGTGTGAACTCCGCCTAAAAAGTATAAAACACTGTTCTGCAATCCGTGGCAAACTATACGCAACATTTGATATAAGTGTTTGTTTTACCCTATGTAATCTACCGTTCTAGACCAAGAAGCATTTGTCTCCTTATACAGAACCAAGTCAGACGTCGATAAGAAACGTTATGCTCTCACTCTATTGAGTCAGCTGATCGAAAAACTTGCTTGGCAAGAGACCAGTTGCCAGGGTCGGTGAGGAGAAAAATTAGGCGCAAATGGTAGGCAACCAACATTACTATTCTGTATGTAATTTGCATAAGAACTAGTTGTATGTTTTTATTTACGAAAATACATTTCTTTGTACTGACGGTTTATGATCGATTAACGACAAATTTTATGCCAGTATGTTTTATGTGTTTATTAACAAATAAAAGCATACGTATCAAATTGTACGGAAACCGATCACTAACCGTTCGTCAAAGGAAAAACCCATTATATTTCCATACAACGACGTAAACACATGAGACTGACAAAAATGGATGAACACATATAATCGCGCATGTGCATTGGAATGTTATAGGAAACTGGATATAAAAATAATTTCCTCTCGCTATCACCGCTGGTTTGACTTGCAACCCCCTTCGGTCCCGTGGCGACGCCTCTCCTATAAGCAAAATCGTTAGTATTGAGTTGAACATCTATTTTTAGTGATTTGTGACGTCCGCCTTGATACGGCCGCTCGACAACGTGGAGTAGCCACGTTGTCTCCACATTGCATTGAAACTTGCCCCTCTTTGCTGATTCTAGCTGTCTGTTTCTATTTACACTTGTTATTAATAGTAAATGTATCGCACGTTAGTTATGTATAATTACATGTACCTATCCTTTTTAGGTTGGATTTTGTTCTGTACCGCGGATTATATCTTTTTTGCGCGCATTTATTAAAATATAATATGCCAATGAATAGATCACGTAATGTGTACCAATGCAGTTGTAAATGCTTTCTTTAATTACATAAATGTATATACTAATTTGACAACTTCAGATGAATTCTCATGAGTACGATATCCGATTCGCAATGCCTTTCTTTCGTATTAATAAAAATCGCAATTTTGTTAAAATTAGTGATATTTGTTTGCAATACTGGTAACTTTCTTAATGTTATATCACAGAATATATTTTGCCGGGTATTGGGCTCGAGGTACGAGGAGTTGTGAAGCTTATGCAGTATAAATAACAAACCTAATAACTTGCAGAAAAAATGATGGGCCAGAGTATACTCAGTTTTATCTATGTATCTAACCAGGGAAACGTTTCATAGTTAGGCCGTATCGATTCCACAGCCAATGGGAAATGACGGAAAATTCTTTCTATGTATGGTAAGGAAACATTTTTTGCAATTATTATGCATTATTATTATTATAGTTTAGCTTTTTTATGTGATTAAAAAATAATTAATCAAAGGAAGTTAGAGTAGCAAGTATCACACTGCTAACATATTTCTGTGTCCCTCCTAAAGTCACTTCTTTTCCAATTTGTTTTATTTCCCATTATTTATTTTGTAGTTTTCGAGATCCATATAAAAAATACAGACATAGGTAAGTGTATAGCGAAATTTACGAAATAAATATTATATCATATTCTTTTTATAACAGAATAGTATATCATATTAATTTATTCTTAAACTGGATTTTCATGTTCGTGAATCTCGTTAAAATTATTTAGTAAGACACTTGTGACTAGTTAGAAATAAGTGAATATCTACAAAAATGTATAAATTCAAATATGTTACCCATTCACACTAATACTTCTCTAAACTAGACAACAAACCAAACATTATAAAATTGTTAGTTACATACTCGTACTTCCTCCTTGAGTGAGCCCATCAATGCATTGTAGAGTCCGAATACTATTAGTCCAAGAGCCCGTGAACGCCAGACTTACGCCATAGTATAAAAGCTGAATTTTTTTCTGTGTGAAGACACTATAGTAGGTAACAACGTTTGTTTGTTTGTTTCAGGTAGCAAAGGTGTGAAAAATCGCTACTTAATTACGTCATAGTATAAAAGCTGAAATTTTGATATGATGTAGGGATAATTATAACAAACCACCATCCCCATTGCCAGACACTTCGCGTGGGCCCTTCCCTCCGCCAGACACCCTTCAAGTTCATTATGACGTAATTGTACTTATGTCATAGTATAAAAGCTGAAATTGCAATATGTTACTTGAGCAACTATTTGAAGATGTTCCCCAAGCAGCCAGACACTTTCCATGGTCCTAAAGCCGTGCCAGACACAGTTAAAAAATCACTCAAAATTTGTTTGTATTTGATTTTCTAAGAAGAACGGTAGGTCGTAGAGACAAATTTTATGAACAAAAATTGTAGAGAACAATTATATCTACAATTTATCTCGTAGAAACCGTGAGCTGCGACCAAAATTGCACGAACTAAAGGGCGCTGGAATTTCTAAAAATCTCTTTTTTCGTTTTTTTCACGTTAAAACATGATTTTTGTGATATAATTGGAATAGAAAAATTGCAGAGCTAAAGAATATCTATAAAATCGTTTATATACTTTTTCCTCATACGATGCACTGTATCTCCGTAAGGAGATACAGCGTTTTTATTTATTTTTTCATTCTTTTCATGTACCATCCAGTAATCTCTTGACGATTTTTCGTAAATATGGGTAGTTTTCTATGCTCTGAACAACTTTTGGAGATATTAAAAGAGTTGCAGAGCATAAAGCTATGTACAAATTTCACTTAAAATAATTTTCATAATTTTCATTATTTTCTTGCTTTTTCAGTTTTTCGATCCGAGCAATTTTTTTAACTAAAGCCACGAATGTTTTATGTTTTATGTTTAGGCAGTTTCCAAAATAAGCCGGTTTCGTCGGCGTTGTATATTTGATCACGTGAAATGCCAAATTCATTAATTGTTTGCTTGACTACTAGCAAAAGTTGTATTTTCTTCAAAGGTCTCGTGCAGTTGTTTCGCCTTCTCTTTTAGCATTGCACCAGAAATCGGTAAGTTTTTACTTCGTTGTTTCAGAAACTATCTATACAAAGCAGTTTCCATTTTGGGATTTTCTGCTCGTTTTATTCTTCTACGTTTACTAATTCCGACATATGTATTTGACAGAGCTTTTAGAATTTTTTGTTAATTTTTTCTAATGCGGCATAGAGTGGATTTGGCAACTCAATATTCACGTGAAAGCGAACTTGCACTTCTACCATCATTAAGTTGTTTTATTATTTCACCTTTCGCACTTAATGTTCTTAGTACACTTTACTAACTACACAATAACTCAATAAAATACACGAGTAAAATGCAGGCGTTCAATCACAAACACGTTGTACCATCATAATTAGAGGGTTCCTCCGATCGAGTCATATAAGTGCGCGCACTAGCTACTAAATATAGGAGTACACATCTAGAATATGTAACTGGTTCATATTATTGAGTTGGCTTATTATATTCTTTATTATTCAGTCGACACTCACGGAAAACCACCGATGGTACATGAAAAGTATGAAAAAATAAATAAAAACTCTATCTCTGTAATGGTGCATCGTATGAGAAAAAAGTATATACACGATTTTGTAGATATTCTTTAGCTCTACAACTTTTCCATTCAAATTATACCTCAAAAATCATGTTTTAACGTTAAAAAATTGAAAAAAGTGATATTTAGAAATTCCAGCGCCCTCTAGTTCGTGCAATTTTGGTCGCAGATCAAGGTTTCTACCATATAAATTATAGATATAATTGTTCTCTACAATTTTTGTTCATAAAATTTGTCTTTACGACCTACCGTTCTTCTAGAAAATCAAATACAAAGAAATTTTGAGTGATTTTTTAACTGTGTCTGGCACGGCTTTAGGACCATGGAAAGTGTCTGGCTGCTTGGGGAACATCTTCAAATAGTTGCTCAAGTAACATATTGCAATTTCAGCTTTTATACTATGACATAAGTACAATTACGTCATAATGAACTTGAAGGGTGTCTAGCGGAGGGAAGGGCCCACGCGAAGTGTCTGGCAATGGGGATGGTGGTTTGTTATAATTATCCCTACATCATATCAAAATTTCAGCTTTTATACTATGACGTAATTAAGTAGCGATTTTTCACACCTTTGCTACCTGTTACCTGTCAAAGGGCCCACGACTCGAAGCTCATAGTAGCCAAACGTTGTTACCTACTATAGTGTCTTCACACAGAAAAAAATTCAGCTTTTATACTATGACGTAAGTCTGGCGTTCACGGGCTCTTGGACTATATAAGAAGTACACATACCTCCTCCACCTCATACGCGTATAAACCGATATTGGTTCGGGCGAGTCTATAAATTCGTTACGGGTAGAGCAAGCACCCAGCGATGAGTAGCGCTATCGCGCAAAAATCAGTGGGGCCCGCCAAGCACCGCGTCACAACGGAGATACTCCGACAAATGTGACGCGGTGATGATTGATTAATAATATACCTCTGTTTCGTTAGTTTCAGATACCAACAGCGAGGGAGAAGCCACAACAACCCAGGAACCCGAGAACCGGCAGAAGGACATCCATGAAGGAAGTGGAACTGGAAGAAGAGGACCTTTCAAGAAGAGGCAGACAACCAACGCCGCAAGCACTCACTGGTGTGCAAGCATGTCACTCACGATCCAACCACAGCTGCATTGAACAGTGCTGTTGCTAATTGCGTTGCCACTGGCTTCAGATCTCGCGTATATCTGCTAGTGACGTATACGTAGAGTTGTTTCAATATAAGAAATACATATGTCGTCATCATATCTTCAACGAGAATAACGCGAACTAACGCTGTCAGTGGCGGAGGTATTTTAAGCTAATAAAAGGTACAGCGGTAGTAATATTTGACAGAAAATACACGTCAATAATAGAAATTACTGCAGAATAGTAATAAGTTTAAATATGTAGTAATTATATTGTGTAATTTATATTATTACAACACGGGTACATCAATATTTGGAAAACCATTTGTGTTCATATAAATCACAGGTAATTATAATTACATTGCGAATTTCAATGATTCAAGAAAGTTTTTTATTAGATAATAATAAAATACTTATTGATTTGCAGAATTATATACATGGAACATGGACTCAAAAGGCAAAAATATTGGACTGAATTTTGCAACATATCTGCTGTATTCAATGCAACTTACCACTCTGACCAAAGTACACAACGTCTTGTCTTGAAAAAGCCACTTCTTAATATAAATTGGGTAACGGTGGATAATAAATAACACACGAAAAACAAACTCGCACAAACGCTAATTAGAATTGGGACAGTTGCTCGTATGCAGTTTTAGAACCGACGCCACTGAACTTTCGACGATTCCAGCGCCAAAATAGGATATGACGACATATGTATTTCTTATATTGAGACAGCTCTACCACTAAAGTGTTTAGACGCTACCACGGTATTTATTTTTACACTGAGCTTGGTATCTATTTCTGACTGATTTGTAAAATCTCTTCAATTTTTTTGGGTTTCTATTAAGTTTGTAACAATTACTTGAATCACCTACAGAAATATTCGCGTTCAATACGATTTTACAACAAATAGTAATGCAAAGATGTTTAAGTTTTTGTAGAAACAAGCCTACATCAATAAAAGAACTGCTGCAAAATGGGTACAGATATTATGCATAAGGACCCAATGATAATAAAAATTGTTATAAATTCATTAGATATTTTTTGAACAGTGAACACTTATAACAAGTTTTTTAATAGCACTTTTAATTTTTGTTTTTTTTTAATAGAGTAAATTTGAAGTAATGTCACAATTTACTCCCTTTTCACTACAATACTGCATTTTACCAAAAATTTGGAACTAAGGTACAGGGAATGCTATAGCAAAGTTGTAGAATATTTAATTCTGCGTTTTACTGATCAATAATATACAGAGCGTTTCATTTGAATTAACGGAGATTTTTCATATTTGTTTTCGTCAAATTTTACATTTTCTGGGCATCCCTTATACTGTAGGTCAGTTTCTGACATGGTCTTTTGAAGAACCACTATTCATAGTTATTTATGGATATTATAATTGACGAAAATTTACTAGAAAAACATAGTAAGCCAAATATCTCAAAGACCGTCAGTTTTTTCATATGAATACCTCCTTAATTTCTCATGTAGATTCAAAATATGATAAAAATATAGGTTTGTATAAAAAAAAGTTGCTTTCTATACAGAGGAAATGGAGCAGCCTGTGTAATCGGCATTATTTTAGGTTTGTAGATCTTGAGAAAACTAGACACGTGAAATAAAAAAGATATTATCTCTCTTATCAACCAAGGCTGCCCACTTCCGCGTACTAAGTGGGCACCCTGTATATTTAATTTCTGAATGTTTTTAAATTTATTGGTAGTTATATATAAGGTATCTTACATTGAATGGCAGTTAATTTGTGCCTGTTTCTCTAAACTTGTTTACACGTAGTAGCTGTGCTTCACTTTACGTATTTTGGTAGTTGTCAATTATAATAACTATTAAGCTTTGTTGAACGCAAAACGTATAATAAGAGCAGATTTTCGGAAATTTTGACTGGGACAGTTAAAAATAGCTATAGGTATACCGCAATCTACAAAAAAACATGCGGTTACATCTTCCATTCTTATTTGAACAACTTTAGACAGATATAAATATTTATATCTAAGACATGTTTTTATGTTTTATGTGCATAAGATGTTCTTACAAAACAACTAATTCGTTACAAAGAGAAATTTATCCTATAAAAAAGCTCTCTTTACTTGTGAATATTAATCTGTTGGCAACACTTGCATTGCAAGAAATCTCATTATTGTTTGAGTATTTTCTTAATCTATCATGAAATGAATAATTACTCTTTGACAGTAGTTGCTGCCCTGTAAACTTTCCCATACTGTACACAATTTTTTTTAGTTTGCAACCGTTCAGAATGCTTTCTAATAGTGTCATTCTACTGCCGAATCTTCAAAGACTAAAATTTTTCTGATTATACAGTTCAGGTCATGTCTTCATGTCTGAGTTGAAACTAACAAACTCGTTTTGTAGTGTGTATAGGACAGTTGTCTTGCATGAAATAAATAAGACCATAGAAAGAAGAAACACGAGCGATGGAGAGTAAAACGTCTTCGAAAACGTTTCCCTATTCTGCTTCTATAAGTATTTCTGTAATTGGGATAATATTTTCCGGTCTAGCTCTAAACATCCAATCTTATCTTATCCAAAATAGCACTTATTCACATCTCATTCAGTGTATCGCGAGATGTAGGATTTCTTGTTGTTAAAAAATATTATATTTTACCAATTACGATGATTGTGTTCGCAAAATGAAATTGAACGTTTTCTTTGTTCAATTTTTCACATTACT